>CM032228.1:41995000-42315000 GCA_019009955.1 Riptortus pedestris
ACCCGTTGTTGGCATTTGTTAATAATAAAATTAATATTTTATGTAAGTCTTCACTGTCCTCCAAATTCTCATATTTCCCGTCTCCAGGGCATAATGCATAGATTTCAGTTATTAAGGACAGAATATTAACATAGATTTGAATTAATTTTTCCAGGTGAGGTACCTCTTATTTCAAATTGCAATGAATTGTTGAGCATATCAATATTTCTACGCAAATTACTTGCTCCTCACATTGTTCCTGAAGAAATGTATAAAACAAAAGTTAATCTAAATAACAAAGTAAACAACTTTTGTTATGTGCATGTTTGTCGAAAAACAAATAGACAATGAAATATCGCGAATTTTTATTTCAGGCCTCCCTTATAACCCCCACTCCCGTTAGAATCTAAAAACTTTAGTATAGCTTATAATCATGGAAGAATTAATGGTAATTAACATACCGAGTTTTTTAAAGTTCGGTTTAATCGTTAGCGCCCAATGAAATAGCTGACTCCCGCTTCAGTTTATAGTGTATATCTCGTTTATACTTTGTTTAAAGACAAAAATGAATATGACAAAAGTTACTCTAAATAACAAAATAAACAACTTTTGTTATGTTCATATTTGCCGAAAAACCAATAGGAAACGAAATATCGCTATTTTTAATTTCTGGCTTCTCTTATAACCCCCACTCCTACCCGTCCTTAGAAATGTTGGTATGGCTTGATATAATGAAAGCGTTAGTCCTAATACATATACCGAGTTTTATTTATTTCGGTTGGGTCTTTTGTCCCAAATAAAATTGTTCACTTCCGCAATAGGTTTTAGCGTATATCTCGTTTATAATTCGAGTGAAAATAGTGTGTATCAAAAAAGTTACTCTAAATAACAAAATAAACTACTTTTGTTATGTGCATATTTGTCAAAAAACCAATAGGAAACGAAATATCGCTGTTTATATATTCTAGCTTCCCTTATAACCCTCACTGCTGTTCGTCTCAGAGAAAATTAGTATAGCCTAAAGTCTAAGTTACGTTAGTAGTAATATACATACCAAGTTTCATAAAATTCGGTTCAGCCGTTTATGCGTGAAAAGGTAACAAACAAACAAACTCACACCTAAGAAACAAAATGCAGTTATGGTGTCTATGAAATGTGAAACGAAAATTTATCGTGAAATTTCGAGAAAAAAATCAATGTACAGATAGAGGTTACAATTTTATATATATATATATATAGATTACCATCGGCCTGAACTAGAATGATTTCAGTATTTTTTAAATTTTATATATTTCTGGTGTACTAATACTTTATCCCCATATTGGCAGGCAATGCCAATATGGGGATAAAGTATTAGTTACCTGGGGATGCTAATCTTTTTAAGATCAAGTTCATAAAAAATCAGGTCAGAATAACAATTATTCTAAAAATGATTGTATTTATTTTAAATATATAGGTGAAAAGCTATTTTTTTCTAGGACCTATGATGTATATATATATATATATATATATATATATATATATATATATATATATATATATATATTAAAAAACCAGGAACATACAATAGTTCCAGAAGAATAAAATACGAAAATATTAATTATTTTACATTCAAATATAGTCTGATGGAAAACGGAATTCCATAACAGTTCCCGAAATGCGGGTAAATATCATTGGGATATTCGAAGATTATAAGAAAGAGTTACAATAAATTAAAAGATACTTAAAAACGTGGGAAAAGAAAATATTACTTATACAAGATAAATTGAACAATAGTGTTACGTAGGAGAATTTAAAAAAAAAAAAAATGAAGCAGCATGTGAAAAATATAAATAAGATGAAAAAAAATCTCTTTCTGTTCTTTTTCAGACTGTTACAATTATTGAAAAAAAAAAAATATTATCCAGTGGATGATAAAAGAAAATATGTAAATACGAAATATGTGAGTGAAAGTAAAAATAGGAATAAAATAGTAAAGGAAACTACAGAGATCCTGTATGTAAATAAATTGTTCTTTTTTTTATTATATTTTTATTGACTCTAAATAAGATGTCAATATTTTTGCACTTTATGTCAGTCTACACATGCTGCTAGATATGCCCATAAAAAGAATTAATTATGGGATGCAATTATTCATTTTAAAAATTGTTCATTGACGTGAAACAGGTAGGGAAAAAAAAATAAAGTCAAAGGTCTTGTACCTTCTATCCAAATACAGAAATATAGGATTAGAGGTCAAGAATGTCCACTTATATTACTTTTTTTTTTAATCTGATTATCTTTTATTAGTTACAACATTTCCGGGGTAAAATATATCTAAGTAATGTTCATTAAAAAAAAAAAAAGGTGGCCATTTTTTATGACATAACTAGAGCATCGGCCCTCATTATAAGGTAGCGTGGCCGAGCGGTCTAAGGCGCTGGTTTAAGGCACCAGTCTCTTCGGGGGCGTGGGTTCGAATCCCACCGCTGCCAATAAGTTTTTATTCCTTATTTTCGATAAGCCCTAGAATGAGAATTTGGGACTACAATGTTGTAAAAGGCTATTATGTTAAGAAAAAGTGTTAAATTTTGTATAGCGAGTCAACAAGAATTTTGGTGGGAAAAAGAATAATTATGTATTGGCCCCACATAAAGGTCCGTTTGCTTTTTTTTAGATGGTGGATATTCCTCCTTGGCCAAGAACAACCTCCAAATAATTTTAGTGATAGTATGGTATTTTTGTAACACATTTCTCGTATGACAGATATTTTATCACGTTTTCGTTGTCCATATAAATGCAATTATACACAATAAACATGAAAATCACGTATAAATTGGGAAGTTCGGATATCATTTCATTTTAGGATATACTCAAAACGCGATTTCCGAATAATTTACCCAAATGCCCACCTAGGATCACTTGGACATGTCGAAAATGAGGTCAGTTCAAAATTTATATATATAATACTTAGATCTAGTGGTCAGGAAGGGGGAATTTGAAAATTCAAGATATCTCCGTTATTATGATTCGGATCGAAAATGTCAAACTATTGTTGCTGCATAATTGCCGTTCTATGAATTTTATCATAACTCAAATATTTAACGAATTATTCCTACTTTTTTCTTTTCAACCCTCACTAAGCCCCACTGTCTACTTATCAGAGTTATAATTAGAAATAGATAACACATGTTGAGTGTGTCATCTATTGCGTAGAGAATCTGCTTAATATACGCACGACCTGCGTGACGGACATTTTGTGTATCGCACCATACGGTTCAGACTTTAAAGTACAGAGCTTTTTGAAAATTTGAATCATCAAATATAGGTAAAAGATGATGTTTGTACAGTAAGTCTCTCTACACCGTCCGGAGGTTCACTTATAGTATTTTTCCAAACTTAATGTAATGCCAAATTCTTGTTTTTCCTGTCTTCCTTACCATCAGCTAATGCCACAAAAAGTTATCTAAAAAAAATTAAATTAAACTATTTAGACAAAGAATAGTTTTAATGTCCTACCTGTACTTACTTAATTTAATAAAAAAATTGCCTGTTGATGCATGCCAAGTTTTATGTGTTATATAGTTCTAAGAGAGATAGTTTTTATGGTCATATGTTATCTATTTTACCCGTTATCTATAATATTTTGATAGAGATAAGTAATTTTTGTTTTTGTCAAGAGGGCACTGATGATGCACTGCATCGAAACGCTCTGTCTTTTTATTAAATTGTTACAGTGGTAGAATAACCATTTTTTCATCTACCTATGAATAGCCGCCATACATAAAAGTTCAAGTTTTAGTTGAATTTTATCAATAAAATATAGTCTTTGAAAAAAGCTGTACGCCCAACGTGGGGCTCGAACCCACGACCCTGAGATTAAGAGTCTCATGCTCTACCGACTGAGCTAGCCGGGCGAGTTGCTCAGAACATTTTACTACTGGCACTTAAGAATTTTTTTTTTTTTCTGAGTCCCAGCGAAACCTCTATAAAATAACAAAAAAGAAAGAAAAACTAGCAAAACGGCAGGTGTAGGTAACACCTAGGCTACGCCATGAGCCCCCTTGTGCTATACCAGGGGTATCATTATAAGGGGAGCACTTAAGAAAATATTAGACCTTCATTTATTTGCTGAGGTATCTAAGTAGATTTTCCAAGTTCTGTAACCTGGCTTATTGATGTCTCCTCTGACAATCTTTTCTCTATGAATCCTTTTGTAAGAGGCCTATGTAAACAATAATTCAAATGTTAGCCGGACATGAGATGTTGATTAAAGTGAAAATCGGACGATGGAAGTGGGCTTTTACAAAAGACAAAAGAGTCCTGGGCTCGATTCCTACCTGGGCAATAGGAATTTATTTAGTGGTGGTCTTGCAAAATGAAATCCATAGCCCATCATGGCAGGAAAAGGGTGGCCATCTGAAGAGAATCCGTTGGAATTAGACATTAGTAGCAAAACAGTTGACGTTAATATATAACAAATAACATATTTGTAATATTATTTATAATATTTTTAGAGGCTTTATAACCTATGTGGGTTGCAGTCTTTTAGTGTGGGAATAAAGATTTTCTGGCAAATTATAGCTAACTGAATAAAACGCAGAAACGAGCTACTTTTGAAGTACTGTAATTAATATATATTCGTAAAATGAATAAATTAATAGAATCCAATACTAAGATTTGACCCTTGAGGTTTTTTTTTCTCCGGTCAATTTTCTATTTTTACGATTTAATATGACAGTAACAAGAATAAAAAAAAAATTAAATGGACCATCTCATTTTATGGTTTTGACTTGTATTACGTAAAGAGACCCTTAGTTAGCAGTATAAGTCCTTGTTATTATAATACCTCATTAATTATTTGCCAGCAATTGGGATCATCTAATGCAAGTATTGGCCCAGACTATATGTCATCTTGAATTTTATTTTTATTATAATTTACTAACACCAACTTGGTCGAATTATCTACAGGTTACCACACTTTTCTATGCAGGGTTCGTCACCATATAAATTCCTCTTGCCCAGGTAAGAATCGAACTCACGACTCTTGTTTTTCCAAGTGAGATTGATTGGAATTCGAAAACTCAAATATGGAGTATTTTAAGAATATTTCATGTCAGCTTTCCCAATGACAGACGACAATAAAAGCTTTAATTTTAAATACCTGGAACGGTATATGCCACTGTCAAATATTGATTGATTGAAATCAGATACATTGTGAAATAACCATGGCCTAGAACTATAAGTGAGGTTGCGTTAATGACAATTTTATAGAAATTTCAACGGACATTTTATCATAGGGTAGCGTGGCCGAGCGGTCTAAGGCGCTGGTTTAAGGCACCAGTCTCTTCGGGGGCGTGGGTTCGAATCCCACCGCTGCCAATAACATTTTTATTCCCCATAATTTTCAATATTTTTGAAATTTTAGCTCATTAATGTTCAGTAAAAACTAATCAAGTTATGCATGTGGAAATAATCTATTATGTTTATATTAATAGAGGGAATTGGCTATTTACCTTTTAATTCAACGAAATTGAATGATAAATGAAACTTTGCAATGAACCGTGTAGACAATTTTTTTAATGCTGGGAGTATGTCATTAATATCGAATTTTACCTATCTTAAACAAAAAATAATACTTTCCTTTTATCAGTTGGTTTCTTCATCAAGAAAGCTTTTTTATGAAAGACATTGAGAAAATACGGTACACGGGCATATAGCATACTTCTCATCAATATTTTTATTTCTTAAATTAAATTAAGATTTTTCCGTAACTTCTACGTATTTCAAACCAATCCATATGCTTGATTATCAATACATAATGGTTGGTGATGGCTTAGTGAATTAAATTTATTTCATAAGAGTAAATTATTTTACAAATACAATTTTTGTGCTCGAAATAATATATATTTATAAACTATATTTATGCTTTACATTACTAATAAATAACTTATTAATTTTTTTATTATTCATTACTCAACCCAAGTTTGTTATTTCTTATATTTCCTGAAACATTGTGATCAATTGATCCATACGTCTGATTTCTTTCTTCATCTAGACTGTTTTTGTAAAATACAGATTGGCTTGATTTCGATTATACTAAACATTTCATAAGTACGTTCTGCTTTATATTTCTGTGCTATTAAAATGGTTTTTCCAATCAATTGAATTTTCATTTTGTAAAGGGTAAGGGGTGTTAACTCAGATATTTAACAGTTTCTCTCATCATGTCCTAACCAATAAAGTCGGCATAGGCATTCTATACAAGTCGATCTGTTCGGCGTGCTTCTGAACCTCCGACATTTTTATCATGGGTTCATCTCTCCCAGAAGAGCAGGGCTTCCTTGAGGATCCATGATTAATCCTATATTTAACAATTATTAATATAGCTGTCCTGCTCATTTTCACATTACCTTGACATACTCAGAAAACGGTGAGCTTTTAGAAGAGCTTAGAAATGTATGAAAGATTTTCATTGCAACAGACCTGAAATATAAGAACGATATAATGAGCCAGATTACAAATTGTATCATCCAACTCATTATTATAAGTCAATTAGCATAATATTAAAAGTCTAAATTGTAAGATATTACCAAAAAAAAAATCCGGCAGCGTAAACTAAGCAGGTTTATTGTCAATGTGGGACGACTGATAGAGGGGCATTAATATCTAAAAGCTGAAAATAAAAAATGTAACATTCTTGGTTAATATTTCAGATAGAGAAAAAGTATATAAAACGGCATTTATTGAGAATTAAGTTGGTAACAAGTAGTATATCGAGTTTGGTAACAAAAATTGCGACCTCTAAAACGGTAACAGACTAATATATATAATTTTGAGTTCATTTTCGTCATCTCCTAGGTTGGATTATGTTGTATTCCTTTGAAGACATTTGAAGATTTTTTGAAAACCTCGACATGAGTGCAACAACTATAGCTAAATGAAATCTGAACAGGTATCTAATAGAAAGTCTAGAACTACCTTGCGGACAGTCTGAGCCGAAGGTTTTACAGAATACCTGTTTTCTGAATGTAGTTCAGGTCGGCCATCGGCCACGCCCAATGGAAAGTGCTGACGACAAAACCTTGACCTAGAAACATTCAATGCCGAGAACAAGTTCTAACTCAACCAACTATCTGAGAATAATTTGCTGACAATTTATCCTGAAGCACTGCTAACTGCCTATAACCCATTACAGTGTAATTCGGTACAGACCTTCCACAGATATTTATGAACAGTTTTTGATCGATTTGACAACGCCAAAAATAATGATAAAACTGCTTTGGCACAACAGTGTTGCAGAACACAATTTTGAATTTGACAATTTAAAAAAATTCTGGAAGCCATGTACATTACCAAAGACCTGTGGACTGTTGTTAATTTGAAAACAGACACAAGGATATACATTTTTAAACTTGTGCCTTAAACTTTCATCATCCTCAAGCCCAGATTTATTGCAAAAATTATAGTTTTTTTTTTTTTTTAACGGTTCCTTAGTTTTATTTTGTTCCTTAGTTTTATATATAGCACTATTTTATACTATGTTTTAATAATTTTGAAAACATTTTTCTTTATTTTAACATTTAGTTTAAGGAATTGAAAATAAATGATACTGATCACCTAGTTGCAGAGCTCACGAAATAAATAAAACATCATAGTTTCATGGCAAGGGCCACCATTAAAAAACATTTTTTCCGTTCAACGTTTATTCATATTGCCCTACATGTGTCGTGGCCTAAATGATACCGAGCGTATCAGCGACCTACCCAGTGAGGAAGGGACTATGAAGAACACACACACACACACACACACACACACACACACACACACATGTAAATATATATATATATATATATATATATATATATATATATATATATATATATATGCAGATGCAGAGCGAAAACACTATAAAATATGATTACACTATAAATAGTGGATGACATAGAGTTAGACCTGATGGTGTTAAATGACTAATCTCAATAAGTACTAGACTGTTTGCGGAAAATTGAATCAGGTAACTACTACACGAAAACAATTTACCTGGACACAAGAAATAACCCCCCTTCACACACACACAGACTTAAACGTAAGCAACCTAATACGGTGAACAGACGTATAAAACCTACTGACCAACGGACAACTAACTCTTACAACACTCATACTGACACTTAAACAATAACACATCTATCTCTATTTACTAACCCTTTCTCCTATAAGCCTACTCTCCGACTATCTTTCGTCTTGCCTAGCTATCAGTATCGACTGTGACCCTGCGCAGATCATCTTCAGCACGTCTCCTCAGACAACCAGCACCTGGACTCCTATCTACAAAACCGTCTTAAAATGATAATAAATAAATTACACTAACAGGCAATCCTCACCCAAAATTCTTATTTTATCCTATCCTACATCAGAGCCCGATATGTATGTGTATATCCCGTGTATATGCGTGTGTAATTGAGGCATTTGTTTTTATTTTGCATGCTTGCACGTTTTCTTTCGCTTAGTTGTCTTCGCATGCCCTATGCATGATTTTTCTTTTGGTCTTTCTTCTTTAGCCAGGTGTAGGGAAAAATAAAGAAACAAAAAAAAATCCGTCACGCAGGGGCTGCGAAAACTAAGCAGATTTCCCACGTGAAGTTTTACAATAGAGAAATCTGCATACTGGTAACACAAGACCACTGTGATTAAATACAAAAGGTAATGAGAAATCTTTCAGTTAATTAAAATAAATTCCCAACTGAAACGGCTTCTGAATTGTAAGAATAATTTATATTTTAATAACTCAAATTTTAGTAGTCCAAGAACTAAAGAAGGGGGGGGGTGCGGATGAACAGAACATATTTGCATAAAGCTCACAAAGTAACGGAGGTAAGGTAAGGTTAGAGACGACAGGTAAGGTTCGAAGAAGCTTCCGCCTGAGCCGATCATTTACGGAAATGGTCGGCCTAATCCGAACTATGCCCGACTTCATAAAAATGCAAATATCTCGGTTAATATTCAAGATAGAGAATAAATGTATATAACAATATTTATAGTAAATTTGCAATAAGATTGGTTCTATACAATTTTTCGATCCGATGCATAATAACAGAGATATTTTGAATTTTCGGAAATCCCCCTCTCTAAACCCCCTCTCCCTCTAGTCCAATTTCAGCCGTTAACGAACCTGATCTGCCTTTTTACATAAAACAGTTAAATATAGAGTTTCGTAATGATCAAACAAAAATTGAGACCACTAGAGCGTTAACAGACAAATATATATATATATATATATATATATATAATTTTAAACGGACCTCATTTTCGTCATCTTCTGGGTAGGATCGATGGACGTTTGAAGAAAGTTTTCGAAAACTAACTCAGTACACCTCTAGACGGCTTGAAGATGGTGCCTTTGCATCGAAAGCGTTTGCCAACTGTACTCGACCATCAGCCAGTGATGGACGGTCATCTCCGACAGATATGACAACTGTATCATCTATACTGGCGGTTCCAAACTCTTACTTGATTTATCAAAAAATTATTCGTCAATGTGGTACTTCAGAAGGTGTTTTTGATCAGTGGTTGTTAAATCATCGTTACACCGGATCCTGGGACTGTTATGACAGAACGAATCTGACTGGGAGGCTTAACGTAGACTCAAGCACAAAACAATGTACACCATGACTGCTCGTACTATATTACTCTGTGTTTTCGCAGAAAAATTTAGAATTGTGAAATAGGAATTCCGGCGGGGAGTTCATTTTAAATGTTGTTTCCACGAAGAGAGGAAGTTGTTCTGACCAGACTTCGCATTGATTGGCCATTTCTTGCTGACCCACGGACACTTAATGACAAACAAGGACACACCGAATTGTAGACATTGTAACGATACTGTAACTGTACGACACATATTGACTGACTGTCGACGAAGAGACAATTTAGACATTCCACATAACTTACAGGAACGATAACAGTGATCACATAGACTCAGTCATAAACATCTAAAATACATTAACATATATAACACACTATAATCTACAATTTCTACACGCTACTCTTCACTTATTTCCTACATTAGCAGGGTGTATAAACTTTAATTTTATTTATTTATTTTTTTTTTTTTGGGTTCCGTTTTACTTTTATTTTTTTTTTGGTTATCCCTTATACTTATTGTCTTTATTAATATAATCTTTCTTCCCCCCGCCCCACCGTCTATAGTTACATTTTCATTTATATTATTTTCATAACCCTGATGTTTCCATATCGCACAATACCTTTATTTATTTATTATATAGTACTGGCATGGCAATAACCCGTTTGAAAAATCTTCGTTTGCCATAGTTCACTCTTTTTATGTTTGTTGTTTTTTTTTTTTGCATTGGCTTTTTTAATGACACTAGAATAATGAGTAAATCGCCGGCGTTTCGGAACTCATTTAAATAAATAAAAAATGTTGTTTCCTTGAAAAAAAATCAATTTGATCTTATTTTATTTAAGTAGGCCCTTATACTAAAATTGTTTGACATTTTGAGAGAGTCATTAAATACTATGCTTCATAACATTTTTGTTTTGCTAAGTGCATCATATTAGCTTAATCGAGAGGCTTATGGCATGTTAAAAATTTCAAATTCATTAAATTGCGGGTCCCGGGTCCTGAGGGAGAGCTGATGGAGGGTGCTGCTGGAAGGTGGGCGTGGTATGGCTGCCTGTGACGTCTAGTTATTTTCTCAAAAGTAATTACAGCCCCTAACATCTAATCAATATGCACAGCAGCCCCCCCCCCACCTTCTAACACACCTACCTCTTTGGCACACACCTCTACCTCTTTGGTCGGCACATACCGCACGCAGATTATGCTAAATTTATTCTTGGCCGGCCTTTGGTCGCGTTTCTTTAGCTGGGTGGGACGTGTTAGCATTTTTTCAACTATTTAAATAAAAGTCAGTCACGCAGGGACTGCGTAAACTAAACAGATTTCCCACGTGAACTACCTATTTGCATTTATCCCAGAAAGTAAAAGTTCAATGAGAACCATACTTGGTATTTATGCTTCAGAATATAACAGCTTATTGTTAATATGACATAAGTAAGAGGGGGGTTAACTGAAGGCCGAAAACTATAAAATGCAAATATCTCGGTTATTATCAAGATAGTGAAAATACTTACATAACAACAATTATAGAACATTACATTTGCAATAAGATTGCTTTTATACATTTTTTCGACGCGACGCATAATAACGGAGATATTAAGAATTTTTGCAATTCCTCCTGTCTAAACCCACCCTCCCACTGGTCAAATTTCAGCCATTAACGAACTTGATCTTTTTTTTTACATAAAACGATTAAATATGGAGTTGGGTTACGATTAAACCAAAATTGCGACAGCTAGAGCGGTAACAGACAAATAGATATATAAGATTTTGTACGGATCTCATTTTCGTCATCTCCTGGACATTTGAAGAAATTTTTCGAAAAGAGCTTCATGAGTACAACCTCAATAGCTGATTTTCATTGAGGGAAATCTGCTAAAAATAAAATGTCTCTGCCTCAAACCTAAAATATTTGTTCAATAGATTATCAACCAAATAAAGCTATGAAGAAGACACCTTTCTAAGATAAACACTTGAAATTCCCGAATCTCTAGCGTGCAATAAATTTCTTCGTCCTCTCAACGGAAAAAAAAATCTCCTCAAAGTCTTACAAATTACAAGCAAAATGAGCTTGAAAGTACTTGTGAAAGTACTAATACAAAAACTTTGCGACGGTCCTCGTTTCATTGGTCTATATGTTTACGGAAAGTTAACCTCAACATTTTGTGGCTTGAAGGAGAAGATGTCGGAGGGATATTGGTCGGTCGGAGAAAAATTTGTCAATTTTCAATTGATAAAGTATGAATAAATACCTTCCTGGACTTAAACTATTCATAACAATTTAATTGTTAATGGATTAAATTCGTTCATTTTATCCAAAGTTATTTCTTTTTGTTTACAAACCGTATTTCTTCCTTGTCAAAGGCGAGATCAAAATAATCGTTTTCGATAAAAAACTAAATATCTCAAATTTTCAAATATGATATATGGTGTCCACTTTTGAAAACATTCCCTTTATTTGTTTTGACCACAATAAAACTTATTAGTTCATTAATAAAATTAAATAATTATTTAATGGCAAATTTTATTATTAATTAATCCACTAATAGCACTCACATTAATATATTGCAATCAAAGAAAATACCTCACGATATGACTGAACAGCAGCCAATAAGAATACTACAAAATATAATTATCATGAAATTTATTACAATGCTACAACTAGCTATAATTAAAAGAAGATTTATAGGGAAAGAATGGCATTGCCAAAGGTGCAAATTTGGTTATATTCTGATACACTTAGTACTGATATGTAAGAACTTCAGATATTTAAGGGATGTTTTTTCCAAAGCGCCATACCTCGGGATTTGAATCCCCGGAATTGATTAATTTCCTTTATCTATTTTTTTAAAAATATGCCTTTGCTAAATAGCTTCTACAGAGATTCAAGAGTTAAGCCTATTAATTGTAACCATTGACTTCTGGAGAAAGATATCATTTTAAATTTTTCTATAGACGCATAACGAGATTATTAATGTATTGTACGATGAAGCTCGAAGAAGCATTGCTAATCTCCTTCTGTTATTTTTTTCCGTTAGGCGATGACTATAGCAATATATTTTTTATGACTCCCATGAGCGAAAAATTTATAGAGTGGTTTTCTCTTGCCTGGCACCAATGTCAGTCATGAAAATGTCAGCTCTTGCGCCACAGACAAACATACTATCCCAGTAACCTCAAGGACGTTTGCACTACAAAGGGGGATACTTAAACCAAATACATCTATCTAGGCCCCTGAGAATCACCCTTAAGAGATATATTAAATTCACTAAAATGACCGTCGTATTATAGCAAATTAACAGAAAACTCTTCTGTTTGGAGTATGCAAACATCAACCAAAAAAATGATTACATCTTTCTGTTACGATAATTGTCCATAAACGGTTGAAAATAGTGTGACCTGACACTTTTCCCCAAAATATTTTATTAAAGTCTTCAAACTGAAACTGTTTTAGATAGTGGAATTCCAAAATCGAGGCTTGCCTTGGTCTCAGGATATACCTGAATAAAGCAGAAAGTAAGTTTGGTTTTTCATGTCTTCCCTTACACAGAAAGACGTATGTGTAGCATAGATAGATAATATGACAACAAATTTGGGTCGTTTCATCTAGTCTGAGTCTTTTTTAATTTTCTTGATTTATTTGAAATATTTTGATACCTGAAATCTTTTTTACCAACAAAGAGTTACAAGGCATACCTACGTTTTTTAAAACTTAGATTAAAGGAAAAAAAAAGTCTTCAGGCATCCTCATACTATAAATTGTTTTCGACTGTGTCTAGAGCTGTCTAAAATAACTTGTGTTATTTTAAATTAACTTAATTTACAGAGATGTTGTTTCTTTAGGTGCCAAATTCTCAACAGTTATATTGTTATTTGAATAATAAAAAAAATCAATTAAAAACAGCTGATTTAATTTAATGAAAATATGAATTAAAAACACCTGATTCCTAAATGGAAACAAGAATAAATATTAATATCATTTAAAAAGGCTTGAGTTCTGCAGGCTGTGTAGGATCGGAGCTTCCGTCAACATCTTGTACCATAGGCTGTAGAAAGATGAACCTCCGTGAACCATAAGCCCCTGCATTCATCAGAGATGCTATTTATCTGCTCCAAATATCCTTTTTATAGGTTTTATCTTCCGAAACAGAGAGATTACTTATTTGTTTCTTTGTGATATCCAACATTTCCTTCAGACCATAACTGCTGCTTTGACGACCATTTCACAAATTTCATCTTTGACTTTCCACTGAGGCTTTTAAAGAGAAATGATTTTTACAAGCCATTATAGCATTTAGTCCAACGTGTATGTGTTTGCAGGCTCTCTCTCCGAGGTATCAAATGATGATACGTGACCATCCCAAAACGACAGGACTACCAGAATTCTTGGTCTGTCTAGATTTTTTACTATGAAGAACGTTTTCTATACTTCGCAATATAATAAAATTTGAAATCCCCACTTAAATAGTAAAGAATCTCAATCTGTACCCTTGTTTTAAAATTAACTCCTTACATTGCTGATTGGCAGATTGCGGGCAAATATTTCCGTTTTAGCCAAGCTTTGGAATGCATAATTGAATGTATGAATTGTAATAGTAGCTAGAAATATAAATATTACACTCGTATTACCCAACGAGAAGGTTACTCCACCACGTTTTCCTTTACAAGGAAGTGATCATTAACAAAAAGAAAGTTTAAAACAAGAATGTTGAAAGTGGAAACCAATCTGGCTGGCTAAGCAAAGGACAAGATTAAGGGTAGCCCTGACAGAAAAGGGGATGTTTTTATCCTCCCTCCTTCTTAAAGACGTCAATTAACGCTGGTGTCCTGCAGGCCACCTTGTTAGAATCCATCACTGCTCTTCCTCTCTCTAATTACAGAAACCAGCTCCTATTTCTTTTAGCAAGATTTTCCTTCCAAGACTTCCCTTCAGTTCGCATTTTTTTTTTGCCCCCTTGTCCGAAGTAAAGGAAAAATTCCGGTTTTGAGATTTTACTGGAATTAGCTCTTTGGACCTTCCCTGAAGCCATCTTGACTAGTTTCGCCGTCTCTCATAAACATCTAGCCTCAGAAATATGAACATTAGGACTCCGTTGAATGAGCCACTTCAAAATCTATATTTCTTTGGGGTTTTGCACAGTTGGTGAAAAAAAAATAAGTGGTCGTTTTCAGTATTAGACATGACTTTGCCAGTAGAAAGGTTATGTAGTAAAATATTTTGTTAATTAATGTATACGTGCCCCTCATGAGGTATCAAAGTGTGTGAAGCCTGTAGAGTAATTAAAGAAATAAAACTGTAGTTTCATGTTTTTTGAACATTGCCTAAGACTCTGAAGACACATTTAGGAATGTGGAAGTTGGGCATCTTTCCTTTTGAACAAAGTCGACTAAGTTAGATGGGTGTGTTTAAAAAAAAAAAACTTTAATTTTTCCTTACTCATAAACTTTACATTTATAAATTATTTTCTATGGAATTTTTGAACCGGATAAAAACAGGAGTAGCATCGATTATATTGTTTTTTTTTGTATTTAGACAAAAATGGATATTCTACATTCTTACAGTTTACAGTCTTAAGATACAAATAGGTTTTGAACAGTATTTTCTTTGTTCTTCAGAAATTTATGTAGAGAAGATACGAGGCTGTAAATTATTCTGGCCTTTTTGTAGAAACGACAACGAACTAAGAAATGTTCTTCTGTTAATTTAGAGTTACAATTTCGTCAGAGCGAATGAAAAAAATTTTAAGAATATATATATGAGTGAGTGATGTTTCTTACAAGAGTAAGTACGACTTCTTCGCTGAGGTTACTTCTGGATGATGTTTCCCATTTTCTGATACCTTATTTCATTTTTAATAAATTGCAATTTGGTGATAAACATCTTGTATTCACATTAATTAATATGAGAATTAAAATGTTGTTTTGACCAGGTAGGATATAGAAAATTTAACAAGGACATGTTCAATTTCTTACAAAGAGCGAGCTTAACGAAAAACCCCTAAGTTGCGTTAATATTGACGAATGTATAGTTTCCAATCCGTATCAAGTGTGTGGAAATAATACAGAACAGAGAAACAGGCCTCCGGAACCAACGAGAGGAAACATAGTCAATAAAACAAGAGGGCGAGGGCTCCTGTTAACAGAGAGATATAGGGGTTAGTTGTAGAGCAGTTTGGAGGATGACCGGCGGAGATAAACAACAACTCGTAAGGAAATAGGAATAGCCAGGAGAGAGGGAGGGGCATATCTGGAAGATCGCTGGGAAGGAAGTGGACATAGATTCCCAGTGGAGTGGATGATGGAAAACTACCCTCCAGATTAGGTGTAGTCCTTGTTTTGGCCGGACCGATATAAATCTGTAGTTCTAGTGAGGGGTGAGGCGCATTGAAAAATAGCGTCCACTCTGGTCGGCAACCGGCCGTAAAATGGAGGGGACACTCCCCAATGCTCATTACCTCGTCCCCTTGGTCCTCCGGGCCGGATCTACATCATCACTTAGTGAAAAACGTCAACCACTCTTCCTTTTATTGCCACCTCTTCTTCTACCACCAATTACGCCTCTGATGAATAACTTCGACCCTCATTGTTAGTAAATTGCTTCAGAAACAAATTGGGGCTTCAAAATTATTCCGCCAACATTTTATAATTCTTATTATCGATCCGAAATAGTAACTGTGTTCGAGAGTGTCCAAAGAAAAAGTATAAATGGATTTCGATCGTTTTGAAAGATTGAATGAACAATTATTTGGATTTGGGGTTTCTGCACACAAAAATGTCCAAAATTAAATAAATAATTAAGATCGTTTCTCAATTATTCCCCATTACCCCTTGTAGTTCCTATGGTGTTTGTTAATGTGTAGTCCTTGGTTATATATATATATATATATATATATATATATATATTCAAATGTCGTTGCTTATCTTTTAATTTTCCACCCCCACTAAGTCCATATATTAATACTTTTTGGCGGTATCTTATGTTGATTTACTAAGAAATAAAGAGATCTGAATGATATCTGTGAGTTGAAGTAAAGATAGTAGAATTTCAGTATATACTGTTGAGTTTAGCCCTTAATGATAGTTATAATTAATTTATTTATTTATGGTTCATTTTGTCTCTAAGAGTTTTGCATCTCTGTGAATTTAGGTAACATTAAAGCGTTAAAGAATTTAATAACTGAGACTAGCCGTCGTTGACGGGTTAAAATAGATAAAATAGATGGTTCCCTGTGGAAAAATAAAGATTTGATACACAAAATCACCCTGTTATATTCACCAATAACACAAACGCCCTGTTACATGAACAGTAAAAGTTTTACCATTTAGATGTTTTGGCCATGAGATAAGCAGTTAGATGAATTTATGAAAATTAATTGTTATAATAATGGTTTCCCGTGAAAATGGAATTGGATCACCCTTTTATTTTATTGTGGCCTTCAAATTAGTAATATTAATAATTTCAAGCGCGAAGCTTGGAATAAAACTAATATTATCGTTCATGGGATCAAATAAATCAACTTTGCCGTTAAGATTGTATCATAGCATCCTGGGAAAAAATTTGATAAAATTTTGTTCGCGTATTCAGTTGTAATACCATAGGACAGGGTTGAGCAACATGCGGCCCTTTAAACGTGTTTATGCGGCCCTCCAAGGATTTCTAAAATTAAATTTATTTTATCGACTTTCTCCACTGAATGTATTGTTATAATATATATATATATATATATATATATATATATATATATATATATATTTATATATATAATATCAATATTTTTATCTATGAGGCCAGCCAAAAAAATTTAATTGGCCAGTCGATTAAAGAGATTACTCACCACTGCCATAAGAGAATGTATGAGGTCACTTCTAGGGAACATGGAGTCGCATGGAAGCCGTGGTGCAAGCAAGTTCTCTCTAACGCTGTTCAAAAAAGGCTCTGAAGATGGAGCTGTTGCTCTGAAAGTGCAATCTGTCAAAATAAACGTATTCTAGAGGAAAACAGGCCTACTGGGTACTTCAAGACTATGTATGAGGTATTGCCGAAATCGGAAGTAATAATAAAATTTAAATAGCAAATTTAGACAAACCTTAGAGCTTTATTTATATAGATTAGTAGCTAAAGTACCCGGCGATGCCCGGGAAATCATTGTTGACTGACTGTTTTTATAGCAAGACTTCAATGTGTACAACTGCACTTCCCTCCACGACGTATTGTTTTTCCGAAAGGGCCAATTCTAAAGTGTAACTTTTGGAGAATAATAGAATAAAAATTTTAGTTTTGAAGAATAAATGGAAATGTGTTCCTGATCTGTCCCTCTCGACTTTTTGACTCACCGTTTTTGAATAATTCAAACCATAATCATGGATAGCATTTATTACAATTAAATGCCATCTATAATGAACATATTTCCTATCAAAAACCAATCCGAGCACATATGGCTTAAGCATACTTTTATACATAAGATTATATTCGTAATAGTAAATCTCAGTGGAAGTCACTTCCCGTAATGCCAGCATTTCACAGGAAATAAGTAAGCTCAATTAACTGTTTTGCCTCTCGTCAATTTCCGCTCTCGCATGAGCGTTATCATCATTGTTTTCCTTAGATTATTGATTCAGAATATCCTTTTAATAATTTATCTACCTGATGGAACTAAATAATATTGGTACGCTAAAAATAATTTCATTTATATGCAAAAAGCTAGATGAGGGGAGGAGAGCCGTCCCTGCAACATAAGTAATGCTTTAAACATACATATAGAGTATATATTAAATACCAGAAATGCTCTTATTGTTTACATTTCTATCGGAAATAAATAACAAAGGTATTTTATAGGGAAAATAAATAAATGAGGAGGAGGCGACGGAGATTTATAACCTCATAAATCCGAATCATTCTTAGAACTATCATATAAGACTAAAACATAACATCTTTTGTCATAATACGCATTTATTAAAAACACCTAAAGTGTAGAGACAGAGGTTACAATTTTATATATATATAAATAGATAGATAGATAATAATTTATGAGAGCTTGTTCTATTCATTTTTGTGTTCAAATACTTCAAAATTGCAGATAGAAGCCCGTTTATTCATATATAATGGTTAACATAATTCTGTTGGAAATGGGAGATAAAACGACGCCCTTTTCGGGCCTTTTCTCAAAGAGAGGGAGCTAAGGCCGGACAGCTGGACTTGGGAGAGTTTCATTAATGAGTCTATTTGTAGGATTTACTCCGGCGGTAGTAGGGAGAAGGGATAAGGAAACAGATTGGTATCATTAGCCGTAGGGAGACGGGAGATGACCACATCGGGGCCCGGCTATATTGGCACAATCTCCCAAGGGCACGGTCTCTACCTCGATATCATCGCCATATCTACAGCTACCCTTACTCCCTAAGGCAAATACACAGCCTATCTCTCAACTGCTCTCTCTGTCTCTCACACCTATGTACCTCTAATCCTTTCAATCAGCTCTCTCTCTTTGAATGGTACCGTTATCATATGTCCCCATCGTTTATCAGCTTCCCTTTGAAGTACCTCAATGCATGCGCCTAGAAAGAAACACACCCTTTGCTCTAAGGAACAGAATGCCTAACTCATTACTTCAAGCGGGTGAAATAATGGCCTTCATTAATACACCCCACACAGTAAATGGCGGAAGGTCAAGATAAATAAAAATTCACATTATGTATACAATAATTTTATTGCTCGGCTAGTAACAATAAAAAATCGATGAACGTGACCCTTCTTTGTCAATTCTTAGGTAGGATAGATGGACATTTCAAGAAAAGCATATCATTTTCAGGAGTAAAACACTCTGCCCGAATGTATTAAATCTATTAAAAAGAAATTAATGAACTTCCCCTAACTTCATCTCTTTAAAATGTTTTTAAGTAAAAGATTAATAAAAATGTTCAATTATTAAATAATACTACAAACCATTTGTCATAAAAATTGACCAAAAAATAATACAGATCCTTCATTTTCCTCTTGATCATGTTCTTTTCTCTTAATATTTTTACATTTGTTGAATTGAATGTAGGGATTATTATTAGTTTCCGGCCATTTGTAAACTCGTACTCTTGTCGTATTAGCAATAAGCTGCTTTATCATGAAACACTCCATCCATGAAACAATTGTTGCTATGTACATTTCTTCGTAACTCAATCATTAAGCGAGTTTTTGGTACTTTCTTGTTTTCAGGGTTGAGTTCTTCCCCTAGCCCCTTTCTCATGGGGTTTTAAAATAGAAAGAGAGAATTTGTATTGAGATGAGGCCTATAGTGCGTCAAGGCGTGGGGAATATGCTTAGTTTAGTTTGCGTGAAGGACTTTTTTTCGTTTCTTTGATTTTGAGTGATTGAAGATTGGATTGAGTTTAAGACTCGAGGATAACTGGACGCTATAAGAGCCTCGAGTTTGGTGTCCCTGAGTAGCGGAAGGGACGGACATCGATTGAGGCGAGTTGGCCGAAGTAAGAGGAGCTGGTGGGAAGTAGCAGGTGCATATAGCCCTTGGCTCATCTGAATCCACTGCCCTCTGCAACTTCCCTCTTAGGCCCGTATTCATATCAGGGCTCTCAGCCCTTATCTACATGGGAGCCTTCCTCTGCTTTACAACTGCACTCAAACCCCCTATTTTTGCCGATTTCCCTCAAGTAAAATCTGCTGTTGAGGTTTACGCGAATCTCGAAAAAAAAACCTTTTGTGCATCACAAGAAATGACGAAAATCATGGCCATATCTCTCTCACTCTCTTTTTCTCCTTCTTTACCCCCGCTTTACCTTAAGGCTGCTCTTTATACAAGTGGTTCATTCCAATTTCTATTTAAATTTCGAAACCCGAATTTTAATAGATCACAGTAGTTCGTCCTTACTACTCAGAAATGAGCAGTGAGGTCAAGCCTAAGTTCAATAAAATGTGGAGTGGTGAGCAAATATTTAAAATCGGCAAAAGTCTTAGGGCACCTGCAATTGGAATTCCGCTGCCTCTGCACAGCGGGACTCCAATAAAATCTTAAACTATACTTAATTTGCTATTTACATTACATACTTTATATAATTTCTAACTTACATTTATAACGTAATTTACCTATTGTTTTTCATTTTAAACACTTCTGCAGCATATGATTTAAATGCGCAGAAAATTTCTTCTGTTTCAACTAGTTTGTTCAGGGTAGAGGGTGGCCATTCAAGTAAAGAATATTCTCCTGCTAATTTTCTTCTCTTGTTATAATAGGGATCACAATGAAATATAATATGCTCGACATTTTCCTCTTCACTGCATTCGCAATTTGAATCTGCTCTTCTCTTGATCGTGTTGAGGTATTTATTCCGATCGCCGTGTCCCGAAATAAGCTGTGTTGACCTAAAGTCAGGATTGAACCAGCTTGCGTTGAGTCTCTTTTCCACTTTGGGAAAGAAAGCATAAGTGAGTCGCCCTTTGTCCGATTGGTCCCACCTTCGTTGCCACTCTTCAATTGCAGCATTTCGCATACGGTTTTTCAATCCCTTGTCTATTTTTGTCGCTGTAAAAACTGTGCTACCAACTTTAGCGGGTAAGCCTCTTTTTATATTATAGCTTGCAATTTTTAATTCTAATTCTAAATCTATGGGCAATACGCCTCCAATGACTTGAAGGGCTTCAGAAGAAACAGAATTATCCCACACACTTTGACGATTGGAGGTGAATTTGATGAAGTTTTCCTTTTAACAACAATGTTTTTGTTTTAGAGGGATTCAACCGTAATTTGTTAGTTTCACACCATTCTAGCTAGTTAGTTTCATATTTATCACAGCTTTAGCTTTTTCTTCTATAGAATTTCGAGAGATGGCTTCGAAGACAACTGCGGGGTCATCAATATAGGCTAAAGGTGTGACATCTTCTGCTTCTAGTTTTACTAGCAATGGGTTGAGGACCACATTCCAAAGCATTGGTCCAAGTACTGAGCCTGGAGGTCATCCTCGTTGGGCCCGTTTAGTAATATTTTGGTTACATGGTCTTATAAAAGAAAACCTATCCGAGAGGTAGCTCAGTAATAATTTATAAATATTTTTGGGACAATCTATGTTTTTTAGCTCATTTAGAATTTAAGGCCACCATAAACTATCAAAAGCAGCTGCGACATCGAAGAAAACGCAAAATACGAATTTCTGAGTAGAGCAACTGGCCAAATTGAGCATAGCACGAATAGCGTCAGTCGACGATCTATATCTAGTCGATCCAAATTGATGGGGGGACTGTGCTCGTATCACTAATGGTTCCAGTGACTTGTATATCAGTCGTTCAAGAATTTTTCCAAGAATTGGGAGGAGGCTAATTGATCTGTAAGAACTGGCAGAAATATCATTGTTTCCTGGTTTCAAGACTGCTACTATTTCAGCTCTTTTCCATGCAGCAGGAAATACGCCTTCTTCTAGAAATCTATTATATAAATCATGCAGAGTACTCAAAAGAGTACTTTTGCATTTTTTAATAACGGCGCCTTCTATCATATCCGGACCAGGTGATTTTGATGGTTTGACCTTATCTATTGCCATTTCTATATCCAGAATATCCCATGCCCCCATATATATTTGTCTCTCTCTCTCTCTCTCTCTCTCTCTCTCTCTCTCTCTCTCTCTCTCTCTCTCTCTTTCTGGAACCCTGAGGAGTGAAACAGCCGTGGAGGTTTGCTCTGTTATTTCTGGTATTTATTAACAATGCTTCATTAATATGTTATACTTTACTGAATATACAATTAAGAATATAAATTAAAATATCTTGACGTAAAAACGTTTTTCATAATGGCAATAATATATACAATATAACGGCCATCGCTGTGCTTTGGTCAGTGAAAGAAAAACAAGAGGTACATAACAATAACCACTTCCCTCTTCCATTGAGTAATAGTTTTATTATTTATTACAGACACTCTATTGATTGTAGATACTGAAAATATGCGTTATCGATTCAGCTGTCCAAATACTAATAGACCAGATCTGACCAACTGCTTGGGCCAACTGTTCCGTCACCTCTTCATAGTCGTTAATAACAATGCTTGGTTGATTGTTTAAACGAAGATAGGCCTCATACGCCAATAAGCATTTAGGACAATCAGCTATTGAGGTCGTTCTCATGACGTAATTTCCGAAAAATATCTTCAAATGTCCATCGATCCTACCCAGGAGATGACTAAAATGAGGTCCGTTCAAAACTATATATATATATATATATATATATATATATATATATATATATATATATATATATATATAAATTGTAACCTCTGTCTGAACATTGATTTTTTTCGCGAAATTTCACGATAACTTTTCGTTTCACATGTCATAGACACCATAACTGCATTTTGTTTCTTTCGTGTCTGTTTGTTAGTTTCTTACCATTTCACGCATAAACGGCTGAACCAAATTTTATGAAACCTGGTATGTATATTACTACTAACCCAACTTAGACTTTAGGCAATGTTAATCTTCCCTTAAGGTTATAAGGGAAGCCTGAAATTAAAAATAGCGATATTTCGTTTCCTATTGCATTTTCGGCAAATATGCACATAACAAAAGTTGTTTATTTGGTTATTGGGAGTAACTTTTGTTATATACACTTTTGTCGTATACCTAAGTATAAACGAGATATACACCAAAAACTACTGCGGAAGTCAACAATTTTATTTGGCAGAAAAAACTCAACCGAACTAAACCAAACTCGGTACGTGAGTTAGCACTAACGCCTTCCTTATAATAAGCGATACAAACATTTCTAGGGACGGGCAGGAGTGGGGGTTATAAGGAAGGCCTGAAATTAAAAATAGTGATATTTCGTTTCCTATTGGGGTTTCGGCAAATATGCAGGTAACAAAAGTTGTTTATTTTGTTATTTAGAGAAACTTTTGTTATATACATTATCGTCGTATACCGAAGTATAAAGGCGTTATACGCTAAAAATTATAGCGGAAGTCAATTTTATTTGGCGCAAAAGACTCAACCGAACTAAATAAAACACTCGGTATGTGAGTTAGCACTAACGCCTTCCTTATAATAAGCCCTACTAACATTTCTAGGGACGGGCAGGAGTGGGGGTTATAAGGGAGGCCTGAAACTAAAATTAGTGATATTTCATTTCCTTTTGGGGTTTCGGCATATATATATATATATATATATATATATATATATATATATATATATATATATGGATTTGAAGATCTCATTTTTCTTATCATGGGCCTTTGAAGAAATATTTTGAAAATTGAATCATGAGTATCAGGGATAGAAGGGAAATCAGTTAGAAAGTGCAGTTAATATGGTTTTACAGATTGATAGATCCCATTGATAGCCCATGAAATAAATGGGGAGCTAAGCGGCATAGAAAGTGCCAGCCGAAGGAAGCACCAAAGGGAAAGCGAGTCGGAATGGTCTCTGTTCCTTAATTTGAATTCTTTTTTGTTGTTGGCCCCTTTTATTAAAGCGCCTTCCCTAACCGAGAAAACTCGCCTAATGAAAAACCCACGGATTTGGGGGGGCTTTGAAACCCAGCCTCCGCCCCCCCCCTACAACAAACCTAAATTACTGGACCCCTATAATATTAATTACTCACTACTCTCCACTGAGGAATCTCACTCCGTCGACGCTTTATCCTTAATTTATTTCCATCCGCTTCATACGAAGTATTTATATTTTCTGAACTTATTAAATGCTCATGAATGGCCCAAAAGGGAATAAGATGAATTTTGAAGCTAACTAAATCTAAAGAGCAATATAATTGTTCTGCTATTCGTGTGCCAAATTTACCTCAACATGATGTCATCGATTTGAAGTAATTTTTTTCCCCCGCTTTCAATAATATGGGACGGACGGATTGTTACGGAAATGTAGCCTAGATAAACAAGTCCAGGATGTTCATGGAAAAGCTTCCAGACAGCTATGAGAGGAAAACAAAAATTCGAAATATCTCACCACCCCCACTAGATTGTAAAATATTATACAGCAAACCTCATTTCTAGTTTCTTTTCTTATAATTGTTGTTCTACGCATTTTTTTCTTAATCTCAAATATTATTATTATTATTATTCATCAACGTCCATTTTTTGCAGCTTCGGCCAATTGGGACGGGTTATCTACAGGTCACCACCCTTCTCTAGCCAGGGTGGAATTTTAGGATGTTATTTAATGAATTCCGTCAAATATTAAGTGAGATATTGGCACATTTTAGTTTTCTCTCTTACTTCATAACAGTTTTACGTTAGCAGTAAGCAAATACATGACCAAGCGTATTTTTTTAAAGCGTAAATACGAATATAATTTTCAAGGAATAAGGTGAAGGGGGTAGAGAAATGGAAAAATTAAAAAATTTCCGTCGTTATGAGCCGGATCAAAAAGTGTTCATAGCCGGTCTTCATGAAAATTGAATTTTCTACAATTATTTACAACATTCTACATTATTACAAGTTTTTTTCTAAATCAATTATTTTCATTTTTTTAGTTTTAAGTCTCCTGAAACACCATTTCTACAAATGTGATTTTTCATTTCGAGCGCCTGATCTACTAAACATCTCACAAAGAGTTTAAATTACTATTCCCGTTTACACAGACTTCTTATTGCAGGAAAACTAGAGGCTGAATGTTGGGATAAGAAGCGTCTCCAACACTTAGAAATCTCTCGGGATTTGTGCTGGCTGGTGGAGGTCCATCATGAACGGAAGGATCAAAAGGTCAAACACCTCCACTCTTTATTAATATTTATTTATTATTGATAAAGAGTGGAGGTATTTGACCTTTTGATCCTTCCGTTGCCTTAGAAATCAGTTCGTCCAGTCCGCAGCCCCTGACAGGGTGGCTCTTATTAAGTCAATTTTTGCTAATAGACACCACTTTTGAACCCAAGAAGTCAATCAAGTTACATCTCAACATACATGGCTAACATGAATCATGTCGAACTAATATATAACCATTAAGTTATAGTAATTGATTTATGGCTTCTACTCAGAGAGAAAGATCTTCTTAGATTGTACGAGTATATTCATAGCAATCTAGGAGATTATTCTTGAATGGCCTTTTCTTAATCGTGTTAAGCATAGTTCCTAGAAGGGAATTTTCATCCATTCTTTCTTCAATTCCCCACATATATATGATATTACATTATTATGTATGCATATTATATATAAAATATCGGGAAAATATGACCTATTTAACTTCAATTTAACTAACTTATGGCGAAAGGTCAATAAAATAATGAATACTTCAAATGATTAATTTAAAAATCTTTTTTCTTTTTTTTATGGCTGTATTTAATCACTTGGTCAGCTAGGGACATTATATTGTCTTTATGATAAATATTTATCAAGCATAGTCTGATTTTTCTTTTAGGGAATTGTGATGATTGGCCTATATAACTTTTATTTCAATCCATTCAATTTATTTTGTACATATTATATTTGGTTTCGGGTGATATTAATTCATTTTTTATATGGCTGGAGCCATTTTTTACTCTGTTTTGATACTTCCAAGTGATTTGTCCTATATCTTTACATATTGATGGAATCATATTGGCTAGTGTGGGGCTCTAACTCATTGTGCATTACATTTTTGTTTCTCTATGCTTTTTATTTGTAAAATTAGTATTCTTTTGGTTGTCTAAATGCATATTTAAGTGTCTATGTGTCTTGACAAGGACAGACAACCCATTATGCAAATACTGCTACAAACACCTTACGATAAAAGTCCGTCACGCAGGGGCTGCGTAAACTAAGCAGATTTCCCACGTGAAGTTTTACAATAGAGAAATTCCAGTCAAGGAGCCAGTCCAGGAAACGGCCAAACTAGCCTTTGGCTGGAAAGTAACTCTCGTCCGTTAGGCTCCGAGATTAAATTAAAAACAATTCAATCTCAAAAAAACAACAAGAACACAAAAGATGGACTTACCTCTAATGATAGTAGCGCTCTGAACACTTATTACACCAACACTAAATAGTACCACAGAATAGCTATTATTTGTAAGACTTAATACTGCGGTGAATATTAAGTAAACATATAAAGGGCAAGTCAAATAATAAAAACCTTCCTGATAGCAGCTGAATTGTAAACAATCAGGTTAGCCAGATTTTACCGGAAATAAAAGAAATTACGGAAATATATTTAAACTAGCTCAGATACCCGGCTTCGCACGGGAATTCATTTGAGGCTGAATGGTGATGGTATTTTTTAGCAGGCTTTACTTTGCACAATATTTTGACATTTACCCGTCCCAGTATTTAGGATTGATACCCGTCGTTGCTGTGGATTTGCTAATAATAGAATTATTTGTTCCATAAGGCTTCACTGTTTTCGATATTTTTATATTTCCCGTCTCTTATTCATGTAAATATGGTGAATTTTTTTTTCAGGCCTCCCATATAACCCCCCTCCCGTTCGAACCTAAAAATTTTAATATAACTTATAATCATGGAAGAATTATTGCTAATTGACATACCGAGTTTGGTTAAGTTCGGTTCAGCCGTTAGTGCCCAATAAAATTGTTAGCTCCCGCTAAAGTTTTAACGTATAACTCATTTATACTTAGGTATACGACAAAAGTGTATATAACAAAAAATACTCCAATTAACAAAATAAACAACTTTTGTTACGTTTATATTTGCGGAAAAACCAATAGGAAACGAAATATCGCTATTTTTAATTTCAGACTTCCCTTACAACCCCCACTCCTGTCCGTCCATAGAACTGTTGGTATGGCTTATTATACGACAGGCATTAGTGCTAATACAAATACCGAGTGTTTTATTTAGTTCGGTTGAGTCTTTAGTGCCAAATGAAATTGTTGACTCCCGCTATCATTTTTAGCGTATAACGTCTTTATAGTTGAGTATACGACGATAATGCATATGACAAAAGCGTCTCTAAATAACAAAATAAACAACTTTTGTTATGTGGATATTTGCCAAAACCCCAATAGGAAACGAAATATCACTATTTTTAATTTCAGGCCTCCCTTATAACCCCCACTCCTGCCCGTCTCTAGAAATGTTAATATGGCTTATTATAAGGAAAATGTTAGTGCTAATTCACATACCGAGTTTGGTTTAGTTTGGTTGAGTTCTTTGTGTCAAATCAAATTGTTGACTTCCGCAGTAGTTTTTAGCGTATAACTCATTTATACTTATGTATACGACAAAAGTGTATATAACAAAAGTTACTATAAATAACAAAATAAACATCTTTTGTTATGTGCATAATTGCCGGAAATGCAATAGGAAACGAAATATCGCAATTTTTAAATTCAGGCCTCCCTTATAACCCCCACTCCTGTTCGTCTCAGAGAATATTAATATAGCCTAAAGTCTAAGTTGGGTTAGTAGTAATATACATACCAAGTTTCATAAAATTCGGTTCAGCCGTTTATGCGTGAAAAGGTAACAAACAAACAAACAAATAAACAAACAAACAAACAAACAAACAAACAAACAAACAGACACGAAAGAAACAAAATGCAGTTATGGTGTCTATGACATGTGAAACGAAAAGTTATCGTGAAATTTCGCGAAAAAAATCAATGTACAGACAGAGGTTACAATTTTATATATATATAGATATATATATATATATATATATATATATATACTAGCTCAGATACCCGGCTTCGCCCGGGAATTCATTTGAGGCTGAATGGTGATGGTATTTTTTAGCAGGCTTTACATTGCACAATATATTGACATTTACCCGTCCCAGTGTTTAGGATTGATACCCATCTTTGCCGTGGATTTCCTAATAATAGACTTATTTGTTCGATAAGGCTTCACAGTCTTCGATATTTTTATATTTCCCGTCTCTTATACATGTAAATATGGTGAATTTTTATTTCAGGCCTTCCTTTTAACCCCCCTCCCGTTCGAACCTAAAAATTTTAATATAACTTATTATCATGAAAGAATTAATGCTAATTCACATACCGAGTTTGTTAAGTTCGGTTCAGCCGTTAGTGCCCGCTAAAGTTTTAATGTATAACTCATTTATACTTAAGTGTACGACCAAAGTGTATATGACAAAACAACAACTTTTGTTATGTTTATATTTGCGGAAAAACCAATAGGAAATGAAATATCGCTATTTTTAATTTCAGGCTTCCCTTATAACCCCCACCCTGCCCGTGCCTAGAAATTTGATATGGTTTGTTATAATGAAAGCGTTAGTGCTAATTGACATACCGAGTTTGGTTTAGTTCGGTAGAGTTTTTTGTGCCAAATAAAATTGTTCACTTCCGCTATAGGTTTTAGCGTATATCTCGTTTATAATTCGGTATACGACAAAAGTGAATATAATAAAAGTTACTCCAAATAACAAAATAAACAACTATTGTTATGTGCATAATTGCATAAAATTCTATAGGAAACGAAATATTGCTATTTTTAATTTCAGGCCTCCCCTACAACCCCCACTCCTGCTCGTCTCTAGAAATAATGGTACAGCTTATTATCATGAAGGAGTTAATGTTAATTCACATACGGAATTTTATTCAATTCGGTTGGGTCGTTTGTCCCAAATAAAATTGTTCACTTCCGCTACAGGTTTTAGCGTATATCTCGTTTATAATTCGGTATACGAAAAAAGTGTATATAACAAAAGTTACTCTAAATAACAAAATAAACAATTTTTGTTATGTTCATATTTGCCGAAAAACCAATAGGAAACGAAATATCGCTATTTTTAATTTCAGGCTTCCCTTATAACCCCCACTCCTATTCGTCTCAGAGGATATTAATATAGCCTAAAGTCTAAGTTGGGTTAGTAGTAATATACATACCAAGTTTCATAAATTTCGGTTCAGCCGTTTATGCGTGAAAAGGTAACAAACAAACAAACAAACAAATAAACAAACAAACAAATAAACAAACAAACAAACAAACAGACACCAAAGAAACAAAATGCAGTTATGGTGTCTATGACATGTGAAACGAAAAGTTATCGTGACATTTCGCGAAAAAAATCAATGTACAGACAGAGGTTACAATTTTATATATATATAGATATAAGTTTTAAATTTTATATATAACACTTCCTTGAATATTAGTGAATAATTACAAACGGCAATGAGAAATCTTTCAGTGAATTTACAATATAAGTTAATAGTCCCTACAACGTAAAACGGCTGGGTTGTAAACAAGCAGGTTAGCCAACCTTGTAGCGCAGTATCGATAGATAGACCGGAAAAACAAACAATTAAAGAAATATATCTGAATATAAAATATTTATTTTATTGGAAACTATTTACTATAGTTAGTGGAGTAATTTGAAATGAATCAAAATAATTTCTATCTCAATCACTCAGATTTTTGTAGTCCTAGAAAAGGGGGCGGGGGGGGGGGCAACAGAATGTATTTGTTTGTACCCCGTAAAATAAAGCTTTGTTGAAAACAATATTTTGTATTTAACCTAATAATGAGGTGGTTCACGAGATATTAGGTTATTATTAATATGTCCCTAGTAGGAGTGGGGGTTTACTGAAAGCGGAACTCATAACAAAAAATACAAATATCTCGGTTAATACTCATTATACGGAATATATGTATAGAACAATATTTATAGTAAATGTAATTTTCAATAAGATTGATTATATACAATTTTTAACGGAGATATTTCGAATTTTCGAAAATCCTCCCCTCTAAACCCCCCCCCTCCCACTGGTCCGATTTCAGCCGTTAACGAACTTGATCTTTCTTTTTACATAAAACGACTAAATTTCGAGTTTCGTAACGATCAAACAAAAATTGCGACCGCTAGAGCGGTAACAGACAAATATATATATATACTAGCTCAGATACCCGGCTTCGCCCGGGAATTCATTTGAGGCTGAATGGTGATAGTATTTTTTAGCAGGCTTTACATTGCACAATATTTTGACATTTACCCGTCCCAGTGTTTAGGATTGATACCCGTCGTTGCCGTGGATTTGCTAATAATAGAATATTTGTTCGATAAGGCTTCACTGTCTTCGATATTTTAATATTTCCCGTCTCTTATACATGTAAATATGGTGAATTTTTATTTCAGACCTCCCTTATAACCCCCCTCCTGTTCGAACCTAAACATTTTAATATAACTTATAATTATGGAAGAATTAATGCTAATAGACATACCGAGCTTTGTTAAGTTCGGTTCAGCCGTTAGTGCCCAATAACATTGTTGGCTCCCGCTAAAGTTTTAACGTATAACTCATTTATACTTAGGTATACGACAAAAGTGTATACAACAAAAGTTACTCCAAATAACAAAATAAACAACTTTTGTTACGTTTATATTTGCGGAAAAACCAATAGGAAACGAAATATCGCTATTTTCAATTATAGGCTTCCCTTACAACCCCCACTCCTGCCCGTCCATAGAAATGTTGGTATGGCTTATTATAAGGAAGACGATAGTGCTAATTCACATACCGAGTTTGGTTTAGTTCGGCTGAGTCTTTTTTGGCAAATAATATTATTGACTCCCGCTATAATTTTTAGCGTATAACGCATTTAAACTTCGGTGTACGACAAAAGTGTATATAACAAAAGTTACTCTAAATAACAAAATAAACAATTGTTGTTATGTGCATTATTGCCAAAAATGCAATAGGAAACGAAATATCGCTATTTTTAATTTCAGGCTTCCCTTATAACCCCCACTCCTGTTCGCCTCAGAGAAAATTAATATAGCCTAAAGTCTAAGTTGGGTTAGTAGTAATATACATACTAAGTTTCATAAAATTCGGTTCAGCCGTTTATGCGTGAAAAGGTAACAAACAAACAAACAAACAAACAAACAAACAAACAAACAAACAAACAAACAAACAAACAAACAAACATACACGAAAGAAACAAAATGCAGATATGGTGTCTATGACATGTGAAACGAAAAGTTATTGTGAAATTTCGCGAAAAAAATCAATGTACAGACAGAGGTTACAATTTTATATATATATAGATATATATATATATATATATATATATATATATATACAGTTTTGAATGGACCTCATTTTCCTCATCTACTAAGTAGGATCGATGGACATTTGAAGAAAAATGTCGAAAATTCCGTCATGAGTACAACCTCAATAGCTGATTTTCCTTAAGGGAAATCTGCTAAAACACATACTGACAGACTGCATCCAACGAGAAAACCTTCACATACCCCAGGATATGACAGAACTATTAACTGACAGCAGCCAATATATTCCACAAATACTAACATATCTAAAACCAATCAATATTTACAAAAACATATAACGCAAAATAGAATAGGTCTACAGCATACCTAAAAAGATTTGAAAGGGTTAACTTTTATTATATTCTTTGGACAAAGCACGGATATGAGAAAGAATCAGATATTAAAGAAATATTTTCCATAATATACAAGTACAAAAAAAGCTAAGCACATAAAGGAGTATAATGCCAATCACCACCGCTATGGGGTACAAAACTAAATAAATAAAATTTTAAAAAAAGAAAAAATAATAATATAAATGTTCTTAGTATATAGGAAAAACATAATTTTTTTACTAAAACCATTTTAAATTGTTGTCTTTATTACTAGTCTAATGTTTATTTATCTAATGTATGTATAATCTATGTTTATTAATTGCCTTTATAACTAGTATTTAATTATTATTTGTTGTATTTAATTTTTTATTTGCTGTCTCAGTGTTTGTTATTTTTCTATAAATTTGTTTTCATTTTACATTGTGAAACTTTGAGCCAAATCGCCAAGATGCGGGTGCTCCTGTATAAATAAATAAAATAAAAAAATAAATGCATATTTATATTTTTCTTGGTTGCTATTTTATGCTCAGTTTTATTATTACAAAAATGATTAATTTTTATTTTAACTAATTTTATTTTCTTGAGATTGGTAATAATGTTACCATCAGTATCGTCGTCAATACGTTTTCTTTTTCTAATAAAATGTATGTTTTTTTTTTTATTTTAACTTTTTTTTGCATTTTTGGACGTTTAACGTTACCATTATTAAAACCATCGTCGATCCTTTTTTTCGTATTGTTGTAGTGAAAATTCGTCTACAAATTTAAAATTTGTTGGATCGAAGGAATACTTTTCGTCTTCTATCTTGACCTGTTCATTTTGATTTTTCATATTGTATTGGGTAGATTTCTCAGCTTTCTTGATTTAATTTTCAATTAATTTGTCAGTTGTTCTTTTTTCTGAAAGACTAACAACACGATCAAGCAATCACTCACTAACAACATTGAGAGTAAGAACGTATACCAACAGGTATGACTATAGTATTTATATATACATATACTGGTGGAGAACATAGAGGCAGTAGTTTCTTGGATAAACCAGAAGTCTCAACAGCTAAGCGTAGCCATTAAGATCTTGGATGGTGGTACAATAGGACTAATTCCTGAGGCCTAAATGAAGGCCGATAAGACGGTGCATGATAAATAAAGGGTGAGCATCTTCCCTAGAACTACATAGTTAATGCGTATTAGTCACTAATCCAGTCTTAGAGGAAATTAGGGGTGGGGGTGCCTTACCCCCTCTCCTCCTGCCCTACCTCCCCTCCACCCCTGGTCTAAATAATTCATCAGCAGAAAGTGCAGATTTTACTCAGTAATAATTCAAAGCTGGCCCTATCTTCTACCATATTGTTTCCTGAGCCCGGCCCAAGATTTACCTTTCAGACTTGGAGTAGGTAATAGCAAAGTTTTGGAGAGTTGCCTCACCATAGTAATATTTTACTTAATGGAATTCAGTTTCCTGTAATTCCAGTTGGCTTCCTTATTAATACCAGAAACATCAATTTTGGGGAGAAAATATATTTTATTAATCAGTGGAAAGTCAAGAATATCTTTTGAATTGATTATGTTTCCATTAAAAAGCTGAACAAGTATGAATGATATTCCTTTAGTTATAAATATAAAGTAAGTGCTTTTAAACAATTAATTAATAAAAATTAAAAGAAAAGTTAAAAAAGAAATTTGCAATTATTTTCGACCTTTTCCTAAGCCCCCTACTCCTTGCTCGATTTGAATAAACTAGGGAAGAGTCCTGATTTTGCGAAGTACGTCGGTACATAAGTACAGACAAGAATTTTTATTTTATTTAATATGTAGACCTCCGCAACTGTGGCGACTTGGCTCTTCTTAAAAATGGGTGTGGGGGAATCCAGTAAACAAAACAACAAAAAATAACACAGAATAATATAAAGCTCAACACTCTAAACTGAACACAAAACACTAAAAGAAAGAAGAAACATGAAAACTACTTAGAATTGAAAAAAAAAAAGTGAAAAGAAAATTTGGTAACTTAGAAACAACAACTATTCATAAAAACAGGGATATACTATTGCAATTTAAACACATCACACACACACACACACACACACACACACACACACACACACACACACACACACACACACACATTAAACATTTAAAAATAAATAAAAAATAATAAAGTAATTAAATATTCTCAAACTGCCCAAGTGTTTTTAAATATGTCAGAATAGTATATGAGGTAGTAGCGATATGAGGGGGCGACTTAAACATGTCGAATGTTTAAGTAAGTTCGTAATCTCAGACAAGTTTGAATATAAGAGAGTCAAATCGGTTACTTAGAATGGAAGGAGGGTGTTAGAATAAGAATAAGAAGAAGAATCGGTTAGAATAGAAGAAGGGTGTTAGTAAAGGAGAAAAACCAAGAAACGCACATAACTGAGTTGGTTTTTGACTTAAGAAAGAAATATAATAAAAACGTCAGAGAATTCCCAATCAAATACAGAATGCACAATAAAAAATAAAGTACTTAATAAGAGTTCAATAAATAAACCAATTGTCGAATTTCCGACCCATATTTTTATTGACCAAGTGATGTTATTGATAAGTTTAGTGATGTTAGATACTTGTTAAGTTCTATATTGCAAGTTATCGGCCCTCACCACTATTTACTTTAAGACCTTTAAGCATGCCGAAGTGGTAAAAGCTAAGTTTCTGCCCAACTTACAGCTAATTGGATTTTCAAGCCATAAATTTGGAGACCTATTAGTCAAGTTACGATCTTCTTCCATTTACAGCTGGTAACTTATAATTTATTCTAGCCAAAGTATCAAAAATAAAAAAGATGCTCCGAAGTGTTGGAAATAATACCTCGGAATACATTCGTGTACAACACTTAATAATAATTAGTAATTAATGCTTAATCATCACTTTTAGCTCATTTCGCTTAAGAGAAATCAGCTATTGAGGTTGTATTCATGGCACGATTGTCGGGAATGTTTCTCAGGTGGCCATCGATCATACCTAGGAGATGACGAAAATGAGGTCCCTTCAAAATGATATGTATGTATATGTGTATATATATATATATATATATATATATATATATATATAGTATATATATTTAGTCCTCATCCTTGAGTGAGCTCCTACTCATGGCATATTGACAATAATCTGTTATATAATGAACCACTTTATTCGAAGCTTAATATACAAATATTGTTTGCACAGATATTTACTAGGTTAATGAGGTGAATTTAATTTCCGAAAGCGCTAAGAGTTTTTAAAAAATAAATTTTGAACAGCCACAAAAATGTGTTTCAGATAACCTGATCTGGTGAAGCCTGATTCATCACCCTCACCACCAGCTGAAAATAAAAATGAGATATTTACTAGGTGAGGTATTAGTATATATCTGATCTAGTAAATACAAATATAGTGTGATAGGTCACTAATGACCATTTTTACGTTCTTGACTAGAAAATGTTCAGTTGATCTATATCATTCACGATATTTAACTGTTTCATTCAACACGAAAGATCATATTAGGTGATGTCTAAAATAGGCAGTGGGTGGGGTGGAGGGTGGAGGGGGAATAATTAAATATTCGAATTGTCACTGTGACCATGTGTTTTATCCAAAAAGTTTATAGAACCAATGTTTATGGAATTTGAATTTTCTAAAATAAGTCTTAAATGTATTTTTTCTCATAAAGATATAGGGAATAGATAGTGAAATGAGATGACTAGTGTGCCATACAAGCACCTGAGAAATCTACTTAATTACGCAGAATGACGAACTTTTCATATTGCTCGTGGTCAAGGAAACGGTGGATTTATACATTTTATACAACATGTCCGTGCATTTGCAGCTACATGTTAAACTATTATCTCTCATTAGTCAGAGTAAGAAGGTGACGAGTTCAGGAGGCATATATGGAGTCCTAAGAGTACTTGGTAGAATGAAATTTTCTATTCTTTCTGAATCCCAAATTGACTTATAATTTCTAGCTGAAGACAACTTGAAACCATTACATGTCTATGTTATCCTCTATGTCTATCATCTCTTAACGTCTTAGTAAACCCTCATAAATCTATAGAAGCAATACCACGAACAAAATTCTGTCACTCAGAAGCTACGTAAACTAAGACAAGAAACAAGAATAACGACCGAAGTATTAGTACTTACAAGCCCACGTGCAGGATAGTGGACGACTAAATTATGAATTCATATCTTATGAGCAGGGAATATAAACCTGTATGTCAGAACTGCAACAGGACGCTGGCAGTAAAACTCATATTAACTGACTACACACTAGTAATAACTTACCCATGAATGAAGAGAGAGAGAGAGAGAGAGAGAGAGAGAGAGAGAGAGAGAGAGAGAGAGAGTGAGAGAGAGAGAGAGTGAGAGAAAGAGAGAGAGAGAATATATATATATATATATATATATATTTGCGAAAAATACTTAAATGTAAAATTAAACATAGTTAATCACATATTTTAAGAAGTACGAAAAATATGAAAGGAGCCGACAGATGGTCTAGCCCGTTTTCGGCATCCCCGGCCGGGATCTAGATGTTTCTAGACAATTCTCTTTGATGTTTCCGCCAAGCTATAAAAAGGACCCAGCCTGAGTTAGTTAGCTTTGTTATCAGCTCTCTCCAAGTGAATGACAGTGCGTTCAGTGCAGCTTTAGTGAACAGTGCGTTTTAGTTGAGTAAGGTAAAGTTTTTTATGTGAAGAACATTGTTGCGTCTCGTTTATGTAAAGAACTGTGCAGTGCCGTGTTTTTGTGAACTTCAGTGAGTTACTGGACTGTACCAGTGATGATCAGCGTATACTGTGAGTAGTAGTTAAGTATAATTAACCAAGTGTGTACTGCATTGTTAAATAAATTGTGCAGTGATAAAAACTCTAAAGCCAGTGTGTTTCATTTTGCAATCCAAAAGAACTCTAACAAACATAACATATATAAACGATTGAATGGACCTTATCCTGGCCCAGCCCATGTATATATTAGCTTCTCCGTCTCTTTAGGAACTTTATTGTGTCAGGATATATCATCATTTTTTTTTAGACGTAAAGCCCCAAAACTCCCCTGTCAGTTGTCCTTATTTAACATGCGTGAACGTTTCTATCCACGTATAAATCCAAACAAACAGTTATAACTAGTTGGAATGCGTATAAAATATCTTTAAGAGTATAAGTTCAATAGCTGGAATCAACCTAGGTAAATCTGCTAAAACCGTAGCGGTACTCTTTGATTTCCAGCTTAATTAATGCCCACAAAAGGAACAGATATATATTCTCACTGTAAAAAAAAGAAGCTTAATCTCTTTGGGGGGATCTTCTCTCGACCTCTATGGAGCCAAGAGCAGCTGCTAATTATATTTATTAATAAGGGGGAGGGAGGCTCCAGGCCCTTCTTCGACCCCACAAGGAGCAGCTATTCCGTAATTCTCTGCCCCTCAAGAGGGCTTTAATAATTTAATTCGATTATTTGTGTAGAGGGCGCTCACCATTAGGGGAATGAGCTCTTGTTTTGCTAGGCCGGACACAATGTCCCCACCCCCGACCTCCTACAACTTCCACCATCTAATTATAGGTTTAGAGGTTTTCTCCTTAGGGGGGTAGTAGGGGTCGAGTCGGAGAAACTTAAAGCAAACAAGGCCTAATAAAATCCACCGAAACAGGGTTCGATATCCTCGGGGGTTCGAGGATTACTATTGGTAAACAACAGTTTGATAACTCTTGAACCTCTGTCCCCTTGTTCTTCTTCGGCTATTTGCCAAGGGGTTCCGCAAAGGGATACGACTATATTGACTAATATCGGTCTCCCAAGCAAGAGTTCCAAATAAGTGCAATAACTACATTCAAGGTAAATATAATACATTCTGAAGTGGTTCATAATCCATTCAAGGTAACACGCCGTAGGTCAAAAGCTAAAAAACGATGAAATCACTATTATACAATATATTTTATTCTCTCTGCATATTTCAGGTTCATATGACGTCTCTTCTGGAGTTGAACATGTATACATCTTCTCCAAACCAGCTTTCTTCTCCAATGGTCTTCTCTTCACGCTTCATTAAGCTAATTTTTGGTAGTTCTACGGCCTACCTTCATCACCTTCGTCTCCATTATTCACCGCAGTTTAAAATGCCACCAGACTATGGTCCATCCGGATAGACAATAATGGCGGTGAATAGCCTGAAGCCGTAGAGCTACCGAAAATTAGCTTGGTAAAGCGCGGAGTGAAGATCGCTGGAGAAGAAAGCCGGTTTGGAGAAGAACTATATATATATATATATATATATATATATATATATATATATATATATATATATATATATATTCACACACATTTATCACTAATAAAAATATACCGCTCGAGTCCAAGTATAGTGTATTTGAATCTACTTCAAGAGCAGTTATGTGCTATAGTGCACAATCCTGGGGCTATGAAAAGTATATTGAGGTTGAATTAATTCAAAAATACTTCATTAAAAAGATGTTTGCAATCCCAAAAAAACTGCCCAGATTATATATTGTTTTTGGAAACTAAGCGTTACCCTCTTTACTTTTTCACCCTTACATTATTCTTAAATTATTTCATTAGATCATTAAACCTCCCATGTCATCGTTGGCCCAGAATAATTGCTGAGCGTATAATTGAAAAACAGGCTAATTGGTTTAGGAGTATTGACAATATCAGCCAGGAGTATCTTGTTGTAAATTGTAGCTGGATTAAAGTGCAAGGAAGTATGAATAAGAAAATAGAAATAATATTGGAAACATTAAGGTTGAAATTTATTGAAGAAATGTTGGAAAAGGCAAATCATTCTACGTTTCACTCTAATTACAAGATTCTAGATGTATTTTTAGTTAGTAATTGTAAATATATATATATACACACACACACACACCAATACATATCAGTCCTTTCTATTTCGTGAATATATGTTTCATCAGAAACTATTATATTATCTGTAGTCATTTTCTGACCTCGTCAAATATGGAAGGCAGCACATTTATCTAACCCGAAAGACATACCAATAGAACCACTATAATTCTTTATTATGTATATCAGCTGGGTAGGTGTCTTTGCATATAACTTCAGGTCATCCATATAAATGCTAAGACTTACTTTGATTTCATTTTATAGAAATTTCGTAGCCGTATTCACTGTTTCGAATTATTTGGCTCATGGGACTTATAGCTAAGCAAAACCATAAGGTGTTGAGACTGTCACCTTGGCAAATACATCTTTTATTATTAGCATTATTATTGTAGTATCCCGTGCCAATCGTTGAACACCCCTTGTACGAATATCATCACTGAAACAAATAAAACTTAAAATCATCCAGTACAGACCGCACACACGATATTTGTACACCGAGTTTCGCATCCCATTAATGTTTAATAACATTAAGTCTACGAGCATGTAAAATATAAATGGAGTTATTTTTGGATGTACTACTGTCACATTGTGTGATAACTATAGTAATTTTACGTGTAATGTTATTTGCGGCCGAGTCAATAAGTAAAAGCTGACGGTTGGTAGTCCATTAACGCAATTTGTAAAACATGTGAACGAAAAATAATCTTTCATTCTGTCTGGTTTGCTTGTACTATATCAAAGTACATTTCAATGCTCATGAGATTAGTAAGACACAAGTAATACAATATGGTTAGTACAATGAAAATTATTTTTATTGTTAAAATATTCATGTATTTTATACACATTTGTTTCATATACAGTTTGTAGGCTATAGGCTGGCCTATAAATATATCTATTGATTTAGAATGCAGGAGAGTGAGGGTGGACATAACTTCTGAATAATACTATAATACTATTGGTTTTCACCTATTCATTCATATCGGCCTCACAACGCCCCCAGGTGATTTTTCACAGCTTAGAGATCAATAGAGCTCTCCAAGAACATGTCGTGCAATGAGGTACATTGTCGTTTTAGCAGATTTCCCTGAATGTAAATCAGCGATTGAGGTCGTACTCATGACGCGATTTTCGAAACATTTCTTCAAATGTCCATCGATCCTACCCAGTAGATGACGAAAATGAGGTCCGTTCAAAATTATATATATATATATATATATATATATATATATATATATATATATTTGTTTGTTGTTGCTTTAGTGGTCGCAATTTATTTTTGATCGTCACCAAACTCGACATTTAAACGTTTTAGGTAAAAAGACATATCAAGTTCGTTAATGGCTGAAATCAGACAAAAGGGAGGGGGGATTTTCGAAATTTCTCCGTTAGTATACGTCGGATCAAAAAATTGTATAGAACCAATCTTATTGCAAATTAAAAATACTATAAATATTGTTATATACATTTATTCCCTATCTTGAATATTAACCGAGATATTTGCATTTTATTGAGCGTAACGGACATGAGATCGGCTAACTCCAGTAACTGATCGGTTCTCGTGAAATTTCTATATTCTAAAACTTCACGCGGGAAATCTGCTCAGTTTACTCAGCCCCTGCGTGATGGACTTTTTTTTCCAAAACATGTCAAGTACAAATAAATCCTACCCAGGAGAAGACGATAGGCGGGGCGTGCGTGTGTGTGTGTGTGTGTGTGTGTGTGTGTGTATGTGTATTATGCACATTCCCTTTAGACAAATCATCTAAAACGACGTTAGTTGTGTTCTTTCCCTTATGGTAGTAACCCTACCAGAAGGGATGTTATTTGTTGAATTACACAAGCTCTAAATAAATCATACAATATGTGTTACTTAACTTATACACTACTACTTTTATCGTAATATACAAATATCTAACAAAAACATCAGATAATAGTTATTTATTATACAAGTGACGAAAGTAGATCATTTTACAACTCGAGTGAAACGTTTACCCACACGAGAGAAGCGAGTGTGGTAATTTCACGAGAGTTGTAAATTCTACTTTCGTCACGAGTGTAATATTAAATTTTTTCTGTAATCGTGTCGTACATGATCTGATCTAACCAGAATATCAACAAAATTAGGATGTTGTGAAGATTATGGTATGTTGTTGGTAGGTTATAAGCATGGTTGTGAAAGGTTATAAGCATAGTTATAAAACAACTAGTGATGATTGTGAAGTAGTGCAGTTATAAACAAATGCAGGTTATAAACAAGGAAGGTAATTATTATTATATTTAAATTTTAAAATATATTGATTATTTCCACCAATAATTCATTCACATTTCAATTTATTTTATTAAAATAAATTCTTACAATGTTAAGAAACATTTAAAAGCATTTAATTTCCAACTTCAAATTATTTTTTAATTTATACTTATTACTAATTAAGAAGGCTTGATTACTTTCTCCACTCTATTGCAAAATGTTTCACTTTCTTCATTCATTTCAGTTTAGTAATGTTACCATTATTCAACGATTACAGAAAAAAGTCCGTCACGCAGGGGCTGCGTAAACTAAGCAGATTTCCCACGTGAAGTTTTACAATAGAGAAATCTGCCTAATAACAACTGTAGTAGTAAAAAACCTCTAAACCTAAAACATTATTTAGGGCGTAATAACCCAGTAGTTTCTAACAGTTAACCTAACCTCTAAACCGATTCACGAGGGACGATAGTTATAGAAACGGCCACCAGAGCTCTCGTCGGAAACTCCGAACATAGCCTATTGGTGACACGCAGAATACAAATGCAAATATCTCTGTTAATATTCAAGATAGAGAATTAATGTATAGAACAATATTTATAGTAAATTTAATTTGCAATAAGATTGGTTCTATACAATCTTTTGATCCGACGTATAGTAACGGAGATATTTCGAATTTTCGAAAATCCTCCCCTCTAAACCCCCCCTCCCACTGGTCCGATTTCAGCCGTTAACGAACTTGATCTTTCTTTTTACATAAAACGCTTAAATATGAAGTTTGGTAAGGATCAAACAAAAATTGCGACCGCTAGAGCGGTAACAGACAAATATATAGATAGATATATATATATATATATATATATAGATATATATATACAGTTTTGAACGGACCTCATTTTCGTCATCTACTAGGTAGGATCGATGGACATTTGAAGAAAAATGTCGAAAATTCCGTCATGAGTACAACCTCAATAGCTGATTTCCCTTAAGGGAAATCTGCTAAAATATATTATATAATCATTTTAGAAGTTATTACCAGTGTTATTCGGCGTATAGAGTTAAATTTCTCTCCTTGAGCCTCAATTGTTTTTTCAAAATCTTCATGTCTCCTTATTAGCTCCTCAACTTGGGAAATTATATAAAGTTATTAGATTATAATAATTATTCTTCTAAATGAATTTACATTATTCAAAAAATAAACATTACTCAATTATTCTGTTCTCAACTGCATACGAAATCACTTTGTGCTACCATGGTTAATTATGACGGATTATCTACAGGCCTCCACCCTTTTCTAGCCTGGGTGGGCCTAATGATTTTGTTTAATGTGTTCGACACGGGATAAATTTTTATTTCCCAAGGTGGAATCCTATCCAACACTCGAAAGGAATGAATAATAATAATTTATGTTTTTAAACATTTTAATCACATATTATTTTTTTTTAATTATTATCTATTTTTATTAAAAATGTCATGTTAGTTCTTTAAGCCCGTCGAGTGTGTTCCAGTAAACATTTGATGTGTTCTCCTGTATGCACACTGTCGGGAAAAGGTAGTTTTAGTTGACTAGTAGCATTCGATCCATGAAAGTCTTTATTAAATCCTGGCTGACAGAGCGGTGTGGTCGGGCTAAGTGGCAACGAATAGCCACAGGGCCACAATTGGATTGCGCCAACTAAAGGATAAATTGAGTAGCAAAGCGGAAAACTGGATAACGTGCCCTCCGAAGCGGATGGCCGCTGGATCACACAGACCGCTTCTTCATACACCCTACAGCTGATCACGATGGAAAGAGTTTACAGAAGTCCGTCACGCTGGGGCTGCGCTGACTAAGCAGATTTCCCACGTGTGTTACTTATTTGTATTTATCACAAAACGTAATAGCTCATTGATAACAGTATTTGGTATTTAGGCTTCAAATAATGTGCTTCATAACATAATAGCATATTCTTAATATGAGATGAGTAGGAATGGGGTTTACTGAAAACCTAAAGCTAAAAAAGGCAAATGTCTCGGTTAGTAATCAAGATAGTGAAAAAATGTACATAGCAACATTTATAGCACATTACATTTGCGATATGATTCGTTCTATACAATTTTTCGATCAGACGCACGATAACGGAGATATTAAGAATTTTCAAATTTCTCCCTGTTTTAACCCCCCCCCCCACCCTCCTCATCCTTTTTCGATTTATATATAATTTGCGTAGAAATATTCATATGATCAACAATTCTTCCGAATATGAACTATATGTTAGTTCATGAAATGTATTTTACATAAGAAATGTATTTTTTCTACTGGCATTTACTAATATGCTATGTCCTCCACTTGACCCTTACGGGGAAGACCATTAGCCCAGACGGGAAGTGTAGTTGTACACATTGTAACCTTGCCAAATAAAAAATATCATCAACATTCAGAGTCTAATGATTCCCGATCGAAGCCGGGTACCTTAGGTAGTATATGTGTGTATATATATATATATATATATATATATATATATATATATATATAGAGAGAGAGAGAGAGAGAGATCTATATATTTGTCTGTTACCGCTTTAGCGGTCGCAAATTTTGTTTGATCGTTACCAAACTCGATATTTAGTCGTTTTGTGTAAAAAGAAAGATCAAGTTCGTTAACGGCTGAAATCGGACGACCAAACTTATTTCAATTAGAATGTACTATAAATATTGATATATGCACTTATGCTCTATCTTGAATATTAACCGAGATATTTGTATTTTTCAGTTTTAAGCCTTCTACAAACGTCTACTTCTACTCATATCATATTAACAATAAGCTGTTATATCATGAACCACTTGATTACAAGGTTAAGTACGAAATATTGTTTTCTTTGAATTTTTACTTCGTGAGATATATGCAAATACGTACTATTGACCCCCACCCCTTCATTTGTTCTCGGACTACTAAAATTTGAGTGATTGAAATAAAACTGATTCTGATTAATTACACATTACAGCACTAGCTTTAGTAAATTGTTTTCAACAACATTAATATGTTATATTCAGATATAGTTCATTAATTGTATGTCTTTCCGGTCTATCTACCTAATCAGCGCTACTAGGTTGGCTGGCATTCTTGTTTACAATCGGGCCGCTTTCCGATGTAGAGTTTAATAACTTGCATTGGAAATTTACTCAAAGATTTCTCATTACCGTTTGTATTTATTCACTTATCATTCACGGTAGTGTTACCAGTATGTATATTTATTTATCTATTGTAGACCTTTGAGTGGGAAATCTGCTTAGTTTACCCAGCTCTTGCGTGACGGAATATTTTTTAATAAACGTAACAATATATATTTAAATTTTGAACCAAACTCATCTTATAGGATTGGATGGATGGAGACTTTTGAAGAAATTTGAATGAATCTCAGCATGAGTACAACCTCAATTGCTGGTGACTTTAAGGGAAATCTGCTCAAGTTATTTTCCTAGCGCAGCACTATCGCACCGTCGTGTGGACTAACTAATCTAGAGCGGTAAGACGTTATCAGTGCCTAGGAAGCCGCTGACTCTTGGTGACTGTTCAGTGATAAGATGACAGGAGAGGCGGCCCACTGGGAGCTGGTTCTAATTGAAAAGTGCCTTCCCTCAGGACCTTATCGCCTCGCCTGTCATTCTCCACTAAACACTTCACTCTTGTTACCTCGCTCTTCATTATACATCACTCACTTTCACAGCCTCTCTCTCCCTCTCACTCACTTTCACAGCCGCCTCTCACTCACTTATGTGCGTGTGTGTGTGTGTTCGATAAATCACTTACTCCCTCTCCCTCTCTCCTATTCCATTAGCGACTCCTTTCTTCGGGCCTCTCTTCAATCAGGGCACCTTCCCCCTCACCTTAACTGAACCTCATAATGCACATTAACATCGGCTTTTCCTTTAAGCCATTAATATTCACTCAGAGGAGGAATGTGTTCAGCGAATGATTATGCCATTCGCTAACTACGCTATGGATTTTTGTAGCTCTTCAACTCTCTTTAGGAAAGAATGCTATTACCGAGGGGATATCTTTTAAGTCCGTCACGTAGGGCAGCGTAAAGTAATCATTTTTCTCAAGTGCTGGAATAAATTGTAGTAGTTATGGATATAGATTTCTATAAAATAAAAATAAATGGTCTTTTAGATCCACTGATGTACGAAAAAGGAATTAGAGACCCGATCAGAGTCATTGAAAACAAAAAGACAGCGATTTCGATAAAAAAAAAACAATAAACGGGTTATTGTCCGTAAACTCATGAATACCACGTATTTACGGATTACCAAAGATCCATAAGAAAGATACTCCATTTAGACCGATAGTATCTATGATAGGCGCACCAACATACCAGCCCAGGAAAGCGTTAGCCCGCAAATTGGACCCGTTCGTAGGCCATTCACCATCTTTCGTTAAGAATTCTAACCACCTAGTAGAACTACTAAAGAATGTAGAAATAATGGACTCTGACATATTAGCCAGCTTTGATGTCGAGTCTTTTTTTACTAACGTCCCAGTACAAGACTCCATCGACCTAGTAAAAAAGAAAGGTTCGTTGAATAACGGGATGCTAGATTTATTTGAGTGGGTACTAACTTCGTGTTATTTTCAATATGATAATACCATATACAAACAAAAACAAGGACTTTCTATGGGAAGCCCCCTGTCGTTAGTAGTGGCCAATCTCTTTATGGAAGATCTCGAATCGTCAGCCTTAGAAAAATGGGCATTAAAACCCAAATTATGGCTTAGGTACGTAGACGACTGTTTTATTATTTGGCAATACGGCAATGAACAACTAATGAATTTTTTTAACTTCATGAACACGCAACACCCACAGATCAAATTCACCATAGAATTAGAAAATGAAGGGAAATTGCCGATTCTTGATCTTTTATTAATGAAAGAGGGCAATAATAGATTCAGCCATACAGTATACAGAAAACCTACAGCTACAAGTAGATATCTGAATGTCTCTTCCCATCACTACCCAGCCCAAAAACATGGTATCATTTATACATTAGTATACAGAGCTGTATCGTTGTGCAGCAATGAAACTCATTTAAAAAATGAGAAAAAACAACTAAAAGAAGAGCTCCACTACAACGGCTACAAAAAAAATGGAAGTTACAAGAATATTTAGAAAAATTAAGAGGAAACTTGATAGCAACAAGGTTCAAGAAGATATTGAAAATACGCAAGTAACGCCACTGAGAAATATAACACTTTCTTATATAGCGGGGACTTCGGAAAAACTTGCAAGAATACTCCGAAAATATAATTTACAGACAGCATTTAAACCCCACAAACTAGTATGGGAATATTTAAAAAGTCCAAAAGGCAGCCAAATTTTACAAGATAGTGGTGTTTACATGATACCATGTGATCGTGGTAAAGTTTATGTAGGAAAGACTGGAAAAAAGACTGCGACAAGAGTCAGCCAACATATGGGTGATCTGAAACACCAGAGAACAACGACATCCGCCATAGCTAGACACGCCAGTATTTGTTCACACCAATACTATAGATCAAATAAACATTTTCAAATAAAAAACGAAAAATGTTAAATCATGATGAAGGCATCACATGACGTATAAGCGTGTGATCCACAAAGTAACAGTTCCATGAAAACCATATTTAGTATTTAACCATGGAATGAAGTGGTTCATGATATAACACCTTATTGTTAATATGACATGAGTAGGCGTGGAGGTTTACTGGTGGCCGAAACCTAAAATATGGGAATATCTCGGCTAATATTCAATATAGAGACAACAAGTATATATAAACATTTATAGGAAATTACATTTGCAATAAGATTAATTCTATACAATTTTTCGAGCCGACACACAGCAACGGACATATTTTTAGTATTCGAAGTTCACCTAAGAGGAATCTGCTGTCTGTAAATCAGGGGGTGCATGAACTACTGAGATTTCAGTAGAGATACATTCAGTAGAATGGAACACTACTGATCTCATCTAACCATATATTCTCTATTTTAAAGTAAAAAATTTTAAATTTAGAATTTTCTTAATTCCTCCTCTAACCCCCCCCCCCCTCAACCGCAGTACTTCGTTTTAGCGGTTAAGGAACTTGATCTTTAGTGTTACTTAAAACCTTTGAACATCGAATTTGCTAACGGTCAAACAAAAAAAAACAAACAATTATATATATATATATATATATATATATATATATATAATTGTATATTATTATTCAAAAACCGCGTCATGATTAAAGCCTCGATAGCTGATTTCCCATAAGAGAAATGTCCATCAAGCAGGGTCTGCGTAAATTAATTAGATTTCTCACACGTTGGTACGACACACTAGAGATCTACAATTTTTATATAAAAGTCTGATGAGTAGAATTAGGGGTAAATTAGTATTGAATAAAACTGTTAAATATCTAGCATGAACTAGGAAATATAGACATTTGTGAGTTAACAAACGTAAAATCTGTTTCAAGGACGACAGCACTCAACGTATTTCCGTGTCTCCCACATTGTAAAGGTCTTTGGAAAACAATATTTGTTATGTATGTTATATTCACGTAAATCTATATTATATTAGTTATTGTGTTGGATCGAATAGTTTTATAAAACTAACCACCTTGAGTGCAATGACCTCCAACTCTTATTCTAATCGTTTGTGCCTAACTGGGATTTTTATCGTATTGTTTGCGATTTTATGTTTACTAAACACAAAAGTCGGTGTTTACCTTTATTTTTAATTATTCTCTTCAAATGAAACATAAAATGTTCTCATTGTTGAAAAGTTGAAATTTATAAGGAAGAATGTGTTTGTTGATTTTTCCATTCTAAGTGTATATCATTTGTAAATAATATATTTTATTTATTCTGCTCAATAAACCTTCCTTCAAATTAGAACATTCAATTAAAGAAGCACCCGATATCAATAACTGTCTCTCCTAACTGAAATACATCCTCTAACCACCAGAGTATTATTACATCGACCAGATGTGTAAATACAGCATACTCAGCTAGTGTTACAGAATGATTTCATAATAAAATAACAACAATATTTTACTCTGAGTTCGGCCTCAATATAGCCAATATAGGTTGAAAGGAAACGATATCAAAGATTGGAAAACAACATTGTTGAAAAGAGAAAATATAAACAGGGAATCTTTTGTGAGGTTAATGTAGCAAAATTTATAATTATCTTCAAAGGCATTCTTTAAAAGGAATTTCATTGTTAAAGACCTCTGAGAAAATATATTAATACCTTTCCACATTCCGTTTTTAGACGTTTTCTACAAACGAACATTGATATAGATACTAAAGTTCTTTTTATTGTGAGTAAATAATAAAAATAACTAAATAATTTTGTTGAATAATATTTAGCAGATTTCCCTTAAGGGAAATCAGCTATAGAGGTTGTTCTTATGACGCGATTTTCGGAATTTTTCTTCAAATGTCCATCAATCCTACCCAGGAGATGACGAAAATGAGGTCTGTACAAAACTTTATTTATATCTATTACCGCTCTAGCGGTAGCAATTTTTGTCTTATCGTTACCAAACTTGATATATAATCGTTTTATACAAAGAGAAAGATCATGTTCGTTAAAGGCTGAAATCGGACCAGGGGGAGGAGGGGTTTAGAGGGGGAGAATTTCGAAAATCCTTAATATCTCCGTTATATTGCGTCGGATCGAACAATTGTATAAAACCAATCTTATTGAAATTGTAATGTTCTATAAATGACGTTATGTACATTTTTTCACTATCTTGATTATTAACAGAGATATTTGCATTTATTAGTTTCCGGTCTTCAGTAAACCCCCACTCCTAATTATCTCATATTAAAAATAATCTATTATGTTATGAAACACATTATTTAAAGCTTAAATACCAAATATTGTTCTCGTTCAACTTTTAAGTTTTGAAATAAATGCAAATACGTTTCGCACGCGGGAAATCTGCTTAGTTAACGCAGCCCCTGCGTGACGGACTTTTTTGTATAATCGTTGTCTTTCGGATGAAGGGTACTGCGTTGCGAGAGCAAAAGTTGGTTAAGTTTGTGTTAATATCTCCCTTCTTATGGGGACGAATAGGAAAATGTCATTAAGCAAACATTCTACAAATTGAAGTTCCTACTACTTTTTCTGCACATTTACTTTTTAACTTTTAGATTTCATCTTTCAGTTATCTACTCTTACTCATACGGCATTTACAATTAACGAATACATAAAGAAGCTACTTATTTCAAGTTTAAGTACTCCATATTCATATAAATGGAGAACGACCAGTGGAGTGGGGAGGGGTAGTTTTGAGAAAATATAAAATAAAAAACAAATTATTAAGCGACGGATCGAAAAATGAAACTGCTCTTAAGCACAAAATAAGGTTTAGAATGTATCTCTTTATTCTTCAACTCATTACTCAGCAACAAAACAAACTTCTGCCTTGTGTATCTACAACTAAAAAAACATATTCTACACCTAACCTATATCCAACAAATCCAAAGAGATATAAAATAAGACATATATTAATCTTCCATTATAATATACAGTCCCTAACAGAAACATAACTGATCATGTTGTATTTTTTTTTTTTTTTTACTACTTTTGTTTCATATACTTTTATCTTCAACTCGAATATTAAAAACATATTTACATTTTTTTTAAGTTTTCAGTCTCACCTAATGCGTTATTTACTTCGAGCATCCGAGCCACTGGACATCTCTTGTTCTGCTTAAATTTCAAGACCTGTCTACATAGGTTATTCATTTCAGGAGATTTAAAGAAAATAATTCTGCTACACATGCGTGACAAGTATGCGGGGAATCTATTCAGTGCCTGAGATTAATGTTCCAGTTTCTTATCAAATTGGCAAAAGTGACTGGTAATGATTCGATATTTAAATAAATATGAATTTATTTTCTCTTTGTGAACGTTATATCATGAAGCACTTTATTTGAAGTATAAATACGCAATATCTTTCTGATTAAACTTTTATGTTTTCAGATAAAGGCAAATACGTGCCACACGTGGGAAATCTGCTTAGTTTACGACACCCCTGCTTGCCAAACTTTTCTATAAATTAAGCTCTACTTTATGGAGCTATGGGTAAAAGATGTGAGTTGTATGTAGGTTACCACCCTTTTCTGGACAAGGCGGACGTTGCCCGTTTTGGATTCGATCCCAAGATACGAAGTTTCACGTCGACGTCAATGCCTTAGTACACACACGGCTGTGCTGTTTGGAGAGCGAAACTCGTTGGAGCATACTCGAGATAAGGGAGTCTATGGTTTAGGTTGTTAGATAGGGCCTAGAATGTCGTCGCTAAGGGCCTAATCTATAGGAGGCGAGTAGATAATTTGGTGGGCCAATATCCGGAGGGCAGTGGCTGCCCCTATTAGCTGGCAGCCTCCTCCTACATATATCTCCATATCTCCTACATAAACCACCCCCCACCCCTACTCACCAAGTCTCTTATCAGCCTTATCAACAACATATGTTCACCATACTCCATCGGCTAGTGTCAATGTCCTAATGATTTATGCATTTGCAACTCTCAGATTCCCAACTGACTCCCGCCCTCTCAATCTCTGATGCAGTCAGTAAACGTATAACTAAATATTTTACAGATTTGGCCACCCCTTTCAGAAGGAAATTGACACACTAATATATTTTAATGGAGCTACATTACTTTAGTCTTGCTTCAAATTATACTTATTATGTAAATCATCCGTCGTTCAATACTCATAGTTAGTAGTAACTATAGAACTAGGGAATTCAAGCAAAGAACAGTAACAATGGAAATAAAAACAACTTTCTTTCTTAAAGAAAATACAAATACTTACAGTTAGAAGAGGGAGCTTAGGAATTAATAGTTAAAAACGAAGAATAAAGAACACATTCTTAAATATTTTTTAAATGAATACACAACTGTTTAAACACATTCATTTTTTAATATCTCATTATAAAAATTTTATTCGAAATTTTTAGTGATATTCCGTTTTAAAATATCTCCGTACATGAAATATAATTTCATAAATTTCGGAGCAATCGCTTTTTATTTCTTGAAGTAAAGTGAAAAACATATTTCCGTTACACTAAAAAAAAATACTAAAAATTTTAATTTAAATCAACTTAAAAAATAAAAATTTTAATTAACTTATTCTCAAACGGTAAACCAAGAGTGACGAGTTCAATTCTCGCCTGGACAAAGGAAATTATTTAGTGACAAAGTTCATTATATAACATCCTAAGTCCCATTCTGGTTAGAAAAAGGTGGTAACCTGTAGATAACCCGTCCAATTAGCCTTAGTTGCAAAAAGTGGACGTTAATAAATAATAATAACTAAACATTTGTTAGAATATTTCGAAACATTTCTTCAAATGTCCTCCACCAATCCTACCAGTAGATGACGAAAATGAGGTCCGTTCAAAATTACATACACACACGCACATGTAAATATTTATATCCGGAGAATTTCGAAAACTCAAAATATCTCCGTTATTATACGTCGGATCAAAAAATTGAATAAAACCAAGTTAATCGCGTATTAAATGTACTATATACATTTATTCTCTATCTTCAATACTAACCGCGAAATTTCCTTTTTTCTTTTTTTTTTTAATTTTTAGCCTTTTGTAAACCCTCACTTCGATTCATGTCAGAATAGCAATACACTGTTATACCATGAACCTCTTTATTCTAAGCTTAAATATCAATTATTGCTATCATGAGACCTTTATTATGTCAAATACCCGTACATGCAAATTCGTTGTGTGATGACGTCATCATTTAAGATTTTAGGTTCTTGTTTCGAAAATGTTTATTTGGTCTATATAACAGTTTCAACCAACACTAAAGATCATATTTCTTTTTTGTTGTTTTTTTGGCTTAATTCCTGTCACAAACTTCTTACTTTTATTTTAACTCAATTTCATTTTATTAACATTTACTTTTATTTATTTATATATTTTTTAATGCCATGAGATTGATTATTTAGCTGTGCTGACAGCAACTCACGATCAGTGAGCAGCCACACACAACTCCTTCATAAAGTGTTTTTTTCCTTCTTCTAACCATCTCATGAATAGATAATTAATTATCACATGAGGTAATCAGAAATAGAAACAGACATTACAACCTGCTGGTGACGAAGACACAAAAGCAAGACGTCTTTCCTCAAACAATATATTCATCTGCGTCAGTATTATTTTTAGATTAACTGTTAACGCTTGTTTGTGTTATGTATGTATGTTGATTTTAGACCCTGGTGTTTTATCTTGTTATTTATAATAGGCTTCCTGTTAGTTTGTATACATATTTATTATATTGAGAACAATTTTTTATCCAGTTGACTGTTTTCAATAATTTTGTTGTGGAAAATTGTACCATATACCATATAATTGTTAACTTGATGAGTATTTGTTATATTGTTTGTGAGTTGGCAGGGCACTGATGATGGAGCTCTTGCTCTGAAAGCTTTAACAGTTAGTCTTAAACTTCTGGAAGAATTGTTAGTGATTTCTTCTTGATATATATGTTCTACCGCTCTGAATATCTCTTTAGGAATAGTGGATGCTGGTGACGACATCGTATGTTATTTCTGCTCTTGGGAAATATGTTTAGTTTACACTTTTCCGTCTGACGGGCTTCTAAGTTTCTAAGTAGGAAAGGAAGGGAAGTTAAATTAATAATCTAATTAAAATAAGAGGCGTTTGCATTATTTAACTCTCTGGTTGAAAAATGGATCGTTTCATCGTCTAATTACAGTAATTTCTGAAATTACTTGTTCACTGGTCTCTTTTTCTTTTTTCTTTTTTATAATGAGCTCATATTGAAAATTAATATTTTCAGAAAGGCAAAAGAAGTCATAATATTAATACTGGCGAGAGGTCAAATGTTTGAATGGAAATATTTGATTATGTCGAGTGCCATTTATAGGATTGGTGAGAGATTCTATGTTGTCAGCAGGTGGGGTGCAATGGAAGCCTGATAATTTCCATAGTAATATCCCCCCGACTCTAAACCACACACACACATTTCCGAAATTGCGGCTTTCTCATTTAGCCGGTTTTTCCTTTTCACTCTCATTCCCACGCTCATTTCGAGGGGGGGGGGATAATTGTAATTAAAAATTGAAATCAGTCATTTCGGAAAATCCTCAACGGCTAGAATTATTAAATTTTGTATTATCGTCCAAGGCAAAAGTTAATAATAGATGAAAAACACATGATATATACCCCACATTTTTTATTTTTACAGTATGAATGTTCCACGCCATTCTTTAGCAGTTCAGTAGTACATTTATTATCAAATGTTGGTCACATCAACCGCTTCGGTCGGTAAGGTATTATCATTTTATAATAAATGTATAACTAGAGACGACAGAGAGGGCGCGAAACATGTAAAGTGTAAAAATCTCTATCTAATGTGCTTTCATCTATTATTGACTTTCCGCTACTTTTCCTTCAACAATTATTGGATTGAAGTTGAACATTTCGTTGATATTAAATTGTTGTGCACATTAACGGAACGATTTAATTAAATAAGCGTATAAAAACGACCTTTCTATATACAATAGACTTAACTTTCCCCAAATCTCTTTGTTAATAGTAATTTAGCGAATTGAGCTTTAAGGCCACAGGAGAATTGTTACGCACGAGTCAATGAGTCGGTAAATTCACAGACAAACTTCACTCGGGAAACGTTAACCGAACTAAGATATGATAAATGTTTACTAATTTTTGTAAAAAACATAAAGATTTACTCCATTGTTTGGTACTATCACGACCAACAGAACAATTATATCAAATGAATCGATAAATCATTATTAGTGACTGTTTATAAATATAGAATATTCTAAATATACTGCATAGTCTGCGTTATACAGCAGCGAACTTTGTAACGTTAGTAAATATGGTTTTTGAAAAGACTAATGGTTAAGAACGTTTCGATGGTTTACTGTCAAAGTTAAATAACTGGTAAAAATTTAAAATCTTCGTTAATATTCGAAGTATAGAAAAAATACATTGAACAGCACTTGTAGTTATATAAAATTCTTCGATCCACCTCAATATAACGGAAATAATTTGAATTATTGTATTTCCTCGTCTCTCCGTCATTTTCCTGATCCAATTACAGTCATTAACGAATATAATATTAAGTGTTGAATGAAACGGTTAAATATCCAGAAAGGTATAGATCAAATAAATATGTTCCGATAAAGAACTTTAAATCTTAATTTAGGACGTCATCATACATTGGATTTGCATGAATCTCACTCAGTAATGGTACATTCAAGCCAAAGTTCATGATGAATGTTTATGTGATTAAACTGGGAATATCACATTTCATAATAGGCTCACTTATTATAAACGTGTGATTACTAAAAGTGGGGGTATATTGAAGGATTAAAATTAAAAAATACAAATATCACGGACATTATTCGAGATAAGAAAAAAATTACAATTAATATTAACTGAGTAATAGAAAATATGCTTCAAATGTTTTTGACCAGACTCATAATTACGGAGATATGAATTCTCGATTTGCATCCCTTCTAAACCCCCAACTCAACTTCAGTCGTTAACATGAAACACTTAATTAAGGAGTTTATTAACGATCAAAGAAAATTAAATATACATACATATATACATAATTTTTAACTGACCTCATTTTTATCATCTCCCATAATTTTTACCAGACCTAATTTTTATCATCTCCTAGATAGAATCGATGGACGTTTGTAGATATTTTCCGGAAATCGTATCGAGTACAACCTCAATAGCTGATTTCGCGTAAGGAAAATCTACTAAAATATGTAGCCCAATAGTTAGGCACCTACTACATAAAATATGACGCAGCTCCTGCTTGAAGGAATTTTATGGTCTGATGGGGCTCAAAAACGATCACTTTCAGGATTGGTTCTTTCAATTAATCTTAATAGTTTGCTTGAAATGTAACCCAATTTTTTATTTGAATGGTAATAGGGTTTTATCAATGATTCTCATGAAGGATTGTCAAGTGCTTTAGTATTATCTAAGTGAGTAAGACAAGGAAAGGGAATTAAGGATAGAGCAGTAAGGACTGGGTGGAAAGAGGAAGCTCTAGTGGAACACTGTTCCTGGCAGTAGTGGAACAACTTTGTATCAATTATCGAACCCCCTTAACTTGTTCCTTCCATCTCAGAATGGAGAACCAACTGGTGTAGAACTCATTAATTTCAGCATAAGGACGGCGGCACAGGGTTCTTGTCTATTAAAGGTATGTTGCTTAATCCGTCTCAGCGACAAGAGGTGTGAAGTGAAGCCCCTACATCCTCTTTAGGATATTTCATTATTTCAAGAACAGTATCTGGAAGTCACGTGTAATTCAGTATCTAGGAAGCTGAATAAGAGTTCTCTTTATGCGATTGTCGAAAAATGTTCTCAAATGTCTCAAACTATCATTCCTGCCGAGACAACGAAAATGAGGTTCACTCAGAAATATAGATTACCTCTCTAGTAATCACAATGTTTGTTTTACCGTACAAAAACTAGATATAAAAGCGATTCATGTAAAACTAAAGATCAAATTCGTTGAACGGCTTAAATTGAACCGAGGGGGGGGGGTTAGAGGAGGAGAAAATCTCAGTTATTATGAGTCTCATCGAAAAACCAATTTTGATCAAATTTACTATTCTATCCATTTTTAATATACTTTTCCCTTACCAAGAATGTTAACCGAGATAGTTGCATTTTTTTTTCAATTTCAGCCTTTAGTAAAACCCTCCCCGCTTTTAATCATCATACGTTAACTCGTGGAATTTCTTATATCAAGTTAAAATCCGTTATTATGAGTCGTATAGAAAAATGTTATAGAACTAATCTTATTTTTTTTTTTTGACTATTGTTGCTCAATACTTTATGTTCAGTACATTATCTTTTAAATGAAGTAGTACGTGAGTTACTGTACTTTGTTGTTTACATCTTTCAGGCAACCCCTCCTTCTTCTCATCGGAGTAATACTTAAAAATACAGAGCATATGGTGAGATGAGATCACTATTGTCTCACAAACGTGTTGGGAATCTGCTTTGTTCTTTTCTGTGGGACGGACTTTTTAACTTGTACTGCTATTTGACTGCTATCTACGTTGCACTTAAACTTAAAGAAATAATTCACTATTTCTTGCCACCAGTCTACTACTTAACTACTTGCAGACAGTAGAAGAAGCAGGTTATTGTACATTTATATATTTGTTGAAATGTCATAACAAAAAATAATTAAATCCATGTAGCAATTTGTACTTTATATATATATATATATATATATATATATATATATATATATATATATATATGTGTGTGTGTGTGTGTGTGTGTGTGTGTGTGTGTGTGTTTACGGTACAAAGTATAACAGAAGAAAGGCCAATTACCTCAAAAAAGTTTTATTTTTTAAAAAATGTCATAAACATACACAACAATTAAACCAAATCATAAAATCCTGCAAAAACAAGAACGCTTTAAAAGTATTATATAAGTATTGAACACAATCAAGGGCAACAATAAAACCATTTTTATTTCTCTGTGTCCACAATACCTCATTAGGAGAAAATAAAATGATAAGAGGTTTATAAAAGAACGGCTTAATCGTTACATAGGACCTTCCACTAGCTGTGTCAGTCAGAGAATGGAATATTAAGGGTACAGTCAGCTGATTTAGATTCATACTCCATTAAATATGAATATCGATTTTCCCTAATGAAACTTAGTCTAAATATTAAAGGAGAAAATTATAAATTAGGGATATTCTATATTTTTATTTCGTGACATATCCATCTAAATCAGCTGTCCCGCCATACTTGTAAGCCAATTGGTCATATTTTCACATAATTGTTTAATGAAATACGTAACTCATGAATCAAGTTAGCCGCTTGAGATAAAACGTTAGTCTTAATACAGTATATGGCATCGATTAGTTCTAGGTTTCCACCTGAGCAATAGGAATTTGTTTTGTGAAAAACACTCTAAATTATAAAAGTCCGTCACGCAGGGCGACGGGAGAAATCATCATACTAGTAACAGTCGTAGTATAGAGTCTCTAAACAAATTTCACGAGAGCCGAACAGTTACGGAAATAGCTTTCGGCGGAAACTCACGAATAGAGCCGACATTACCATCTCGTCCGTTATCCGCACACACTTAATAAAAATGCAAATATCTCAGTTAATATTCAAGATAGATAATACATGTATATGCCAATATTTATAGTAAATTTAATTTGCAATAAGAGCTCTTCTATTCAAGTTTTCGATCCGACGTATAGTAACGAAGATATTTCTAATTTTCGAAAATCCCCCCCTCCCACTGGTCCGATTTGAGCGATTAACGAACTTGATCTTTCTTTTTGCATAAAACGAGTAAATATCGAGTTTGGTAACGATCAAACAAAAATTACGACCGCTAGAGCGTTAACCGACAAATATATATATATATATATATATATATATATATATAATTTTGAACTCAGTTTCGCCATCTCCTGGGTAAGATTGATGAACACCTTAAGGAAAATCAGCTAAAAAAATTTGGAATATATTCTCGCATAGGTCACAAACTTTCAAGAGTGTGACCAAAGTGGCTGCCATAGCGATTTACCCATCTGACTACAGTTAACCAATTGGCGTGCCCTGGTGAGCTGAATGGCTTAACAGTTAACCATTTAACTACTTGGAATGTCACATGTTGATTGACATTGGTCACCTGCAGTTGTCAGGAGTACCACGCCAGTCTCAACACGTTTACATGAACAAATCCGTGTAAAACGTTGTACTAGGGTAATACGATGGTTTATTTCTTTAATCATCGGTAAATAAATTTTGGTCTCCTGTACTTTATAAACTCTCTCCTATCTGTCAATCCATATCTTTTTAATTTCCTCCATTTTCCATCTAGTGCAATGTGCCATTTTGTTTTTGGCTGCCTAAAGGTTCGAAATAAACTTTTGAGCCCATATATCTGTATACAATTAGCATTAAGCCACTCCTCAGTTTAGTGGACGAAATATGCTTTTTAATATTTTCAAACTAAGGATATACATGTGTTGAAATTTCGCCAGATATTTCAACCCAATAAGTAGTGACTTTTAAGCACACAATAAAACCAAAAAAAGCGTAGCTGGGAGCTATAATGTTTGTAGGTACTGGAGATACACATGGTTCAAACTAGCTGTTTCAATCATTGACTGGTAAATGTTTAATGGCGTTAATATAAAATTGATTAATGTATCCACTAAATAAATCTTTAATTTTTATCATAAAACACATAGGTATGACCCTGGGTCATTCACTCGTTATACCCATGGAGGAAAAAGTCCGTCACGCAGGGGCTGCGTAAACTAAGCAGATTTCCCACGAGAAGTTTTACAATAGAGAAATCTCCCCAATAACAAGTGTAGTAGTAAGGGATCTCTAAACTTATTCATGAGGGACGAACAGTTACAAAAACGGCCGCCAGAGCTCTCTTCGGAAAGTACCGAACAGCCGACTCCTGCCGACTACACACAGAATACAAATGCAAATATCTCGGTTAATATTCAAGATACAAAATAAATGTATAGAACAATATTTATAGTAAATGTAATTTGCAATAAGATTGATTCTATACAATTTTTCGATCCGACGCATAATAACGGAGATATTTTGAATTTTCAAAAAAAAACCCTCCCATTGGTCCGATTCCAGCCATTAACGAATTGATCTTCCTTTTTACATAAAACGATTAAATTCCGAATTTGGTACCGATCAAACAAAAATTGCGACCGCTAGAGCGTTAACAGACAAATATATATATATATATATTCCTCCTTTTTTTATATTGTCCTTCAGAATAGTGCGACCTTCCAGATTTCCTTGTCAAAGATTACTATAAAACTGAATAACAAAGCGATTTTTATATGATACTAGCTAAGGTACCCAGCTTCGCCCGGAAAATCATTAGAGACTAAATGATGATGGCATTTTTTGAGGGTCAAAAATTCGGAGTTTCATTGGTTTCCATTTAGTCTTTTGAATCCCATTGTTGACCCCTTCTATAGTTAGTTAGACAAGTTTTTCGTGTATACCTCATTTGTACTTCGTTATACGGATAAAGTGCATATAACAAAAGTTACTTTAAATAACAAAACAATCAACTTTTGTTATATGCACATTTGCCGAAAAATGAATAGATTACGAAATATCGCGATTTTATATTTCACACCTCCCTTATAACCCCCACTCCTGTTCGTACCTCGAAATTTTAATATAGCTTATAATCAGGGAGGTGTTAATACCAAATCACATACGGAGTTTCGTTTAGTTCGGTTGAGTCTTTTGTGCCATATAAAATTGTTGACTCCTACTATAGTTTTTAGCGTATAACTCATTTATACTTCGGTATAAGACAAAAGAGTATATTACAAAAGTTACTCTAAATAACAAAGTAAACAACTTTTGTTATGTGCATATTAGCCGAAAAACCAATAGAAGATGAAATCTCCTGTTCATCTCAGAGAATATTAATACTGCCAGAATCCTAACCTGTTTTAGTAGTAATATACATACCAAGTTTCATAAAATTCGGTTCAGCCGTTTACGATTCTATAAAGGACATACAGAACAACATTCATTTTTATATATAAGATAATTGAAACAAACACCAAATCCAATAGTAAAGTTCTTTGTTTACAAACTTTCGTTTATCAATTAGGAAAGATACGCACTCTTTTGAATCACACTGGTATTTTTTCATTGATTTAGTAGATAGTGACTAGAAGTAAATACTTAAAGTGGTATTCTGTTACTGAAATAAATCAAAAATTTGGAAGCATAAATGTTTCTATTATTAACCATGCCAAAAAAAAAAAATCGTAATAGTGCCAGAGCCTCCAATTACGGAAACTGGACCAGGGTTAGAACGAGAGCAGGAAGGAAGATTCTGTGGAAGGGGAGGCGTTAACAGACAGTAATATATTGTTCGCCAACAACAAACACACACTGCTCTCGCATTGGGAGAGAGTTGCCGACGACGTGCGCAGCTGATTTAGTGAGTTCCAAGTCCGAACTCTAATTCTAGACAATCAATTAAGCACGGGGGTGTTAATCCGGGTAGGCTGGGGGAGGAGGCCGTATATTATCAGCTGACTGGGGGGTGGGGGGCAGGCCATACCTATATCACCGCAGAGTTACGCCTTGTATATAAATTAAATCCGCAAGGATGGAGAACTCCTTGCGGCTTGTCCACTGGGAGAAGGTGTCCTCAAGGGAGCCACTTGTTACCCCGTTGCTCGGCTAACTCATCACTTCCACCTCCAGGATGGGGCTCACGATTAGACCGCCCTAGCTCCGTCTATTCGCTGCCTGGCGTTTCACAAGGTCGTTTGTTGTTAGTTAGCCTCATACAGAAGGGAAGGATAAACCACTGCATGTGCACGAAATTAAAATATTTGGGTCAAAAGCGCCTGAATCGCCAAGGCTTTGGTGTGATATCAAATGGTCAGTTCAGTACACGTATGATAGCTACTACTTTATTAAAAAGTCCGTCACGCAGGGGCTGCGTAAACTAAGCAGATTTCCCACGTGAAGTTTTACAATAGAGAAATGTCTCGAGAACCGAACAATTACTGAACTTTAGAGGGCGAGAATTTCAAAAATTCTTTACATCTCCGTTATAATGCGTTTGATCGAGAAATTGTATAGAACCATTTTATTGAAAATGTAATCTTTATATATAAAAATGAATGTTTGTTTGTATGCCCTTTATAGAATCATAAACGGCTGATCCGAATTTTATGAAACTTGGTATATATATTACTAACCCAGGTTATATATTTGCTATATATAATATTCTCTGAGACGAACACGAGTGGGGGTTATAAGGGAGGCCTGAAATTAAAAATGGCAATATTTCGTTTCCTATTGGCTTTTTTGAAAATATCAAGTGTTGTATTTTTTATTATTTAGAGTAACTTTTGTTGTTAAACTTTTGTCGTATATCGAAGTATAAATGAGTTATACGTTAAAAACTATAGTGGGAGTCCACAATTTTATATGGAACAAAGGTCTCAACTGAATTAAACGACCTCTAATTTCTGATAAGGGACAACTCCTAAAATGTGAATTTTATCTTCTTTATGGAAATATTTCATTTCTACAAGTCTTGTAATATTGATGAGAAATCAAGGAAGTAAATTATGTTGTTAAATGTTTTAAAAAATGATTATTTTTAAAAATGTGAATTATCTCTACCTGAATTCTTCTCAGTCTGAATGACCTCTTTAAATGCATAATTAATACATAATTATTCGATATTTGGACATTTAATGTTGTTAATTTGTCATAAACGAACATATATTGTAAATTAGCAAATTATTAAAATCTTCATCTTCAACTTACATAATATAAACAGCAATTTCAACGTAGGATTTAATAATGTTGATCTTAATTAGATGAATTAAGAAGTTTTGAAAAATTAGTATTGAAAAGGAATTAAAACAGCGTTTTTAAGTCAAGTCAAGATAATCGTTTGATCCTTTTCTTTGGATATTGGTAAGGATTGTGAGATAAGAGCTGTTAGGTGGGTATTGTGCCTTAGTGAAGTTATTACAAGGCAATATATACTGATATATATGTAGTAGTAGGATCCTAGAGCAATAAGGGCACAGGGCTTGACTCATGGTTATCGCAGGGCACTAAAGGCCGATCCTACATCCTCACTTACACCAGGGCACATTTGCATAATGCCTCCTTCACCCACCACGGCCACCCTTCCCAAACTGATTACCCTCTGTGTTCTACCTTTAAATTCCCTTCCTCCCCGCCCCACCCCCTCGGCTCCCTCAATTTATATTTAAAATTGTATTGCCGCCCGTCTCCTGTGTACACTTACATTTTACGGTGGCTCTTCTTTTCTCCCGTCCCGCCCCTCCCTCCGGGCGTCACCCAGGGCCACTTGTTAGGCACTCTATTGCTTAATCTTTTCTTCTGATGTTCTCTCTGTCAATCTCGCCCCGACTGTCCCACCCCGCCTTCTTTTACTGCAACATAATCACATGCCTCGTTTACTCTCTGTTTTATGCCTAATACTATAGCTACTAACTGATATTGCTCGGTGAATATTTAGTCTTTTAATATATCTTCGCAACCCCCTCCCCCCAAAAAAAAACACTATCAGCATTCAAGTGACAAATGATCTGATGTGGACACCATCATCATATGTAAAACTGTCTCATTTTAAACTGGCATGCGAAATCTATGATACCATGCATCGGTTAAAAAAATGCCCTACAATATTATATAAAAGAGTTTTTTTTATTTTATTTTATTTAAAATTCCTCCGTCTCCTTTATCGATTTAGAACAAAGGGAAGTGAATATCTGGATATTTCAACAGCCCCAAATGGGAAATTTTAACAATCTAAGACTTGTCATTTCCGAATTCCTATGTACATACCATACAGAAAATAGTCTCGCTATTACAATACTACTTATTTTTCATAGTGCAAGGAAGTAAAAATGCACATACTTATACCTACAACTAACATCAAATAAAACGTCTTTGGGACTGTACAGGGTGAACAAAATCTGGTATCAGTGATATACTGACGGATATCGTATATTACCTACAAAGTAATGTAGAAATATTTTGTTGCATTTCCATATTCATGATATTTTGTATTGTTTATTTTCCTTGTCCTGTTGTAGTTCTTTACTATAATAAATATTTATATTTCATTGTTCAAAGTCTTTCTCCAGTCTATGCCATTCATATCTAAGTCATTTAAATTGAAGGTAATATATTCAGATATTATAATTAGGTTAAGCTAGCATAATAGGATTGGAACTGACATTGATGTATTGTCGCCTTTATATTGATCTTTGTCATTCAGAGTATCTCCTTTAAAGGGTGATTCTTCAATATACCATTCATCAGAGTATTTCGTACCAAGTGAGGAAAGGAGAGGAGCTTCCTTTCAGTCTTTATGTCTCTAAACTACCATAAACTATCAAAATTTGATGTCAAATTGGCCTTTGGTGATTTTTATGCTCATATAAGTAAGATCTCTGCACAATCAACCAGCCAAGTTTTATTTAAGTTTGATCTTTTTAAACATTATTTATTTTATTTTTTGTAATTTTAACTCTTTAAACCAAAATGGAATGCTATAACTCTTTAACTTATTAATGGAGTACTGATATTTGATTTACGAAAAAAAAAAAAAAGTCCGTCACGCAGGGGCTGTGTAAACTAAGCAGATTTCCCACGTGAAGTTTTACAATAGAGAAATCTTCCTACTAATAATGGCAGTAGTAGCGATCTCTAAACCAACTCACGTTGGACGAAGAGTTACGGAAACGGCCGAACTAGCTTTCGGCTGAAAGCCCCGATTATAGCCGACTTGTGCCGACCACACACACAATACAAATGCAAATATCTCGGTTAATATTCAAGATACAGAATAAATGTATAGAACAGTATTACTAGTAAATTTAATTTGCAATAAGGTTGGTTCTATACAATCTTTCGATCCGACGCATAATAACTTAGATATTTCGAATTTTCAAAAATACCCCCTCTAAACCCCCCCCCCCTCACACTGGTCCGATTTCAGTCATTAAGGGCTTCCTTTTTACATAAAACGATTCAATTCCGAGTTTGGTAACGATCAAACAAAAATTGCGACCGCTAGAGCGTTAACAGAAATATATATATATAATTTTGAACGGACCTCATTTTCGTTATCTCCTGGGTAGTATCGATGGACATTTGAAGAAATTTTTCGAAACTCGCGTCATGAGTACGACCTCAACAGCTGATTTCCCATAAGGGAAATCTGCTAAAAAGGCAGCAAACCAATGTCTCCGACTTTGATGTTCGCCTGGTAGTCAAAACGTACATTATGAATGCCGTTGAATGATAACTTTTAAATACCTAGCAAACACAAATTACTGACAAAGGGCATTTTTATTCTATTTCATTTTAATTTTTAAAATTAGTCCTATAATATTTTAAATGTTTCTGGATTTAATACTTCTTTAATATTCATCAGGTTATCAAGTCAATACTTCATTAAAGACCCTTGTCAAATAAGTACATATGGTAAAATTACATTTGTTGAAAGCATAATGAATTTTCACTTTTTTAAATTTAACAATTCCTTAGCGAATAATTGTTTTTTTTTTTCATCTAAAAATGAAAGTCTTGACACTATTCCTGTGAAGAAGTAGGCTTTTGAGAAAAACGGCCAGTGAGTGCACCTTTTTTCCCAAAAATTGCTTTATGATGATGATGATATGAATCACAAAGACATTCAGTGTATTGAAATTAACTAAGAACAAGGACTTCCGAAAGAGGAAGAGTGACTGTGTACAAATTTGTTTCAATGCCAAGAAAATCTAAATTAAATGCCATCACATACATAAGAAATAATGTATATGTAAACTATTGTTTGATGTTTCCCCAACTAAAACGGTGTGTAGTATCTACAGGCTATATCAATCAATTCATCCTGTGAGCAAGTAAATATGAATTTCATAGGAAGGAGCAAGGGAATAAGAGAGTTAAAAGGCCATGCAGTGGTTTCCCGTTGCCTGCAATAATGTAGTAAGGCATCACTAGAAAAATTCCATTCACACTAATATTCTCATGATTGGAAACAATTCCACTCAAGGCGTGAGAATTAGCTGGCTAATGTAGACGTTAGCCAGATTACAACTTTAATATACTTTCCAGTCCAGTCAACCAGAGAAATATAAATAACAAAAGTCCGTCACGCAGGGGCTGCGTAAACTAAGCAGATTTCCCACGTGAAGTTTAGTAATAGATAAATATACATACTGGTAACACAACACCACCATGAATAAATACAAACGGAAATAAGAAATGTTTCATCCAGTTTCAATAAACTGCCGACAGGGAGCGTTAGGTTAGAAAAGTAAACAAACGGGTCTGCCCGTCTCACACCGGAAAGAAAAACAATTACTGAAATATATCAGAATATAACACATTAATTTTATTGAGAACTATTTACTATATCTAGTACTGTACTAGAGACCTTAATAATGAGTCAGAATAATTGTTATCTCAATCAATCAAATTTTAGTAGTCCAAAACCTTAAGACGGGGGGGGGGGGATCACCAGAACATTTTTGCATGTATCTCGTATAATAAAGGTCTCTTCAATACAAGTTTTGGTATTTAAAATTCGAATAATGTAATTTATTATGTAGCAGAGTATTGTTTACGTAACATGAGTAGAAGTGCCGGTTTGCTGATGGCTGAAAACTAAAAAATGCAAATATCTCGGTTAATATTCAATATATTGAATACACGTATATAACAATATTTATAGTAGATGTTATTTGTAATAAGATTGATTCTATAGAATTTTTCGATCAGACCTATGGTAACGGAGATATTTCGAATTTTCGAAAATCCTCCCCTCTAAACCCCCCCTCCCCCTGAACCGATTTCAGCCGTTAACGAACTTGATCTTTCTTTTTACATAAAACTACTAAATATCGAGTTTGGTAACGATTAAACAATAATTGCGACCGCTAGAGCGGTAACAGACAAATATATATATATATATATATATATATATATATATATACATATATATATATATATATATATATATATATATATATATATATATATATATACTATTTTGAACGGACCTCATTTTCGTCATCAACTGGATAGGATCGATGGGCATTTGAAGAATTATTTCGAAAATCGCGTCGTGAGTACAACCTCAATAGCAGATTTCCCCTAAGGGAAATCTGCTAAAACATTAGGATTGGTTTGATGAATATCTAAGAGCATCGATAAACAAATTTTAAACATGACAGTTAATGAAATAGACTAATAAAAGAATTTAAACTCCTGCCAATATTGAACAAATAATAATAATTTTCTAATAATAATTCATTATCGAGTTCAGTTATGGAATGTGAATTACCTCTAAATTAAGAGAAGTGACTCAATCTTCTTTACTTTTAAAGCCATTGAGTAGAAACTTTTGACAGAACATTCTTCCCCGCTCATTTCATCAAGGCTGACAAGCGTTCCAAGACAAAAGTTCCCTTCTTGTAGCGATTGTAAAGCGTTTTTCTCTGTCGGGAGCCAAAGTTGAAACAAGTCCTTTAAAGGAGAGAGAGAGAGACAAAAGAGGCTTAGGGCTACAAAAGGGAAAAGCGGGAGAGAGAGAGAGAGAGAGAGAGAGAGAGAGAGAGAGAAAAGAGAGAGAGAGATGCAGGGAGTTGGGGGAAGCTTTGGAAGTGGGGCACTGTTCTCTTCGGCAACTTTTCCGAAATTCTATATAACGGGATGTTGGGTGGAAGGGGGGGGGGGTTCCCCATCCCGGTCCATCATTAGAATCCTGTGTTTCTTTCCCTGCAGGAATCCCCTCATTACTGCAAGCACCCTCCAATCATTGTCACAATTAAAGATTCCTCCCCCCTCCCTTTGGGAGTGCTAAATTGACAATCCCCCCAAGGCGGTATTCCTTGTTATGCCATATTAAAAGTCGGCTGGGGGTGTCTCTCCCCCCCCCCTTTCAGGTCCTACGCCGTAAATAATTTATCTTTAACCTCTCCCAGACTTATATTGGCCCTTGCCTATTGGAAATCTGCTTTTCTCAAGAGGAGACTGACTGACTCCCCTTAGTTACTTTAACTGGTTCGGCATTCGACAATATTGATCTTGTTGTAAAGGGCCTCTAAGGAAAACAACTTCTACTCAAGGAAAAGTGCTCTGAACCGTAAAACTCAGTTTAGAAATATGCTTTAACTTAAGGCGAAGAGAATATTTTATAAGGAATTTTATAAAGTCTTAATTGCCAGGATTTCTGTTAAACCAGCTTAGCTTAACTCAACGATAAAATTAAATTTGAAAATTTGAGATCCTCAAAGTTAATATTTACAAAACATAACATTTAAAAAGGATATTTATTAATAATTCATTAAGCATAAGCCATTTTAAGAAAACTATATACTTCCAAATCTTAAACGTCAAAAGAAATAGAGTGTGTTCAATGGACAACAGAATATCTTTTTTTTTGATTTTTTTTAATAATTTATAGATAAAAATAGATATGTGAAAACTGGTCTGGTCGAATGACCACCAGACACCCCTATTTAAACTCGTTATATGTTAAATCCGATTTAAATCCATCATTCTTGAAACAATGCATCTTTTAATGACATACTCCATAAGTAGTAACAGAGATGGCATATGTATTACACTCAGACGAGTAGGGACCTTGCGATACTGGATCGATACCATACTGGTATAAAAGTATCGATACTCCTATAATATCGCATTAAAAGTATCGATACCAAAGGTATCGCATTAAAAGTATCGATACCAAAGGTATCGGTATCGAAACACCACTGATTATTAAATCAGATTTTTTAGAAAAAAAAAATTGTGATTTATTACTGTTCTAAAACGTCAGTTTTATCTCTTTAAAAACGTTTTCTTGTTACTTAAAATAAAGAAAAAAATAATGTTTTTTTGTTTCATTATGGAAATTGATGAAGAATGTAGGTAATCCTCAATTGGCTGTTATCCCCTGCCTTTGAAATATCATACTACGACATAATTTGATTTATTACTCATTATCATGTATTTTATTTACTTTAAATTCGAAATTTTTATTAATGTACTTTCAATGGAATTAGTTGATATTAAATTATCAAACGTTCGATACCGATACTCATATATTTTTGTTGCGATACCGTTGAAATATCGGAAGCAAAGTATCGATTCCAATACTCCTAGTATCGAAACGAAAGTATCGATACCTACCCATATCGGTAGTATCGCAAGGTCCCTACACACGAGCGCTCTACATACAACTTTTAAGTACGAAAATTAAAAACCAACTTGTTCTCTATAAGACCAACAAAAAAAAGTCCGTCACGCAGGGGCTGCGTAAACTAAGCAGATTTCCCACGTGAAGTTATACAATAGAAAAATTTCACGAGACCCGAGCAGTCAAGGAAACTGCCGAACTAGCTATTGGTGGGAAAGTCACTCTCGTCCGTTAGCCGCTCAGATTTAATAAAAATGCAAATATCTCGGTTAATGTTCAAGATAGAGAATAAATGTATATAACAATATTTATAGTAAATTTAATTTTCAATAAGATTGATTCTGTACAAGTTTTCGATTCGACGTATAGTAACGGAGATATTTCGAATTTTCGAAAATCCTCCCCTCTAAAGCGCCCCTCCCACTGATCCGATTTCAGCCGTTAACGAACTTGATTTTTCTTTATACATAAAACGACTAAATATCGAGTTTCGTAACGATCAAACAAAAATTGCGACCGCTAGAGCAACAGACACACATATGTAGGTAGGATGAAAAAATGTAGGCTACGCTTCCACTATAATAATTTAATAACACGGCAAAGCGCTTTCGATGCTGTGCATCATCATCAGTGCCCGAAGGTTTTCGATGTTGACCTGTTGGCTCTTGGAGCTAGACTGAGCTCCAAAGTCTAGCTCCAAGAGCCGACAGGTCAACATCGAAAACCTTCGGGCACTGACGATGATGCACAGCATCGAAAGCGCTTTGCCGTGTTATTAAATTATTATAGTGGAAGCGTAGCCTACATTTTTTCATCCTACCTACATTAGAAGTCACTTCCACCTGCCAGAATACCAACTCAGAAGACAAATATATATATATATATATATATATATATATATATATATATATATACAGTTTTGAACGGACCTCATTTTCGTCATCTACTAGGTATCGATGGACATTTGAAGAAAAATTCGAAAATTCCGTCATGAGTACAACCTCAATAGCTGATTTCCCTTGAGGGAAATCTGCTAAAAAACATATCTCTGAGGAGACACTTGTGGACATATAACACCACCTTGGCAGGATAATTGTACCATGAACATCTCCTGAAAGTTACTTATCACAATTCTAACCCAGTGATATCCTCATTGCCTTAATTCTGATTTGCACTGTCAGTGGGGCAAGACTTCGGGCATAGGCCCATTACACAGCTGCTAATGCCTATCATTAGCAGTGTAATCCAGCGTATTGGCCAAGGAGGGATGACTATGTATCGAGCGTAAATCGCTTTACTCGTTTTGATTATTTTATTGTTGTTTAGTCTCATGGGGATGGCAATGCTCACTCTCGTCACTCACTAGTTCACTGAATTCCCTTGTGACCCACTTGCTTCTCGCGAAACAAATCAAAAAGTCCGAAACTCAGGGGCTGCGTAAACTAAGCAGATTTCCCTCGTGAAGTTCTACAATAGAGAAATCTGCATACTGGAAACACAACTTGTGAGTAAATACAAACGGTAATGAGAAATCTTTCAATTACTTTTAATAAATTCCCAACGGAAACGGCTTTTGAATTGAAAGAATAATTTATATTTTAATAACTCAAATTTTAGTAGTCAAAGAACTAAAGAAGGAGGGGGCGGCGGATGAACAGAAAGTATTTGCATAAATCTCACAAAGTAAAAGCTGAAACGACAGGTAAGATTAGAAGAAGCTTCCACCAGAGCCGATCAGTTGCGGAAACTAATCCGAACAATACCCGACCACACACTTAATAAAAATGCAAAATATCTCGGTTAATATTTAAGATAGAGAATAAATTTATATAAAAATATTCATAGTCAATTTAATTTGCAATAAGATTGGTTCTATAGAATTTTTCGATCCGATGCATAATAACGAATTTTCGAAAATCCCCCCTCTAAACCCCCGCTCCAACTTGTACGAGACCAGCCATTAACGAACTTGATCTGTCTTTTTACATAAAACGGTTAAATATCGAGTTTCGTAACGATCAAACAAAAATTGCGACCGCTAGAGCATTAACAGACAAATATATGTATATATATATATATATATATATATATATATATATATATATATATATATAATTTTGAACGGACCTCATTTTCGGCATCTCCTGGGTAGTATCGATGGACATTTGAAGAAATTTTACAAAAATCGCGTCATGAGTACTACCTCAATAGCTGATTGAATTTTAGGGAAATCTGCTAAAAACTAGCCGGGCGTAGTCTGTTGATACAACAACAAAACATTGTGATTGGTTTCATTCGTTTATTTTTCACATTATTCTCAAAAGTCGAATTACAGTCATAAAATCAAGTTGCCTTTGAACACAATCACATTGCTCATATATTTATTTTCTATGATTTCTATTTATGAAGACTTGAGCTCAGAACCTACTTATTTCATTATATAAAGCTGGAATATTTTGGCAAAGGGCTTACATAAATAATTTCTAAATTTACTTAGGAGTTGGCAGTCTTGGCAATAGGCTTAATTACGAGCTAGTTCAGTAAATTCCAAGGCTGAAGGACTTATTGGGAAAGCAAATTAGAAGTGTTTCACATAAATTTACCTCAAGATTTGTAATCTCACGTCAGCCTTCGTAAAATACATACCATGTTACAACCGACGTTGAATATCAATGTTTTTGACGATTTTATTTTCACCTTGATGTGTTATTTTTAATGCCGCGAATAAGATTAGTTTATTCCCTTATATATTATCATTCATAAACAATCATTATACAGTTAAATTAAAAGGAGACACTTTTATAATTAATGGAAGCTATATAGAATTAATAAAAGTCCTACATGTAGAACTTATAGAAGGTATTTTGAATTAGTTTCTATTAAATGTATATACCTTCTATAAGTTCTACATATAAGACTTTTATTAATTCTATATAGCTTCCTTTAGATCTATAGAGCTTCCATTAGTTCTATGTAACTTCCATTAATTATATATAGCTTCCATTAATTCTGTATAGCTTCCATTAGTTCTATATAACTTCCATTAATTCTATATAGCTTCCATTAATTCTATATAACTTCCATTAATTCTATATAGCTTCTCTTAATTCTTTATAGCTTCCATTAATTCTATATAACTTCCATTAATTCTATATAGCTTCCATTAATTCTATATAGCTTCTCTTAATTCTTTATAGCTTCCATTAATTCTATATAGCTTCCATTAATTCTGTATAGCTTCCATTAATTCTGTATAGCTTCCATTAATTCTATATAGCTTCCATTAATTCTATATAGCTTCCATTAATTCTATATAACTTCCATTAATTCTATATAGCTTCCATTAATTCTAAATAGCTTCCATTAATTCTATATAGCTTCTCTTAATTCTTTATAGCTTCCATTAATTCTATATAACTTCCATTAATTCTATATAGCTTCCATTAATTCTAAATAGCTTCCATTAATTCTGTATAGCTTCCATTAATTCTATATAGCTTCCATTAATTCTGTATAGCTTCCATTAATTCTAAATAGCTTTATATGTTGATATAATAGAAACCTTATATGTAGAATTATTAGAAGTAATATCTCTGGAATATGCTGGATGGTAGAGGAACAAATTATTACTCCAGTAGTGGTCCAGGCAACGCAGCTTTAATCAGCAGGCACTGAGGATGGAGCGTTGACTCCGAAAGTGCACTCTGCATAATATTAAAAACCAGTAGAGGACTTGGCCTTCTTATTGATCCTTATAAATTATTAGAAGTTTTCAAATTTCAATTTAACAGTATGTTAAAATTGTAGCTTTCATGTACATTAGTGTTAATATGATTTCATAGATAATATACAAGAAATAAGAATATGAATTACTAAGTTATGAGACTACAATTCATTCCATTTATTACATTTATGATTCTGAGTGTGTGTGTGTTGAAGTGCGTGGTTATGTGTGCGCATACGCTGCGTGGGTGCGTGTGTGTGTTTGAGTGTTTGTGCGCGCGCGCGTGGGTGTGTCTGTGTATATGTGTGTATTTATAAAATCTCAAGTGTTTTTTGTTTATATATGATATCTAAGGTGTATATCGCTACAAGTGAAACACTGACAGTAAGTAATAAATAAATAAGAACAATTATAAAGATGTGTCTGGGTCTAAATCTATTCTCACATAGCAGACAAGTTACAAAACACATTTCCCTCGTGCTAGTATGACACCAAAACGACCATGACCATGACGTGCTAGTGTGATCTCATCTGACCAAAATTCTTTATTTCTAAATAACAAATTCGATGAATAGTAGGGGAGGGGGGGGTGTTTGCCAAGAAAACAAGAGAGAAGTAATAAGTCTTTTAACATTTGAGTTACCAAAATTAGTATATAACAACAATTGTAGAGCCTCTAGTCCTATGTCCAATAATATATATATATATATATATATATATATATATATATATATATATATATATATAGAAAAAAATTATAATATATTTTCTTTAAGGGGAGTCTCCTAAAAACTAAAATATAATACTATAGAAGCGATGGATAGACCGGAAAGCAGAAATAAGGAATGTAACTATTAACTTTCGCCAGACAACAGTAAATGTAATAAATTATTTAATTAGTATTTTTTTGAGAGGAAAGTTCGTCAAAACTGCCATGAAGCAAACCCAGGTAATCTCTTCATGACTTCCTAAAGAGTTATAAATTATTTTGATGGTCGAAACACCATATATGAGAAATCCAATTATACCAGAGATAGGTTGAAGCTGGAGTTTAAAGTTAATAAAAGATTGTGATGTACGATTCTTCTGTTTAAGTTTAAGGACAGAATTTCTCTTGTGTTTATTCGGATTTGTTGTGAGATTGTAAAGTTGTTTTGTGGAACAGGGGTTGGGAGGGGGTGCCAAATTTATTCGTAAAATACTTTTGGATGAGAAGTTTTATTTCTATTGTGTGTGATCGACATTATCGTTTTTAATAGTTTCCCTTTTCGTGTTATTCACGTTTTAGAAAGGGGAATGGACACTGAATAAATCAAGACGGATGGGAGATAGTTCATGATTTTTTTTTATTATGTAGTCATGTATTTAATTAGGTTTTATATCGGCCTAGTAATAACAGTGAACTCTACCCAATGCAAATTTGATATAAATCATTCGTTGAGCGCGGCTCTAGTTATATTTTGATATGTTTTCTCTTGTAGTTGTTCTGGCTTCTCTGCCATTTTTTATGTTCTTAATAATGATGTCGGAAGTAATTTGTAGGTATCATTTTCTCAAAGGCAATGTGGAACCCTGACTTTTTGGCTGCCTACGTACGTTAATTTGTAACTTTCTACAGGTGTAACAACTGCACACTCATTGAAAGATAAGGGGCACCATGTTGTATGAATCCCTCCTCTCTTTATCATAATGAAATGTTGCCTTATGTGCAGATCATTCAAGTATTTTGGTTTTATAGTTTTTAAAACCAAAATGACAGTGCTAATATAATTTAATTCAGAGTTGAAAATTAATTTAAACTTAAAAAAATGAAAACAGAAGCAGATGTACAATATGGTTCTCACGTAAGAAAAGCATAGCGGCTAACCAGCACTAATTAAAGATTCCTAAAGGGAAGAAAGGCGAGGCTGGAGGTTACCCTCCCCCAATATATGGGGCGGGGGAAAGTTGGGACAATAAAGTGGAAGAAAGAAAATAAAAAGAGAAAGAAAGCAATAAAGGAAAAGAATAAAGTGCTGGGTCTGTTTGAGTTAATGAGAGGAAGAGGGGGGGAGGCCGGTGCAGCGGAGAAGGCACAGCTGCTAGGAGAGGGCACACAAAAGAACAATATCCAAGGCGACAGCTGGCACGTGAGCTCGCTCGCACGTTCGCGAACGCCACGCTCAAAATAATGGCACCAGCGCACTTAATTCTCTTCTGTCATCCACAGATTCTCACTTATACGTCATTCCGGCCCACTTATACATTGTAAACGACGTGACTCATATGTCGATGGTTACTTCATTTGTCTGCAGATCGTTTGTTGGTATTTATTGGTACCGACGCCAGCGGGCGGTTGTTTATCAGTTTCCTTAACTGCGATTTCCTGGAAGTCTTTTTGGCTTCAAGCGTTACTGTTGCACGAAACCCTCTTAACATATGCCATACGGTCAGTACTAATTGCTGTCTTTCAGCCATCATCTTCAAAGCCAATAATTGCAAAAATGTGTGCCAGTCATTTATAACACACATCAAAAACTTAATATATATATATATATATATATGGTTTCGTTCTTGGAGTTTTGGTGAATGTTGGTGTACATATTTTATTTTATGCCAATATTTCGAGAATATTTATTTTCTCTTCTTCAGGGCTGCAAAAATACAGGTACTACCATATATATATTTTACATTGTTATTGAACTAGAGTGTAACAGATGGTGTTACATTATGTATAGCACTTCTTGTTACATTAGGAACACTTGTTCTAACCTTCCTTGATCTGTTTACACTGAGGAGGGTCATAGCCTTATGTCTTTCTATATCTATAGTCTATTGTCTTTTGTTTGTTGAACTATATTATAACATATATAAATATAGCATCCACACAGTTTTATATATATATATATATATATATATATATATATATAAAACTCATTTGATAGATTTTATAATATTTATTCATGGAATTCGAGCCATGCGGTAGTAATTTTAGCTTGGTCGTTAGCAATCTGGATTTAGGGGTATTGAAAAAAAAATCAAACTAGCTCTGTTACTTTATGAGTAGAATGCAACATGTTATATTAAAAAAAAATGGCAAATTTATTTTCCTGCAGACTTGATTCTGTCGATATGTCTTCACTAACGTTAACATTTACCAAGATCTAATATTTCAAAAAACGTCTTATTTGAATTTTAAATACAACGGCCTTTTTTAACTCATCAAAAAAAAAATATGAGTCTCAGAAAAGTAAAGTTACAGATTATATGGCTTTTCATCAGACATTTGTCATCAACGTCTAAATTAATGAATTATTTCAAAAAAAAATTTCGGTTATGTGGCTTTCAAATGTGTAATTTTTACTATGCAGTATTCCTCAATAACTTCACTCTTGATAAAACTAATCGCTGTTGTTTATCTATAGGTTGCTATATAATATTTGCCGAGGTGGTGCTAGATATTTTATTTTGTCAGCCCAACAATAAATAAATTCTATTACACAAGCTAGAGCTAAACGCACAAATTTGTACATATGATCGGGAGGCGACCCAATTAAAGACAGTTAATAAATTGCATTTAAAAGAAAATCACTTTATTATTTATAATAACACTTCTAGTACTTATAAATGACAAAATGGTTTCCAGGAGACCAGTCATTATTTACAGATAAAATATTTACTGTTTCAAAACCGCGTATAGCTATTCGCCGTAATTGCTAACAGACTGTGCATACTTGACTATGTTATCATAGTCATTCTGTTTAATTTTTTATCAGAAAATGAGTGACCGTTTATTATTACCACTTGGTGATAATTATTATTACACCACGTGACCTGAGTTATATGCAGCTACTCCACGACATCGTCCAGTTTTGGGTTAATTCAAATTTAAAATAACATTTTGTCATTCCAATAAATTATAGAAGTGTTATTTTAAATAATAAAGTTGCTTAATGTGATTTAATCATCATGTTTAAATTGATTTGACCCCCCCCCCCCTTATCGAAAAGTACCAGCAAATTTTTATTATTATTAAACTTCCCCCAATCTGTAACAATTAAAAGTTCTAAATATGTCAGTTACTGTGAGTCAGATAAAAAAAAAATTATATAACAAATGTTGGAATTTTAATTTTCTACAACTATTGTTTTACAAATGTTTTCTCTGAATCGAATATTATGATCTTATTTGTATATTTTTGGTTTCAGAATTTTGTAACCTCCCCCCCCCCCACTTCTCCCGATTTTCACTGAGTACCTAAGTCACTAACATCTCAAGCCCAACTAACATTTTAATTCCTGTTTGCATAGACTTATTCCTGCGGGATAAATAGAGAATAGATGGTGAGCTGAGATCATCAGTATACTATATTCCTGTTCTTGGGAAACCTCCTTAGCTTATCCAGCACCTGCATGACACACTTTATTTTTAATTCTCCAATATATAGGCATCCAAAAAAATTATATTTAGTGCTATAACTTTTGGAAGTTTTCTATTGATTAGAATATATTTACTATTAATTTCTTACCTGAGGTACTAATTCCTTCACCACCCAGCACCTCAAAAGGGGACGAATATCAAGTTCGTTTATGGTTGAAGTCAAATAGAAACATCATGTATATTGCATATCCTTAACATATCTGTATTTGTTGTTCTATACATTTTTTTTGAAGCTCCAGTAAGTATTTGTAAGGCTTTTTTAGTTTCAACCATTCACGAGTTGAGTAAGGAAACACCATTCACTAACAGAGAATAGGGAGCGGATAGAAGTTTTAATTAAATGTATTTTTTTTTTATAAGAATATTAAATTTTTCTCAAGGTTTAATTATAGCAGATATTTTGTATTTTTGATTTAACCCTATCTCTAACATCTACTCTTTCACGTCCTCTTCTCACTCCCTTGCCTTGATCATGAAGGAAACTTGATCTTTAGTTTGGCAGAAAACGTGAATATATAGAATTTGGTAACGATGAGACAAAACAATGGCGACGTTTGTGTGATAACAGACATATATATATATATATATATATATTATATATATATATATTATATATATATATATATAGATAGATAGATAGATAGATAGATAGATAGATAGATAGATACACACACACACACACACACACACACACACACACACACACACACACTGCACTTACAAGGGGAGTTTACGGCGCCCCCCCCCCTCCGATTTGAACGAAATTTTTCAGTGTTTAGTAGCTAATGAAAACCCAATTCTGTTAAAGCGAGAGAACGCACATCTCAAGCGTTCGTCTAAAAAAAATTGTTAAAGTTAGCCTTAACGTCTTGTGTTGTTCCCAGAAAACTCTTCCAAGGTGTCCCCGTGGCTCAGGGTGTAATGCTTTCGTTTTGTAATCGAAAATTTTAAGATCGAAACTCGCCGGAAGGGACTATTTTATTTGCTGGATTTTTTAATTTTATTTTTTGCTTCTAGGTCGTTTGTTTAATATTAATAGATAAATAAAAAGTTTTTTTAAATTTTTAGCGTGTTCCATATATTTAAAGGAAAAATTCGAATTATTTTTGTCAAAAATGCAATCTATCTTTACCAATTTATTGATATTATTTGATTTTACAATTAATAATAAAGATACTATATTTAAACTTTTCTTGCTCTAGACAATTAAAATATTCTTTAACAGTTTTATGGCAACATAATAGCAAAATATCATGTAGTATTAAATACATTCTATTCTTCAAATGACAAATGACATTTAGTGCTATAATTTTTGGAAGTTTTCTATTGATTGTAATATATCTACTATGTGAGGGTGCTATAATAATAAAATTATTATAATGTTATGAACTAGTATTATATATATATATATATATATATATATATATATATATATATATAAATATATAAAACCCATTATAAATTATATTATATATATTAAGATTGGCTAGGGGTTGGTTAACCAGCCGCCACTGAACCGGAAAGTCTTGATTTATTAATCAAAGCAAGCGACCTCTGCCTCCCCTCCAGCTCATTTCCTACTCGATTTTTTTTTCTTCCCTTTTTTATTTCTTTCCATTATACAGACGGCCTCTTTCAGGAGTTAACTGTCTTCCAGGGGAGGCTGTCTCCCTCCCTCCTAAACGCAAAAACCTTTATTTTCCCTCCTGTAAACATTTAGCCTTGTTACTCGCCCTCATTTCGAGAATTGGTTTAAGATTTAATCCTTAAATGTATGCATTAGGCTCTATGTAGGTGTAGCACTTTTTTTGGAGATTTTCATTAGAGTAAATCTGCTATTGCGGTTGTACTAACGACGCGTTATTCTTAAATTGTTTCAAATGTTTACATATGTACATGTATTTCTTATTTTTTAATTAAATGACATCTTATACGACGTTTTTAATGGTAAATGTTAGTCATCATGGGGCTGATGATGGAGCCTATGCTCTGAAAGCGCTCTATCGCAATGAATAAACAACTGTGAAGGAACGAGGCCTTTCTTTTCTTGCCTGAGGTAATAATTCATTTACCATCCAGCACCTCAAAAAGGAATATATATCAAGTTCATTAATGGCTGAAGTCGGATGGAAACATTATGTATATTGCATGTCCTAATCATATCTCTATTTGTTCTTCTATGCATGTTTTTGAAGCTTAAGTATAAAGCGATTTATTTCTTAGGCTTTCTTAGTTTCAACTATATTCGAACTCGCCTCTCTAGGTTTAACATGAGTGATAAAAGAAAACGCTTTAACACACATGGCCTCCCTGAGCCACAATAATAAAAAAAATTAAATCTAATGATAAAAAGTATTTATTTTATAGGATTCACTATGTACAATATTTGTTTTAAGTACCGCCTCTTGTAAAATGTTATTGCCCACGTGAGCGTGTTAACTTACCAACTAATAAATGCCAATTAGTTCCTAATGCACTCACTCTTTATTCAAAAATGTAGTGGAAAATGTAAATCATAATCATAAATAGTATTTATTATTAAGAATCACAGATGAGATACCCATCGTTACTTGCGAAATAATAAAACTGAACATGAACTGAAGTTGTGTTCTTCATCCATAGCTTTATATAGGAAATATGGAGAATCGATGACTATTGTTGAGTCTGTTGGAATAGAGGTTAAGTGGTTTATAATCAACCCCAAGTCAAAACATTATGGGTTGTGTTTCATCTTCTCAAAGCTATCCTAAGCACAATATGGTAAGTATTGTGTATACTTAATTATCACTGTACGTCTGGAGTATAAACTTTATATACTTGATGTTACAAAGTATGTACAGCAAAGTGTAAGATTTGAACGAAGCAATGTAAAAATAATAACTGGGTTCCCCTCTAGTTTTAACAAACAGTTTAATTTTAGTTGAGTTTAACTATAAATAGAATGCGTTTACATTGGATGGTCGGTAATAAACATCTCTTGTGCTGTAATGTTCTCATTATTCAATGTACAAGTTTGACAACCAGTTTGGCTGCAGATGTATTTTTGTATGGCAAAGGTTGTAACACAACTCAACTTAAAAATTGTCATACACAGCCACATAGAACTGTTGAACTGCATCTGAGACAGAATCTAAATGTTACGTTAGCTCTTATGGAAGAAGCTTTTGGTATTCTAACCCTTAGCTGATAATGTAGTATCAGTTGTTTGAAAATTGATCTACCTTCATTACAAGAAACGGTCATTCTATCTTAGAATTCTCAAGCGAGAATTCTATCTTAGACTAATAACTTTGGATAGCCAGCTTTTCCGGTAAATTGTAATAAAGTACTTGTCAGTGGGGCTGGAGGGGAGATTAAAGTTGTAGTCTGCATAATTATACTAGCTAATACCTATTATTAGTCAGCTTATGCAGGCTACAGGCTACGGTGTGATGACTATCCAACAACTCTAGCCTTGAATCGAATTTTCTGCACTCATGCCTTTACTGGTATGATTGGAATTTTTTTTATGACGCCTTTATTTCTGGATGGTCTGATGCAGAATGCAATGAGAAACCACCGCATGTCCTTGTGACCCTCTTATTCCCTGTTCACGTGAAAACCAGGTTGATGCACCTAAATACTACATGCACACAGGTAAAGGCGGTTTGATATGATGGAGGAGCTCTCCAGGTGGCTTGTCGCCAATAACTAGAGCAGTCTGCGCAACTCAGAGTGATGTGCTTCTTTTAAAAGATATCCCTAAGGGGAAATCAGCTTTTGAGGTTGCACTCATGATGGGATTTTCAAACCATTTCTTCAAATATCCATTAACCCTACCTAGGAGATGACGAAAATGAGGTCTGGTCAAAATTTTATATATATATATATATTTGTCTGTTGTCTGTTAATGGTCTAGCGGTCGCAAATTTTGTTTGATCGATACCAAACTCGATATTTAAACGTTTTATGTAAAAACATCAAGTACGTTAACGGATAAAATCCCAAGGGGGGGGTTCGAAAATTCGAAATATCTCCGTTAATATGCGTCGGATTGAAAATGTGTATAGAATCCATCTTATTGCAAATGTAATGTTCTATAAATGTTGTTGTTTTCGGCTTTCAGTAAACCTCCATCATATCATATTAACAGGAAGCTGATTATTGGGAAACGCATGTTTTTGACTTGCGTAGTATACAAGAAATGTTGTTCGGAGACGGCCGGAAGTTGATGGACTGTGGAGGGGGGAGTGTGCAGTTTCACTTGTAGCTGAGATGTGGAACCTTGAGAATCTTACGTTTGTCATGCGATCAAATGGTGAATCAGTCACTCAGACTCAGCGAGACTTTCGTGTACATTTTAACATAGCACGGCATGGTGATATCCCTGATCGTAATACGATATTGCGTTGGATACATAATGTTAACACAACTCGATCTTTGCTTAAGAAGAAACCTCCTGGACCGGCAAGGACAGTTAGTACCCCTGAGACAGTTGAAAGAGTGCGCCTTGCAACAGTTCAGAGTCCTACCCGACCAGAAGGCGACCACCTTAGAGATGTAATTTTTAAACGCAAAATTATAAGTAATTTTATTCTGAAATTGCATATTGTGTACACTGTTTTTCCACTCATAAATACATTTTTTGCTCTGAATTGCCTGAGTACTCGTAGTAGTTAGTGAGGCGTTTTTCGGTATTGTCCCTGTATTTTGAAACACATTATTTAAGGCCTATGTACCAAACATTTTTTTCATTGAACATTTATGTACTGAGAAAAACGCAAATACGTGAGGAAATGTGCAATGTTAACGCAGATCCTGCTGACGGATTGTTTTAGCTCAACGCCATCTAAAAACACGAGGAAAGGAATTGTGCGGAAGGGGCAAAAATGTGGAAGACTGTTTTCAATAAGTTCAAGAACGCTAGGGAGTGTAATACGTTTAAGCCTGACTGAAAGAGTATAGCAAGCTAGAGAGAGAGAGTGATTGTGAGGTAGAGAGATCGTGTTTGTGAGAGAAGGGAAGGAGGATTTTGGGTATGGTGCGGGGTTAATCCGAAGCAAATTGGCCATCATTCAGTTGTGCTAGGGTAGGTGTTGCAATCAGAGCAGGTTATAGAGGGAGGTAACAGCCTGCATACTGCCACTTAATCTGGCCCCCAACCAATGTACTCGGCTGCCTGTCACCGCCATACACGTCTCTACCAGATATGTCACCCATCTCAGCCTGTTCTCCGCGGCTAATGCTACTCTACCGAAGCCTAACATCATCCCTTAGATGGGGCGGATGACTTCTCAGACATCACCTTTTTCGCAGACCTATGGGCTAGGCAAGAAGGGACAGCCAGACAGTGACACCAACTAATACTCATTTATGTTATATCCGAATATACAAAATTTGAATATGAACACATAATCCTAAAAACAACAATAGTAAGTCCGTCTTCTCAATTGTTTGACACTCACGAAAAAGGAAATAGAAATTACAGTTAATATGTCCTTGGCAATTTCTTTGAAAATTGTATTCCACTCGCCTTAAGTTTTTATTTTTATATATAAAATTAATTATGTACTGAAATATGTATTGTTCATAAACCCTTAAAGCATTTCACTACTTATATACTGAAAAAAGTATAAATATTCCAAATAGATTGGTATATGTATCAGGAGAAGGTCATTTCGTACTAATTTAATCATCGCCTGAGAAATATACATCATTCCTATCGAAAAGCAACTTCTAAGCTAACAAAAAATTAAGACAGCTGACTGAAATCAGTTGATTTATTTCTTCACTAAATCGAGACGAAGCACAGTCATACTATAAGAACGAAACGTTCTTACATTCTTTTAAATTTACCTAATATAAATAAATTGAATTATTTAAATATGCTGAAAAGCAATAAAAAATAAAAACTTTTCTCTTAATGGTAACTTTATTAAAATATACACAGACAAATGATTCGCATTTTATTTTATATCCACATGCTTTATTTTTGTCTACTTATATACAGCTTTTTCCCTATTTGTTAATTTGTGGATATCAAATAATTAATCCCCACTTTAATTTTGTTTGATTCTTTATCTAAATTGTTTATGTTGCCAATTTGGAAATATGTTTATATTTAGCATCATGAACAGGTAATGTTGTCCAATAAGGATCACATAGTCATATGAGAGTTCACTACACCATTCACGAATTTCACGTGGTAAATTAGCAGGGATTTCCGCCTAGACAAGAAGAATTTATTTAGTTACGAACTCATTAAATAAACATCCCTCCCTGGCTAAAAAAGGCTAGTGGACAACCTGCAGATAATCCGTCCCAATTTGCACAAGACTTAGTGCAAAAAATATAGGAGTACCACATTTCATCCATCGTATGATCAGGATAGAACGAGGATCGAGTCAGCTTCACAAGAACAACGGCACTCCGACAAAGCGGAGAAGGGGTGAGAAGGAATAGCAGTTCCCTGGCAGAGCATGTCTGGATTAGGAGACACCTAAGGGAGGATTTTCAAAGTGTTGCTATCCACTATATGAAAAGCATAGCACATGACTACTGGGAATAGTAAAGATAGAAGAGGCATTGGACCTTTTAAACGTCCAATATCATGGCGGTTTCTCTAGAGGGTGACCTAGTGTCGGGGCGGGTTAACTACAGGTTACCAACATTTTCAACTTAGGGTAGAATTAAAGATTAAGGTGTGACTATATATTCCTATTGCATACTATGCCATAACATGCCTAGCTTCTGATGTTATCCCAGACATCGAGTAGGAGAAGAAGCCCACAAAGGGAAAAGGGTGGTAACCTGTTGATAACATGTACCAAGTAGCCTTAGTTGCACAAAGAGGACATTAAAAATAGCTATACAAATATCTTTACATAGGATGTAAATAACCTTGGAAGATTTGAAATGAACGTCTCCTCTACCAGACAGAAGGTTCTCGTTATTCGTTCAAGTTTCACAACCAACTACGCTGGCGATATATATTTGTAGACTCAAGGCTGAAACACAACTCAATATCGAAATTGTCATAAATGTGCTTGGTATTCTAAACCCTATCCGATTAAGGTCATTTAGATATTTAGGAATCTTTCAAGCAGACTTGATCCCCAGAATGACATTTGGGCTGAGAATACCACATAATCATTCGTTGCTGGTCTAATAACCTCAGAATAAAGACCTTGACAACTAAATGACTACTTAAATGATAATATAGCCAACTCCCCAGTATCATGATACGTTTTGGTACATTTGTTGCAAACTGCAACTTTAATGCATCACCTGTTATCAATGAGAGGATATGTGGTGGAGCCATTGAGCTCTCAATCATACTCAAATCTTATCAGTTGAATATAGACTTCAACTTATATGGATTATCAATTAAGAAGTATCAACAATGTATCTGGGATGGATTTTTTGGAGAGAGGCTGATTTTAGGACTAATGGAATATTTTGCTTATCCAGCTAAATTATCATTATCGAACATTCCAGAGAGCGATGGAAGAAAAGAGATGGGATTTTTGGTGAGGCTCGATCCCCCTTGTGAGGGAATAGCCCCTAACTACCCGAATAGGCGGATTACCACCCTATTCACCACACTCCCTCCACCCCCAGCCTTCCCTAAGATACGACCCCAGGAATTTCCTCATTTCCTAGGCATCGCCTTCCCAACCCCATCCCGAGAGTAGGCTCGATTCTTTTTCGTTAGCCTCGTCCCATTAAGCCAATGGAGACAGGACTGGAAGGAGTATCGGAAGATCTTTGATTTGTTTTACGACGATTTCAAAAAATACCCCCTACACCGAAAGGGGGCTGGAGTTCTTGATATCTTCCAATCTACATTTCCTCGGGGAAACGCTTTCGTTGTTTTATTTTCACAGCGTAATGGAAGAGACATTGAATGGTGCTTCTCACTTTGTACATTTTATGTTGTGTACATCCTTAGATGATTGAATTTATTCTCCCAAAGCATAATAATGTAGTTGTGTCATATTAGTTTTGTTTTGTGCATCACTACTTCCATATTTTTAAAATCCATTATTTTAGCAGACATCTCTTAAAAGAAATCTACTGCTCGTGGACTGCTGTTTACCTGTCAACTGAGTTGACACTTACCTGGGTGGGAGGCCATTCGCGAGTGAATCGTTCTGCTAATCTCACGTACGGTAATACCGCGTGGTTTGCTTTTTCCTGCAAACGTGGGTGCTGAGTTTTTGTTCGCTTATTTTTGTGGTTGGTTTCGCTGCCACTGAGATATATGCTCTCTGTAAATATTGTATACTGTCCTTTTTTATACCGCTTTTTCTACCCCCCCCCCTCAAGAAGAGATTTTATTAGTTGTAAATATAAGTTTAAAACTTACCAGATTTTTATTTTATTTTCTACATGTCCATAAAACACTCATGGCTCAATTCTTCAAACATCCACGGCCTTTTAAGTACGAGACGACGAAAATGAAATTAACTCTAGTGTATATTTCGTGTGCATTCGAGTGTGACTGTTGTATGTGTGTTTGTGAGAGAGTTTTGAAGTTGATCCAGCCCACGAGGGGTACCTTAACACTCATCAAGGGAATGGAGGTGCATTCATCAGTACTTGAAAGGAAGAGATGCGATAAAACCCCACTTTGGTCTACTGAGGCTAATTGAGACGAGTTATCTACAGGTTACCAACATTATGTAGCCAGGGTGGGACTAAAGATTTAATTTAATGAGATGTGAGGTGGGCATCGACTCTAGGCATGCCAAGGAAAATTAAGACCACAACTCCTTAACTTATATACGAGCCCACGACATTTTTTGTGATAAAAATTAAAAAAATATTCTAGAAATCAAAAAGTTAGTAAAAAATTGATAAATTACTGATATGCATTTCTATTCTTACTAGGCTGCAGTTGGGACTTTCTACTTTTTCTGTTGCAATATAACTTACCAAATAACTATAGTTTCATATCTCTCGGTTAAGAGAGACATTCTTGTTAACAATAAACCTTTTTTATTATTATTTATGTATATAATTTTTATTTATTTCTTACTTTTATGTTCGAAATCCCTAATAAACAACACCTAAATTGCGTTTACTTTGCCACTACTAATACTCTTGGTTGTAGGGAATTACTAAGACTGCAAAGTACAAGTGGAATTGATACCAGCCTCTCAGTATTGAAGAAGACGTGACTCATTCATGTTAAGAATAAATATTTTTTATTATGAATTATTTATTTATTTTATTTTTATTTATATCTTACTTTTATTTTCGAAATTCCTAGTAAACAACACCTAAATTGCTTTTACTTTGCCACTACTAATACTCTTAGTAGTAGAGAAGTACTAAGATTGCTTAGTACTAGTCGAATTGAGACCAGCCTCTCCACTATTGAAGAAGATACTTAAGACTCATTCTTGTTACCAATAAATATTTTTTATTACGAATTATTTATTTATTTATTACAGTTATCTTCGAAATCCCTAATAAACAACACCTAAATTCTGTTTCCTTTACCACTACTAAGACTGCAGGTGAAATTGAATCCTGCCTCTCAGTACTGGAGACGACGCGACTCATTTTACCCTCGCATCGCCAGGGGGCTTGTCGAGCACTCACTTCTGAAATTTTTAAATAACTTTTCGAAAAACGAATTTCACCAAAATGAGAAAAAAAATCGATTCACATAAAATGTAATCATTCTATAAAATGGAATAAATAATATTAGACTGAGGTCAAGGCTGTAAAATAATTTTTGGTTGAAAAATAGGTTAGGGCAGGACGAGCCCAGTCTTTACATGTGGGTAATCTGTTTGCTCTGTTAGTTCATTATCTAACTGTTTTAATGAATGAAATAATTTTATGTCAGTTAGAGGAAAAAATGGCCACCCTACCTACAATGGAAGTCACTTCCACCTACCAGAATACCAACTTAACTATTGTATGTCAAGCTGAAAAGCACACTAATGCAAACGGGAATGAGTAGTTCCGAGCTGTTCCTAGCGTTATGGACAGAACTACATTTTGACTTCCCATGCCATTCGTAAAGGTATCAAGTTTCCCTATTGCAAAATTATGAGTGGTTAAGCTAGGCTTTCTGCTCCACTCAATTTTTAAAAAGCTTTAATAATGGCTGTGAGGAAAATTGTAATACAAGTTCCAGTTAAATGATGGTGTTTATGTTGGGGGTATGTTAAAGGAGCCTCCAGCATAAACGTCTTCCATATCCAGTATTAGATTGGATGAGGGTTGCCTCCTGATGAATGGCCGGCCGTAAGACCCCTCGGACTCGCAATCATGTAAAGAGGAGAGTGAGAGAGAGAGGGAGCGAATGTGAGAGAAAGAGAGGATCTCTGGGGCGAAGGGGTTGAAATGCGTAAAGTCCGTCGAGAGGCGGGAAGAGACTCCCTGAAATATTAGAGGGAAGGTGAAAGAGGGTAGAGGAGTGGGGGGGGAGGGGTTGGAACGAAACTTGAATGAAATATTATTGGAATTCCAGTGAGAGAGGGAGAGAATCCTGGTTGACAAATAGGCTCGGGTTGCGGCGAGTGAGTTAGTGGTAGCTCTTTGTCCACGTCCTGGTCCGAACAAATGCCCTTCCAGCTCCAGCTTATTGCCCTCCTCCAGTCTTCTCTACATCCCCCCCCTGCTACACACCAAACTACCACCGACACTATCCCCCCGAGCACCAAGCATCGCTTGACCTCTCATCCAACAACCTTACCGACCCTAGTCCGTCTGAAGGTCATTTCCTTCATGGGCTATGATTTCCCACGGGAATATAAAACGAGCCTTATATTCGGGACGTCCATTTAAGTCAAGTTTTGCAGAACCCTTTAAACCATTCAGTCAACCAAGCTGAGGCGACTTAATGTCAGGAAGAACACAACACTACTGGTTGCTTCAACTCATTTTCAGGCGTTTGTGTAAAAACCCATCCAGTCACGTAAACCTTTGAAAATGTTTCATAAAGAAAGGGAACAACTCCTAATTTCTCTTTAGTTGGATTGAATCCTGTAACATCCCCAAAAAAGAATTTAATACCAGAAACTTCCCGATTTTTTTAATTTGTCAACACATCTCATCTTACCTCATGGGACGGGTAACTATCTTACTGATTGATTTTTCAAAAATCACTAGGCCTCACATCTAATTTCTGGACCTGATCAATTTTCAAGGAAAATGTTGTAACTGTTTGTTTTTAAATACAAAAATCACTGACGTGCTAAATGTTATTATATTATAAACAATTCAGAACTCTCCCAAGGCGCCATTCTTTTAGAAAGCCAATGATTGACATCTTAATTCCATTCACTCCTTGCTACTCATGTCGCACCTTCTTTTTAATTATGGACCTATAATTTAATTTAATTAACATAGGCTAAAACATTTTGGACAGTACTTTGGGAATTTCTATGGGAAACTGAACTAGAAATGTTCTGCTCTTGTTTTTGAGATGATTCTGAAATGTGAAAAAAGTTTGTATGTCTATAAATATATAGACGATATATATACGAGGGTTAAAGTCACAGAAGGCGCGGAATATCTATTCTAAATAATTCAGTTATTTATTACTTACTTGCGGTCTATTCCGTCCAAAAAAATCAGTAAAATCTTAGACAGATGTAACTGCTTCTCAGGAAAGAAGTTTTGGCAATGCAGAAGAAAATAATAGAAGGGAAAACGAAGTCAAGTTATTTTTTTTTACTCCCTTAAAAAGTAAAGTAAAAAGTTACTCTAATCCCGAAAGCTTTCTGCTCAAATTTTCTGAGCATACTTGTACCTATATATACTAGTTTCCATGAGACGTCATTTCGTGTGTACATCAGCGCCGAGTTCACATTTGAGGCTGTTGTTACTACTTCTCGTTCACCTTTCTTTTTGAACGAAAGCGGAGTGGTGGAGGGTTGCAAATTTTTCCGTACCTGTTAGAACAACAGAATATTTGAACACAACCGTTTTGGTGCAAATTAATTTGTATGACATTTATTGACTTCAATTGGTGTCATTTTAGCAAAGAAGAGCAAAACTGTCATTCTGTATATTTAATATAACAGGTGTTCAAGAAGATCATGCGGTGCCAAGTTCATATTGTTTTTTCTTTGCCACCACAGCATTCCGGTTACGGATTAACCATTAATGTAGACCTATCCAAGACGGCTTGTAGAAAATAATTAAGTTGCATACATGCACGTATCTAACAAAGTATGGCACAAAGGAAACAAAGAAGGTCTGTTGAAGGATCCCAGCCGAGACCCGAATGTAGTTTTTGATTTTGGCCAGATTTTTCCTAGTTTGATCCATTTTCCAAGGTGTCCCCCTTGGATTTCAGTGTAACAGGTTCATTTTCCTTTCTTTTATTATGTTTATGGAGTCAGCTGGAATTATTAAATTTCCTCAGGATAGTCACACGTTTTAACAAGTTTCCCCTGTCCCTCCCCAACCTGGCGGAGTCGATAATTATTGAGGGGCCTTTGAGGGCGAGAGGAAGAGATCTGGAGGGGTTTTTCCTAGAGCGGGGGTTTTCTCGAGGCCTGGGGACGGTGATCAATACCGGAGAGCTCCGGCCACACATGTGTTACCATAGTAAAATGTGTGCCAGCTATTGGATTAGGGGGGAGGGGGTGCGCCTCGACCAGCTGGGCCCCAAGACCCTAGCAAGGGGGGGGGGGTCATGCTCCAATCTAATTCACATCGCCTCGTCATTTGTTCCAATTAGCTCTCTCTCACTCTCTCTCTCTCTCTCTCTCTCTCTCTCTCTCTCTCTCTCTCTCTCTCTCTCTCTCTCTCTTCTCTCTCTCTCGGCAAGGGAGCCCCGAGGTTAAGGGAATTTGCAATTTTGTTTGAATTATTCCGAGCTCCGGAGGGATTGGGAAGTAGTCCGAAGGGCTAGGGGATGACTAACATCAGTCTTCCAGCCTGGCTTATCTGTTCTTGTCTTTCAGGGAACCATACTCAAGCCGGGCCTAAAACAAATAAATATAAATAAATAAAGCAATAAATGTAAAAAGAAAATTTCAAATTTCTTAAGATCATATATATATATATTTTTTTTTCATTCCATAATTTATATTATCACATCTCACATTGGGAAGGTTTTACTTCGCAGACATTTCTTTATATGATTAATTTCACGTGCATCATTGTGAGGGTGTGTTTCGTTTATACATAACAATTTATATTCAGGAAATGGTCTAATGGGAAACAAAACAAATTAAACAGGTGTCATTAAGGTATTGTTACGGACGACTTGCGACTTCGGAGGACTCATTAATTTATATATGGGAATTAACAACAAGAGCAATGCTGTTCAGAATGTTGCGCAAAACACGAACTCAAAAAATAGAAAATAATGAACACAATAAATATAACAGTAAAGATTAAAATTCATATGACAACTAATTCATTTAATTAAAAGATGAAATGTATGATTTCTAAATGTGTTGACGTTTAAATTTTGAAAACTGTAAGACCATTTCACGAAATAAACGTAGTAGCATTTTTCTTTGAATTATTAGCTATTATTATATAGATAGGATTTACGATCTGATTTTCAAATGCATTTGCGGATATCAAGGAGACAGCGTGGTTTCCCATAGCCATCTGCATTAGAATACCAAACAGTTAAGTGCAGTAGAATGAACATCAAGAAGAGCAATTTCACTCAAGGAATTGTTAGAGTCCATTGTTGTCCATAGGCTGTACAGCTGGCTCATGAATGGCACTTGGAAAGACGTACTCAGTAATTAAGGACCATTGAAATGGTATCTAAGATCATTCATTTTATTTAATGAGGAAACAGAAACATAATGCCAAATAAGCACTAAAAAAAGAATATATGTACCGATTTATCACTTAATTTGAAATGTTATTCATTAACATCCACTTTGTGCTACTGTGGCCACTTTGTGCTACTGGGACGGTTTACCACTCTTTTCTAACTAGGGTGGGCACCATCGTAGCGGCATCTCAAATAAATAATAATAATATAACTAGGGTGGGACTAAGGATTATATGTAATGCTATCACTTCACTTTACACTTATAGGAGATCCCTGGGACATTGTCTCTTGAGGCGCCGTGGAGGGGAATAAGGATGAATGGTGCTGGAAAGGGCTAGGACTTCTGGATTAGGATGATTGGATGCCAGCTGTGATATTTAATGAGTGCATCATTAAATTGATTCCTACTGCCCAGGTGGGAATCGAACTCGCCTCGGGAATGTGAGGTTAGAATCAACGCTTTAACTCACATGGCTTACCTGAACCCCCCATCAATTAATTTATTTGATTATAAGCAGTAAATGTGTTTTATTAAGATTAAAGTAACTGGTATTAAAATTCTCCAATTTAAACTATTGGGCCATTTTCTATAAAGTAAGGTTGACTCTGTCTTTAAAAATATTATCTCTAAAATTAATTCCAATTATCATCAACTTTCGATAATTACAGTATTAAATATTTGAAGAAAATTTACTTTATTTTTAAGGATTTCTTTCTTCTTATTTTACAAGTAAAACAAACTGTGAACTACCTCTTTATTCAAGAAAGGACTTCTGCCTTCTTTACGGTTAAATTTGACCAGTATATAGGATTTTATGAATTCCACAGTAGGAAAATTAAGAGAAAATTGTAAAATACATATAACGTTATTTTTATTTTTAAATTTGTTTACCTTGTATTTCAAAAAATAACTCTTTCTACAAATAAATAAAAAACACTATTACAACTGGAATATACCATTCCTTTAATATTTTATTTAACTGAAATATTTTAAAATAGAAATATCTAATTTAATTTTCAATGTACTTCATATTTCGAACAATGAGTTTTCAGTAATATAAGATACTTCGAAAAAATTTTCAACATAAAAAACGTCATGAGCGACTGTGGAAAGGGGTATATGTCAAAAAATTAAGTTTTGATGAAAATGCATTTGAATATTTTCCTTAGAATACAGCAGATTAATTATTAACCAATTTTACGTAAATGGTTGAAAGCAGCACGTAGTTTATCATTAATATGAGTTATTCCTAAAAACTATTTAGTTTGATAATTAATTTAGGATATTTAAAAAAAAATCACATATATCTCTTTTTACAAAATATATTAACACATTAAATAAGAAATAAACAGGTTAACACTAGAACCAAAAATTACAAATTAATTTCTCAGTGTATGGTAGGACACATGGACGACATTATCAAGTTTAATTAAATTAAGAAATGTTTGATTAACTCGTCGATAAGATCATTTCCCATGGAATTGTTAAATTTGGCCTTAAATATAACTTATATCAGTTGAAAGAAGCTAATCTAAAAATCTTGGAAAAACGATTCACATTCATTTTTACGTGTCCTAAAATGCACTCCAGAAAACAAAAATTGAGCTGTATATAAATGAATTTGTACCTCTTTTCACTATAAAATACATTCTAAAAAGTGTTTTATAACATTTTGGATATTAAAGATTGTCGCGTTCACACAAATAATGTAGTAGTTTTTAAAGTTGTTGTACGAAGAGGGTCACAATGGATTTCAGTGGTTTTTCGTTATCCTCTACATCAGACCATCCAATAATAAGGGCATCTTGAGAAAAGCTATAAAAGCCTTGAGTGGAGAAAATTCCACTCGAAACCAGAGTTGTTAGAGTTCCGTCCCTTCTTAGCCTGTAGCTTGCATAAGCGACTAATGACAGGTATTAGATGAGCATGCAAATTTCAACTTTATTGTAATACATACATGTTGTAAGAATTTAGGAAAAGAAGGGGATGATATTTTGATATCCAAAACATTTCTTTTTTTTTCACTTATAAAATTGAATTTCTATTAAATATAACTGAAAAGAAAAAAAAACCCTAGAAAATGAATGTAATTATAAGAATGTTTAGGATGAGCGGGATGAGACGGCTGTGCGCTGCTGATAACTACCCGGCCATAATTACCGCTGACACAATGGGATCTATACAGTTTTTCACTAGAGCCCTTCAGGCGGCCGCGGCGGCTGATCTGATGAAACCCGAGGGGGGCGCGTGGGGACAATTCAAAAACGGAACGAAGCGATTTTGATGGTCTTTAAAAGTTTCATTTCGACCCCCCTCGAAGCCGATAGCGAATAATAGGCTTAAAGAAAACAACCCCCAGCCACTTTGCAGTTCTCTTCCAACCCTCGGAGGATCCCTGTTAATTACGATCCGAGACCCTAAGCCTTGACTTATGTTTCCTTTAATATCTCTTATTGGTCTCCCGGCGAAAAGGAGAGGGGCTTCTTCTTTCTAAAGGGCTTTGTTCTTTCTGAGCCCCAATACTTTCTTTCCACTTTCGTCCTCTTTCCTGTTCTTTGTGTCTTTCCTTCTACGAATCCCAAGTTTCAACTTCTCTTTTATTTTTTTTTATTTTTAAAAAAGAAGAGGAAAATCGCTTTTTCGTCCTTTTTAATTTATTTACTGACTGAAAGGTTTTAATTTCGATATTGTACAAACTACTACAAAGGCATGCGTGGCTGTGATGAAATTTTTGAAAGATGACTTCTAATTAACAACGGGAATTCTTTTGAGAATACTTTGAAGTCCGGCCAATGACATCATTCATTATCGTTAATAGAAGGAAAACTTTCAAATCGGATAAATCGTCTCTTGGAACAAACTTTGATTATTTTATTGAATTTTCAGCCTACTTATAACTATCCGGATAAATATCTTTAGCCAGCTGTGTCTATTTGATGATGGGAATTAGCATGCTAGACGAAACATCATTAGCTCTTGTGGAAACTGGTCAGGTCGACTATTGGGTATTGGAATAAGTTTTAATTGTTTTTCCATACACAGTATTGATGGCATCACATACATTTCATCTAACCTTTCGATACATGAATTTAAAATCAGACTTTTGTTTGGAGTCAAACAGCAGCTATTCATATCACATCGAAATACAGCGTTCGCGGGAAGTTCTCCTCTACAATCCTTCGAAGAAAAGTGCTGCGGAAATGGGCCATTTGCTTGGCAATGTTTATAGCAACCACGCTTCATCAGAGACAACTTGCAGATAATTTGTTCTTTCTTCGAAGGAGAGCCTTGTAGAGGAGAACTTCCCGCGAACGCTGTATTTCGATGTGATATGAATAGCTGCTGTTTGACTCCAAACAAAAGTCTGAAACTGTGTTTACATACACACCACCTTTTAAATTCATGTATCGAAAGGTTAGATGAAATGTATGTGATGCCATCAATACTGTGTATGGAAAAACAATTAAAACTTATTCCCATACCCAATACAATTAAGTATCGTTGTTAATGTACACTCACCACAGAATGTGTAAGCACCTCGTTTTATATATATATATAGATCACATCACTGGTCTTCATCTACAGTTGACTAGCTGGAAAAGAGTACCAAATCTAGTCCAGTAGTTCTAAAATTTAAGTAGTTCTTTTTAAAAAATCACCTTTTGTGCCGGTTTCCAACAAGTCATCCAGCTACTACTACTACTTACTATTCATGACTAGATATCGTCATGTATTAAAAAGAGATTTCCAGTTTACTTTAATAATGCGTATTTATTTATTACTATATAATTCATCTACTATTGTCAATAGCGGTAAATGAATCTATATTTCTTGGAACATAATGAGTTTCTACTAACAATGCCAAAAGCAATTTTGATGTCTTCTTCATCGTCTCCAAGGAGTTCTATTAAGTTTGGTTTAAGGTTCAAAGCTTTTCTGGGAAGTTTATATTTTTGACAATTAGAAGAATGTGTTAAACAGAAAGAGAAACATTACATCAATAGCAGATGGGTGGGAAGAAGCCTTTCAATAAATAGGTATTTGTTAATTTTGTATGTCTAATTCGGATATGGGCAAGACCCTCTATTCGGATTTTCTTCTTGAAGTATTCCAGGGGGGGGGGGGTAATTTCTTTAATTATGCTTGTGTTACTAAAAACTAAACATTTTACACACACACACACACACATATATACCTGTGTAAATAATAGTAAATTATCTGAATTATGTTGATCAAATTCGATGTAATTCATAAAATATAGATTTATAAGATTAGCTATGATTTAAGGAATTCTTGCACGAACTACAATATTAACAGAAGGTTGCTCATATATTACACTCTTAAACCACTTTAAGAAAATTGAGATTTACAAAAAAAAAAAAAAAAAAAAACCAACCTTTAAATCACACTTAGTCTAATCATAAATTAGTAATTCAAGTGAGCACTTTTGTCTTGGACTTCTTCATTCGAGGATTTAATCTCAAAAATGTATGTCAATTCATAGTTGTAATATAATGTTTGCTTCTTCAATTTTATTTTATGTTTTAATAACTTTGTAGACGTTTTTTCTTTATTTTAACAATTTTAAATTTTTAAATGAAAATAAATGTTACTGATGGAAATCTCCTTGTTGTGGAGCTCAAATAAATAAACGACTTAAGGAATTACTTCCTCCGCTTTGCCGATGTAGCCTTAATAAGACTTTTAGGTTAATTAAGACTTTCGTGGGATGAAGCCCAGGATTCGAGGAGAAAATGTAAATTCCCCAAGTAGAATGAATTTGGAAGAAATTCACCCTGCTCAAGAGGGTCATTACAGGATAAAAATATTTATATTACATAGAAAATGTTAAAAGTTTCAAGAAACTTGAAAAGATTTTGCACAGTATTCTCTTCATTTTTCAGTATTTCACAGAAGAGAGAATCCAATGTTATTGATTCTTCTGGTCTTGTTGTAGAAAGAGCAATGCTCTAATATACTGTTAATTTTGACAGGTTGGATAAAAAAGATTTTTTCTGTAATCCTTGAATAATGGTAACATTACTAAACTGAAATGAGTGAAGAAAGTGAAACATTTTGCAATAGAGTGAAGAAAGTAATCACTTTCTTCACCAGTGAAGAAAGTGAATTGCCTTTTTAATTAGTAATAAGTATAAATTAAAAAATAATTTGAAGTTGGAAATTAAATGCTTTTAAATGTTTCTTAACATTGTAAGAATTTATTTGAACAAAATAAATTGAAATGTGAATGAATTATTGGTGGAAATAATCAATATAATTTAAAATTTAAATATAATAATAATTACCTTCCTTGTTTATAACCAGCACTTGTTTATAACTGCACTACTTCACAATCATCACTAGTTGTTTTATAACAATGCTTATAACCTTTCACAATCATGCTTATTACCTACCAACAACATACCATAATCTTCACAACATCCTAATTTTGTTCATATTCTGGTTAGATCTGATCATGTATTACACGATTACAGAAAAAATTTAATATTACACTCGTGACGAAAGTATAATTTACAACTCTCGTGAAATTACCACACTCGCTTCGCTCGTGTGGGTAAACGTTTTACTCGAGTTGTAAAATGATCTACTTACGTCACTTGTATAATAAATAACTATTCTGAGGGTATTTATGAGTACCATATGCCCAATTCTTTCACGGGTAGGACTACTTCATGGTGGCGATTACTCCGGATAGTGTTTCCCATTTCTTGAATTCTAAATTAATTTTTATTAAATTAGAATTTCATGATAACCGTTTAGTGTTCCAGTCTTGTTTTTCTATTCTCCAAACATATTTTTGGACCTCATTTGGAGGTGGTGATGGTTACAGATTGATAGACTCTTGAGAATTATTAGCTGCTTCATTTGTCCTCAAATTAATTTTAATATTTTTATGAAATGGTACCCACATAGAAATAATTTCTTTATCACTCATTTTGTAACAAAATGTATGTATAGTATATTTAGAGAATCACTAAAATTTATAATTTTGTTATTACTTGTGCGTCTCTAAAATTATAAACAACTCCTCTTAAAAGATGGAGTTAGTTTCGTGTAATATGTATTTTAGCAGATTTCCCTTAAGGGTAATTAGCTATTGAGGTCGTACTCATGACGCGAGTTTCGATAAATTTCCTCAAATGTCCATCGATCCTACCCAGGAGATGACGAAAAAGAGGTCCGTTCAAAATTATATATATTTGTCTGTTAACGCTCTAGCGGTCGCAATTTTTGTTTGACCATTACCAAACTCGGAATTTAATCGTTTTATGGAAAAAGGAAGATCAAGTTCGTAAATGGCTGAAATCGGACCAGTGGGAGGGGGGGTTTAGAGGGGGAATTTTTGAAAATTCACAATATCTCCGTTATTATGCGTCGGATCGAAAAATTATATAGATTTAATCTGATTGCAAATTAAATTTACTATAAATATTGTTCTATACATTTATTCTGTATCTTGAATATTAACCGAGATATTTGCATTTGTATTCTGTGTGTCGTCGGCAGGAGTCGGCTATGTTCGGGAATTTCCGCCGAGAGCTCTGGCGGCCGCTTCCATAACTATTCGTCCCTCTTGAATAGGTTTAGAGAAACCTTACTACTACGGGTGTTATTGGGCAAATTTATCTACTTGAAAACGTCACGTGGGAAATCTGCTTAGTTTACGCACCCCCTGCGTGACGGAATTTTTTTAAACATGATACACCATCTTGCTCTGATTTTGACGCATCAGTTTAATATTGGATGTAGTCGCTATATTTTTGAATTTGTTCCTGAATAAAACTGATATTAATGTGACAGACATTGATTTTTTTTCTGAAGTTCATTAAAGTGAAATTGAATTGAAGATTATACTTTTTCATGGAGGTCGGTATTCTTCTTCCAAAATGAGGAAAATAAAATTATTATTATTTATTAACGTCCACTTTTTTGCAACTTAGGCTAACTGGGACGGGTTATCTACAGGTTACCACCCTTTTCTAGCCAGGGTGGGATTTTAGGATGTTATTTAATGAATTTCGTCACTAAAAATAAAATTAAGACTAAGAGTTTTTTATAAGAGTTTGAATGCCTTTCACCAAAGTAAACTCTTAAGACTAAGAGTTTATTTTGGTTAAGGCATTGAAAATTGTCCATGGTACTTAGGAGATTATTGATCCCCCATCCGATTAGTAGAACTGGGGCTTTACTAAAGTCTGAGAACAAGAATGTACAAATATCACGTTTGATACTTGAGATTCGAAAAAATGTTTGCAAAAAACAACAGTAGATTATTGATTGATCAGAATTGGGCACATAACACTTTTCGATATGACACATAATAAGATATAGAGATATTATGAATTCAAATTCCAACAGCTCCTCTGACTTCATCCCCTCCCCTATACGTAGTCCAATTTCAGTCATTAAATGATATGATCTTTCGTGTTGTATTTAAGAATTAACTATCCAGTATGATATTGATAAAATAAGCATTTTCAAGTGGTGGACGTAAGATGTCATCACACAACGTATTAGCAAGTACCTCACACTGCAAAAGTTCAGTGAACACAATATACGGTATTTAAGCTTGCACTAAAGCGATTCATGATGTAACAGGTTATTCTTAATATAACGTGAGTAGGAGTAGTGAGTGACTACTGAAGGCTAGAAAATGCAAATATTTCAGTTAATGTACAAAATGTAGAAAACATGTATAATCCAACAACATTTATAAAACATTACATTTACATAAAAATTGGTTCTATACAATTTCTTGATCCAATGTGTTATTACGGGCATTGAATTTTTGAAATTCCTCTCCCTAAACCCTCCCCCTTTTGTTTTCCATGAATATGGTAACGATAAAACCAATATTGTGACCGCTAGATCGGTAAAAGATATATATATATATATATATATGTGTGTGGGTGTGTGTGTGTGTGTGTGTGTGTGTGTGTATATAAAAGAAAGCCGTGTTAGTTACACTATTTATTAACTCAAGAACGGCTTTACCGATATGGCTGAAAATTGGTGAGGAGGTAGCTTACAGCAAGGAGACGGACATAGGATACTAATTATTTCTCTCAGACGAACAGTAGTGGGGGTTATAAGGGAGGCCTGAAATTAAAAATAGCGATATTTCGTTTCCTACTGGTTTTTCGACAAATGTGCATATAACAAAAGCTGTTTATTTCGTTATTTAGAGTAACATTTGTTATATACACTATTTTCGTATACCGAATTATAAACTAGATATACTCTAAAACCTAAAGCGGAAGTGAACAATTTTATTTGGTACAAAAGACTCAACCAAACTAAATAAAACTAGGTATGTGTATTAGCACTGACGTCTTAATTATGATAAGCAATATCAACTTTTGTAGGGATGGGCAGGAGTGGGGGTTGTAGGGGAGGCATAAAATTAAAAATAGCGATAATTCGTTTCCATTGGTTTTTCAGCAATTATGCACATAACAAAAGCTGTTTATTTTGTTAATTAGAGTAACGTTTGTTATATTCACTTTTGTTTTAGAACAAAGCAAAAACGAGATATACACTAAAAAGCAAAGCGGGAGCCGACAGTTTTATTGGGCTCTAACAATTGAATGGAACTTAACAAAACTCGGTATGTGTGTTAGCACTAACTCCTCCGTGATAATAAGCGGTACCAACATTTCTAGGCAGGAGCAAGAGTGGAGGTTGTAAGGGAGCCCTGAAATTAAAAATAGTGAAATTTCGTTTTCTATTGGTTTTTCGGCAATTATGTGCATGACAAAAGTTGTTTATTTTGTTATTTAGAGTAACTTTTGTTATGTTTACTTTTGTCGTATACCAAATATAAACGAGATATACACTGAAAACTAAAACGGTAGCTGACAATTTTATATAAACTAGCGATTGAACGGAACTTGACAAAACTCGGCATGTGTATTAACATTAACTCTTAAACGATTATAAGCTATATTAAATTTTATTGGTTCAAACGGGAGGGGAAGGGGTTATAAGAGAAGCCTAAAATAAAAATTCGCTATATATTACATTTTCTGTTCGGTTTTCAGTCACTGTTGATCTTTGTAACGTATCAAGTGAAAGGAAGTTTAATTAAAAAAGTCCGTCACGCAGGGGCTGCGTAAACTAAGCAGATTACCAACGTGAAGATTTACAATAGAGAAATTTCACGAGAGCCGAGAGTTAAGGAAACGACCAAACTAGCTTTTGGTGGGGAAGCCGTTAGCCGCCCAGTTTTAATAAAAATGCAAATATCTCGGTTAATATTCAAGGTAGAGAATAAATGTATATAACAATATTTATAGTAAATTGAATTTGCAATAAGATTGACTCTGTACTATTTTTCGATCCGACGTACAGTATATTTTGAATTTTCGAAAATCCTCCCCTCCAAACCCCCCCTCCCACTGGTCCGATTTCTGCCGTTAACGAACTTGATCTTTCTTTTAACATAAAACGACTAAATATCGAGTTTGGTAACGATCAATCAAAAATTACGACCGCTAGAACGGTAACAGACAAATATATATATATATATATATATATATATATATATATATATATATATATACATATATATATATATATATATATATACAGATTTGAACGGACCTCATTTTCGTCATCTACTAGGTAGGATTGATGGACATTTGAAGAAAAATTTTGAAAATTCCGTCATGAGTACATCCTCAATAGCTGATTTCCCTTAAGGGAAATCTGCTAACATAGTTTGGCGGACAGAATACTTCCTATGATTAAGAATTATAGAAAACTATATGCAAAGGAGACGGGAAATATAAAAATATTGTGGACAGTGAAACCTTACATAACAAATAATTTTATTATTAACAAATCCACGGCAACAACGGGTATACATCGGAAAATGTTAAAATATTGTGGAAAGTAAAGGCTTGCCAAAAAAAAAATACCATCGTCATTAAACCACAAATGAATTCCCAAGCAAAGCCGGGTACCTTAGCTAGTATATATATATATATATATATATATATATATATATATATATATATTCATTTTAAAATAGCTGGAATCAAATATCATTTATGATTTGATTTTTTGTAATATGTATACCCTCTTATTTATATTTTTAATTGTTTAGCCAGAATATGATTCTGAATATTATTTATTTGGTTTTTGCAATTTTTAACTCACACACTACTAAACTATTTTAATGAAAGAGCTGTTTGATCCTTTTTTTTTTTGATAATATATGTTTATAATGTGTTACTTAATTTTCCTTAATAATCGTTTTGAACCTCTTTTATGACAAATAACGAACCATCTATTTTATACATATTTATACTTGATTTTACTTAAGGTGCTGTTTTATTTTCATATTTCCATAGCACACATCCCAGACACAAACTGACTGAAATTCATTTTCCCTATTGACCAGAAAGCGTTGTGTAAATTAAACAACAAATCTTCTTATTACAATTTCTTTGATCCAAAATAGCTACAAGTGTACAATTTTCAGAATCCTACAGATGAAAATATCATAGTATCTTGGAACAGATGGAGATATTTTTTAGAAATTGTATGAATAACCTTATAACCATATTTCCTCTAAGGACTAATAATAACTACAATGACTAAAACATAGGTTTAATACGGCACACATTGGTTGGGAAAGGACTGTTTTGAGTAAAGAAAATTCTCATTGCAGCAAAACGGTTGAAGATTGTATGGAATAGTATATTTTTGGGGCGCTGAATAGAATGAAATCATTTGCGGCTTGAATTTATTAACCGTATTAGTGAAATTTCATTTTTCAATACGGGTTTTACACATTTTTGGTATACCAAATGCATCATAATTTTTTTTAATGTAAAAAATAACTTTATTTGTGCTCTTGCGTTGATCTAGGGAGAAAAGTTTTCATTTAATTTAATTTCCTTCATTGAATTTGTATAATATATTAGATAATTGGATTCATTCTGGCGATACTGTAACGAAGAAAAGAAAGCCAACAAGGTAATTAATAAATAAATAACTCATAGAAGTAGAAAAAATTTAATTATTAACATATATAATGAATCACATGTCTTACATTTATAATACAAAGAATAGACAAAAACGTAAAATAGCATTATCGTAAAAGGAATACTTTTCTCAACTCTACAAAATACTACAACACTGAAATTTTAAAATAAATAAATAAATAAATAAAATTACCTATTTATAATATTGGCGGCGATCAAAGTTGCAGAATAGCTACATTCTGCTTGAAAATATATGTTTATGCGCACATCATGAACATACTAATCCTCGGATAACCTCGTTGTAGGTAATTCAGGTTACTCCGAAAGTTATTTGTTAACAACCACTTTGTGTTACTAATGCTAATTGGGAAATGATAAGAGGAACTATTATTACTATTATTAAGGGACTCCCAAAGTGATATGATGTGAAAATAATATGTTAGTGATTGGAAATTCTTACCACTTATCTGTTTGGTACTAAAGAAAAACTTGGCATCGTGAAAAACATGTAGTATGAGCATTTTATGTATACCCCATGTAACTTATCTACGACTTGTCTTCATAAAAGGTATATCCCCGACCAACTAGTATTTTAGGATAAGCACGAAATTTAGACTTATGTTTTAAATTAAGATTTTGAAATGTAACAGTAATTCCGAAAAAATAAGTGCATGAATAATAGGAAATATACAGATGACTTATTTGAAGAAACTGCATTCTACCAGTTTTTCCCCATTTAATAATACTGTACTATGCCTCTTAAGAATAAGTATGCCCCTGAATCCAAATTTCAATATTGTTACGAAAACTACGTACATGAAAAATTAAACAGGGTTAATCACATATTTAAGAAGTACGAAGTAGATGAAAGGAGCCGAAAGCCGACGAACGATGAAAGTGTATACTGCTGGGGCCGGGACTGTTCTAGACTGTGCGACTATTCCCTTCTCGGCATTCTGTTTGATGTTTACGGCCAGCCTATAAAAGCGGTCAAGCTCGTAGTTCGTTATCAGCTCTCTTCAAGTGAATAACAGTACGTTCAGTGGAGCTGTAGTGAAAAGTGCGTTTTAGTTACAGTTCGATAAAGCATTTTATATTAAGAACAGAGTAGTGCCGTGTTTTTGTGATCATCAGTGATCGTGTGTTATTGTACTGTGCAATAAGAAGAACAGTGAAGATCAGTGCATTCTAGTTAAGAATAATTATCCAAGTGTGTAGTGCATTTTAAATAAATTGTGCAGTGATAAAAGCTCTGAAGCTTGTGTGTGTTTAAGTTTGAAATCAAAAAGAACTCTAATAAACAACGTTTATTATTATTTTTGTAATAAACGTCACAATATTTTTATTTTTATTTATTCTTTGCGCAATATTACCCACCTTATTTCCTTTTATCATGGAGAACTGTACAGTCATATCAGGGATTACATGTAGAAACTTATGAGTACACTGTAAACCTTATTTATTGAACTAAACATTAAAAAACAAGAAATGCCCGGTCAGTATGGCATTCATACACCCAAAAATTACTTGCAGCACTGAGAGAATTGAGTTGATACCCTGGAAGCTCCTCTGAAAAAATCCATTGCTGCACATACTCAATAAATTCTTTGTTAGAAGATGCAAATTATCTGAGAAACATACACTACTTAAATTAGATGAATCATTAAGTTCATTTATAAAGAGAAATGGAACTATTAATATTTAAAAATTGAAGAAAAAGAAAACAACAATACATGTATTAAATTCATAAGTAGGACAAGAATGAAATTAGTTGTTCATGCTATTGAAGATAATAAGCAAAGTAAGGCTGCCTCAAGCAAATACTGGTTAACTAGATGTTTCAGTAGGAGCATCGAACTTCAGTCTGAATACATTCTTTCTTCCACTTCAAGTAAAGAGTGGCACCATGTTCTTTTTAGCAGAGTTCCCTTAAGGTAAATCAGCTATTGAGGTCGTACTCAAGACGCGATTTTCGAAACATTTCTTCAAATATCCATCGATCCTACCCAGGAGATAACGAAAATGAGGTCCGTTCAAAATTATATATATATATATATATATATATATATATATATATATATATATACATACATATATTTGTCTGTTAACGCTCTAGCGGTCGCAATTTTTGTTTGATCATTACGAAACTCGATATTTAACCGTTTTATGTAAAAAGACAGATCAAATTCGTTAATGGCTGAAATAAGACCAGAGGGGAGGATTTTCGAAAATTCGAAATATCTATGTTATTATGCATCGGGTCGAACAATAGTATAGAATCAATCGTATTTTAAATTAAATTTACTATAAATATTGTTATATACATTTATTCTCTATCCTGAATATTAATCGAGATATTTGCATTTTTATTGCGTGGGACAAGTGGTCGGACATTTTCTGATTAGTTCGGTCGTTTTCGTAACTGTTCGGCTCTGGTGGAAGCTTCTTCTAACCTTACCTGTCGTTTCAGCTTTTACTTTGTGAGATTTATGCAAATACGTTCTGTTCATCCGCCCCCCCCCCTTCTTTAGTTCTTGGACTTCTAAAATTTGAGTTATTAAAATATAAATTATTCTTACAATTCAGAAGCCGTTTCCGTTTGGAATTTATTAAATTTAACTGAAATATTTCTCATTACCGTTTGTATTTACTCACGTTGTTGTTGTGTTAGCAGTATGCAGATTTCTCTATTGTAAAACTTCACATGGGAGTTAGTTTACGCAGCCCCTGCGTGACGGACTTTCTTAATTCTCTTCCATGAAATTTTTCATTTCCAAAAATAACTGAAGGTCTTGTTCTTCATAAACTTCACAATATGTCTATAAGAATAAGAAGGAAATTCAAGCTAGAAAGCATGGATTTCCAAAGGAGGACTCCCTTAGCTGATGTGTTTTGCCACACCTAGGCAACCATGAGTCTCCCCCACCCTCTTGCCTCCTTCGGTTTTAAGTTTCAAATTAAACAGAGCGGAGGAAGGTATGAAGAGTGGAGCCGTTAAGAGTGTATTGTCATCAAACCGGAGCGGCGAGGATTACCATTAAAGCGCTAAGCTTTGGAACAATACGTAATCTCGGCTCGGAAAGATACCGGGAGCTTTTATCGGAGTGAGCGAGAAAGAGGAGCAGCTTGAGAGAGAAAGAGAGAGAGACGGAGGGTGGGAGAGAGTGTGAGAGAGAGAGAGAGAGAGGTTAGAGGGATGGAGCGAGCCAAATAACGTATAAATATTCATCGGGCACTCTGAACCCCTTTCGGGCTGGATTAAGGCGTTCCTCAGGGAGGCAGACTTAGTCCTTGCCTCCTTCCCTTCTCTCTCTCTCTCACCCTCTCCTGGACTTTAACTTAAGAAAGTTTGAATAATCACTTAATTAGGTATTACAAAGCCTGAGGGACGCCCTTTTATAACCCAAGGTGGGGGAATATTCTTGTAGGGCTCTGATAGACTAATTAATATATAAGCTCATATTAATAATAAACTCCTGGATAGGCCTTTCTCCATCCCTTAACCAAGTAGTCATACTTGATGAATTGCTGGTTCTTTAATTAATTTAGTTTTATCATACTTTTCACATTTATCACCGTTAGACTTAGCTGGGGGTAGAATTTCTGAGCCCTGTGGTACTCCCGAACTTTCCTCGAAAGAATCTCTACTCTCCTGTACAAGGATGTTAATCGTCATTATTAGTTTGTCTTGTAGATTAAAATGAATATTCGTACAACAATTCGTCATGATATCCTATTTCTAAATAAATATTTTACAGAAAGAAAGAAATATTTAAGATCAACAAAAGTATTCTTTTATATTACACAATATCTTCACAAGTTTAATTTTATGGCACTCAGATTGAAATATTGAAATGTCACTTGGGGACCATTTGAGAACGGATTTGATGTAAGGTCGTTAAGAGTTACTGTAAGACTTATTACAACAAATAAATTCGAAATAAGAATCCTTTTCTCCTCTAAATATAAAAAAGTATTTCCCACAAGATTATTTCATTTTGCCTGCTTGTACTCCAATACTTGCTATAAATGATATTCCTAAATTGTAATTGTCTATTTATTAATATCAGCAAACAGTTCAACGATACTTCAAGTAATCATTGAAAATAGTAAAGCATATACATAATGAAGTAAATACCTCTTGAGTCCAATACATAAGTATAAATACTTTGATTATTTTTCTTACTTGTATGCATCAAAGTCTTGTTGCTGTGTTCATAAAATTTCACAACAGAAAGGGATCAGTACAAAACTAAAGCAATGGTTTCATGAATTAAGCACACACTCAGAAAGATTATACCCGACTCTCCAACACAGTTTATTTGACAGAAAGGAATACTTTTCGTTCACCTAGCAGTGCAAATCATAGTTTAGTAGTACATTCTAAACACTAAGCCAATTGGCATATCATGTAATGGGGTTTTTTCCGCCAGTATGCATTATTGTCGAATCTAACTAACAGATCGTGGAGGACTCATGTAAAGCAGTTTCGATATGAGTAGTTTCTTGAGAGTTTCTGTTTAAGTAATCCATTCACCAGCTGTTGAGTAGTCTGGAAAATTCCGTTAGTCTCTTAACATAGTTGTTGCCAAAATATTGTTGTTTTCCATCGCATCGATATTCGTATATAACGGGACTGCTTGTTTCAGAGAATTGTAACGTCTCTTTGAACTTGTGATGTAATAGCTTCCCTACTGAACTACTTATTGACTGGATCAATTCCAATTTACCGAAACTTATAAAGCTTGAATAGGCCCCCTATGGCAAAATTCTCAAAAGCTAGGAAGAGGGAGGAAAAGCAGCTGGAAATACCAATCAGTGTGTATTCTTGTCGAATCTAACTGATCGTCGAGGACACGTGGAAAGCCGTTTCTATACGAGAGCAAGATTTGCAGGTCTATCGAAAGTGCCACTGGGTAATTTCTTGAGAGCTCTTGTTCTGAAGTAATCCCGTGGCCAGCTGTTGGTTGCCTTTAGTCTGGGAAATATTGGTTGTCTCACGACGTAGTCATTGCGAAAATTTTGTTGTTTTCAATCGTATTGATAGCCGTGCAAACGTGACGTACAGCTGGAAGAACGTGACGGTTTCTGTTGACAGACTTGACAATTATTGTGACAGTTAAATTGTAAGGTCTCTTTGAATTGGGATATAATAGCTCCTCTGATGAACATCATACTTATTGAGTGGATCAATTCCAATTAACCGAAACTTATAAAGCTTGAATAACTTGAATCCTTTTGGGGAAAATTCTCAAAAGGAAGGAAGAGGGAGGAAAAGTAGCTTGAAAAATTCCTCGGAGCCCTGCCGGCGGAAGGAGGGTAGAATATGAAGTGGTAGCTGGTAACTTGCAGAAGGTACTCCACCCTCTCTTTATTAAAGTCGGCATCCTTTGTAGAACTGCCGCCCCCATGTCTGCCACCTGCAACCGCTTATTGGATCAGATACCTGTGCCTCTCTTCCTGTTCTCATCGATCAGGTCTAGGAAAGGCCTAAATAGGGGCGGCCAAGATCTTTGTCAACTCAACAACCAAGAGCTTTACTCTTTTTAAACTATAATGTGCGATAAGACAAGGTTGGAATCCTGTCCAAACCTATGTCTTGTTTAATGTTTAATTTTTCCCATTTGCAGCCAGTTATTCTGTTTTATCGAATTGGTTTTGTATGAATACCATTCGATTCTCTCTCCCGATGGAATAATTATCTATTAATTAAACACAGCAGTTACAAATTATTCATCTTATCCTTGCTGTAACTAATAAAAGTACTCTAAGGCGTCAAAAGAGATTTTCAGGTCTCATCACGACTCTGTATTATATTTTTTTTTTTTGCAAACTTATCTTTCCATTGGGCATTTACAATGTTAAATATGCAAGGATAGTTTAATTAATAATCGTCACCAAGCAATATTTTCTCTAAACAAGTTTAAAGTTATTTTCCTATGACAAAATATATACTTGAAGAAAATTCAAAATTTCCCACTTGCGTCCCGTATTTGCATTTATCTCATGACGTAAAAGTTTAATGAGAACAATATTAGTTATTTAGGCTTCACATAAATTGCTTCATAAAATAACAGCTTATTGTTGATATGACATGAGTAGGAGTGGGGGGTTTACTGAAGGCTGAAAACTAAAAACGCAAACATCTCGGTAATACTAAATATAGTGACAACACGTACATAACAACATTTATAGACAATTTTTCGATCCGACGTATAGTAACAGAGTTATTTCGAAATTTCGAAAATCCTCCACTCTACCCCCCCCTCCCCCTGGTCCGATTTCAGCCGTTAACGAACTTGATCTTTATTTTAACATAAAACGACTAAATATTAAGTTTGGTAATGATGAAACAAGAATTGCGACAGCTAGAGCGGTAACAGACCCGCAATATATATAAAAAAAAACAGTTTTGAACGGACCTTATTTTCGTCAATTCTTAGGTAGGAGAAGAAAAATTTCAAAAATCGTGTTATGAGTACGAACTCAATAGCTGATTTCCCTTAACACTCTTACCGAAACATGAATTCCTTGACGTAAACCGAATCCTCCGGTCGCACAGGCCTGGAACGGTTAATACTAATTCCCATAAACAAATTCGTTATTTTTATTTATTGTTTGAATAACTTTCATCACATTTAATCTATTGTTTATTTGTATTGTTGTCACGTTTAACCCTTTCATTGAAATCACTGTCATCCGTACGATATATAGATCGTGACGATGAGCGTTTTTGGTCCATGGCTCGTGGAAGGCTCCATAGCAAATCATGTACTATGGCCTCTCAGACCGGTGTTTCGGTAAAAATGTTAAGGGACATCTGCTAAAACTTAAGATTATCAGCCTTAACTGGTAAACAGTATGTTAAAAAAATCCAATCTAAAACCAGTTAAGTTCTGTAACACTTATTAAAGCTAAGATATTATTAGAATGTATTAACATAATAAATAGTTTTAAAAACTACTTACAAAAGTTTAAGTTTGAGGAAATCAATACGTCCTTCAACGATTGTCGCTTGCTATTTTTTGAAAATTTGAAATTTCTCTGTTATTTTAAGTCGGTTGGAAAACGTTTATAGCACTAATCTTATTGTAAATTTAATTACCTAGAACTATTTTTATATACATATTTTCCTTGTGTTGAATATTAACCGAAATATTTGGATTGTTTAGTTTTCAGCAAGCTTCGTCATCGTACGTTAAGAATTAGTTAATATATCATGAAGCGTCTTATTTCAAGCCGAAATAACAAATATTGAGTTAGATGAGATACATGCAAATACGTTCTATTGATCGCCCCCGCCCTTATCTTGGACTACTAAAATTTGAGTGATTGGGATAGTAAATTAATCAGATTCATTGTAACTTACACTACTAAATATAGTAAATAGTTTTCTATAAAATTAATATATTATATTCAGATATTGTATATTTCAGTAATTTTTTTTCTTCCCTATGAATAATATTTCTATCTATCTTTTCAGCTGTGAGAGGTTGGCAGGCCTCTTTGTATACAATTCAAACGCTTTCCGTTGGGAGGTTATTAAAATTGACTGAAATATTTCTCATTGGTGTTTGTATTTATTCACTTAATATCCACGGGGGTTTGTTACCTGTATGTAGATTTATCTATTTCAAAACTTCACGAGGTAAGTCTGCTTAATTTACGCAGCGCCTGCGTGATGACATTGGTGTTGAAGAATAGAATGAATTTTAATGCTTGTAGATATTTTGTAATTCTGGTCAATCAAATATGAGAAGTTTTGGAGATGCTTGATAACTAACATCTTTAACTTTGTCAGTGATCCAAGGCCAAGCATAATGAAAATACAGCGCTAACGTGTAAATCTGCTAAAGAATACTTTTTATATTTAAAATATTATTAAAATATCTGCATTATTATTGATAATTGATATATACTTATATAATCAACTAATAATATATTTCTGGTATAATATTAAATATTTCCTTATACTAATTATATTTTTGACAGAAAGCATTTGAATTTCCTTTGAATATGAATGAATGTATGAATGAATTTAGCCTTTATTATAAAGAGAAATGTGAAAAATAATAGTTAACAAAATTAATATATACATGATTATAAGGTACAAAATACAAATACACTAGTAAACAATATTACTTATATACTTTAAAATCCCTTAAATATATGGAATATTAAATGGCAATAATTAAAAAGAAAATTCTATTTATTTATTAATATTAAATAAACGCCCTAGAAGCAAAAAAATGATAAAAAATCCAGAAATAAATATAGTCGCTTCCGGCAAGATTCAATCTCGAGATTTCCGGTTAAAATTTGAAAACACTAGCAACTGAGCCACGGACATTTCTTGAAATAGGTGTCTTTGGAACAACGCAAAACGTTCATGCAAATTTTAACTCTTTTTTTTTTTTTTTTTTTTTTTTATACGAACACGTGAGAAGTGCTTTCTCTCCCTTTAACAGAATTGGTTTTTCATTAGGTGCTAAACACTAAAAAATGTTCGTTCAAATCGGTGGGGGGAAGGCCGTGCACTCCCCTTATAAGTCAAAGTGTACCATATAATTGTACCCTATGTATGCTGAATTACAAGATATAATTTGAAGAGTTAGTCTTGGCAGACGCAAAAGGACCTTGGAATGAGTTAGAGAGACCTAGAAAGAGACTAGGCAATAACTGGGCGGGAAGTTGTAGAAAAGTAAATGAGAATAAACTTTCTAGAGTAGTAAGTGTGAAAGAAAGAGAGGGAAGGAGGGGGTGGGAGGGGGTTAGACTTAAGTACCGAATTTCCATATCTGAGTAGGAAGAGCGAGAGACGAGGGGTTGCAAAGTAGCAGTGGCAGGCCGAATGGAGATATAAAAACATCGAGGGGTCTGCCGCCATGACACCAGCTGAATCTCAACGAGCTCGCCGGCATCAAATCTAGTATTGTGTGTAATTAACTGTTGAATGATAGCGGGCTCCCACCTCCTGCATACTAACCGCTCTTCTCCTACTAAGCCACTTTATTTATTGCCGCGGGGGTTTTTCTACCTCGAGGCATTTGGATTACGAACCTCCATTCCACGAGTTTGAAGAGTACAGGGTTTCATTTTTCAATATTCTTTAATCGGACTACTCTTTTCTTTTTACTCTTCTTGTCTGGCGAGGAAATTAAATTTTTATGTTGAAGCCTTAAGGACTCTTAAAACACTGGGTTACGGCGAGAAGCCCCAAGCCTTTGGCCTCTAATTTAATTCATTTCATAAGCTTTAATCATTTTATTTCATAAATGTACATTTCTAATAAGCACCAAGAATAGTTTTTCTTTTCCTTTATATCTTCTGTCAAGAACAAATGGCTTAAAAAAAAAAAAAGATAACCCCATTACATGTACTTCATACGTCAGCCAGTGATAAAATAAATATAATATAAGCAAAGGGTATATTATATTTATTGTTGGATTAGCCATGTGAGTTAAGGCGTTGGTCTTAATCTTATTTGGTAAACCTAGAGTTATGAGTTAAATTCCACCTGCGCAATAGGTTTTTATTTAGGAACGACTCCCATATAACCCTTACTCCTATCCTGGATAGAGCAGGGTGGTAACCTGTATGTAAGCTGCCCCAATTAGCTATAGAGTAGCCCAAAGTGAACTTTAATATCAAAACTTATTATAAGCAATTATCAAACCGTCAGAAACCGGCCATAAAAATTAATTAAACCATTTGATTAATGTAATTTTCAATAGCCTTAAAACAATAAATATTTTTAATCTTAGGTGTTTAAAAATGTACCTTCTATAAGAAAAAAATGTATTTGTTACATAGGAGATATAGAATATTGACAGGGAAACTAATCTTGTAGCAGATTTTCCTTAAGGGAAATCGACTAATGAGGTCGTACTCATCATTTTCAAAAAGTTTCCTCAAATATCCATCCATCCCTAGTAGTAGATTGACGAAAATCGGGTCCGTTCAAAATATTATATATATATATATATATATATATATATATATACACACACACTTGTCTGAAGCCGCTCTGGCGGTCGCAATTTTTGTTTGATCGGAACCAAACTCGATATATAAGCGCCTCATGCTAAACTAAAGGTCATGTTCGTTAATAGTTGAGATTAGCCAGGAGGGTGGTTTTAGAAAAGGGTATCTTCGAAAATTCGAAACATCTTCGTTATTTTACGTCGGTTGGAAAACTTGGAAAGAAACAATCTCATTGCAAAAAAAATCACTATAAATATTGTTGTATACATGTATGTTATATCTTTAATGTTAACGGAGATATTTGCATTTTTTAGTTTTCACCCTTCAGTAAACACCATTCCGACTCGTGTCATATTAGCAATAAGCTGTAATATCATGAACCACTTTGTTCCAAGCTTAAATACCAAATGTTGTTTTCATTGAACTTTAACTTTTTGTTGTTTTGTTGTTGATATATGTTGTTGGAGAAATTCGGACCTTGAATAGTGGGGTTTGGAGGGGGAATTTGAAAATTGAATATATTTCATTATTAGTCTGATCGTAAAATGTTATAGAAACAATCTTGTTAAGCTATTGATGTTCTATAATTGTTGTTCAATCCATTTTTTTGTACTATCGTATTAATCGAGTTATTCGTACTTTCTGGTTTTCCGTTTCTCTTTAGTAACCCCCCCCCCCTTCTAATCATTGGTTTTTGACATGGAAATACATAATATGTGGTAAGATGAGATCACGAGTGTGTTATACCATTACATATGAAATCTTCTTCGAAGCCCCTGAAGGACTTTAATTTAATCAACTACTTGGTTTAAATATTGATCCTATAATAAGTTATATAAATGCCACATTTTAACAAACATTTTTATCTAATGAATATTAGAAACGAAAGGAAATTTTATTTTGGTCCAATAGAACAAAGGTATTATACACAAATTACTACATTTGTTACAAAGTTAAGATATTTTGGTACAACCTTGGACGCAGTCGTCCTTCAGTCGTTGTAAATTTATATTAGAAAAGAAAAATATTCATCGATTGGGTTGAAGTTTGATTACATCAAAAACTCAAAATTGAAAAATGTGCTTTTGGAAAATGTGCATTTTGAAATTTTTGAATTTTACTGATGCATTTACTGAGCGTATTTTGTGGACCACTCATAGTGGACCGACAAATGTCGGTTTGGGAAATGGTCCTACAAGCCTTAGCCACCAGAGAATGTTTTTAACCTACTGATAAAAGATGACTATAATATTTTTATTTCCAAAATTTTAGTAGAACCTCACATAACCTTTCAAATACCCACCTAGTATATGCCAAAAATAATTGATGAATTGTACATTATATATAAAATTGAACAAATTACAGTTTAGTATAAAGGAGTCTTCGATAGATATGACCTGATGAACTTTCTAGCCAGATTGTAGTTGCAGTTCTTACATGGGATAAGAATTATTTCTAGGTGTTTCTACATTGGACAGGTTTATGTCTGGCAGTGATATGTAAAAGCTCAAAATAAAAACCAATTTAAATATCATTAAGCTTTTCCACGACTCCCAATACTTTATAAGGATTTATACCTTCATATTGACTTAATAAGGGTAATTATATTTGAAAAAGTACTTCTCGTCTTTATTGGAAGCGTCTGATAACACTGTTCTTAAAATTGCGATAAATTAAGGCAGTTAATTGCCTGTGAGATTCTATATTTAATTTTTGGTGGGTGTTTCCTTCGCAGGGTTAACTGTGCTCAAAAGAAGAAAGAAAAGAAATCCAACCCACTCAAATCTGTAAGTACTAATAGATACCCTTCAGAAGTCCGCCAAGTAAAAATATATTAGGTTAATCACAAACACTTTTTTATGGCTCCTCACAATTTATTTCTTAAAACGCTTAGCGCTTTCGGGTATTAAATTGCCATCGTCAGAGCATCAGAGCGCAGGGCGTGCCAATAGAGTTGCTTCTGGGCTAAACCCTGCCTATGCACTCAATCGGTAGACGTGCATAGGAAATAAATTTTGAGTAGCTATAAAAAGTGTTTGTGATTGATCAGATTCATCACCCTCGCCACCAGCTAAAAATAAATATGAAAATATATTGTATTCCTCTCATTAACTGTGAGCTCCTTAGATAGTTAAGCTCTTTTTTGGATCTGGAAGGCCCACTTTCTAGAGAGCAAAGGGCCTAAGAGAAAACTGTGTATGTCGGTTAGACCCCTGATCTTCAGGTGGCTTTCTTGAAATCCAAATTGATGAGTAGATCGCAAAACATTCCCTTGGTTTGGGTTGTCTAGGATTTCTCGGAGATCAGTTTCTAACCAGTGGGCAGTCCAGCCATTGGTACATGCGTTTTTAACTAACGAAAATTTCTTCTGGATAGTCTTATCAGATGAGATCAAGTGGTGCTGACCAGGCTTAGAGAAGTAAATTTACTAATTTAACTTTCATACATCATTTCAAACCGAAAATTTCGGCTTACAAGCACTCCCTGAAACACAGTACTGACCATTAAACATCTCCTGACTGACTGCAGACTACGTGAAAATCTGAACTAAGTGGCCCACATTTTAATACACTCTTAAATCACTTAAAGGCAATTGACATTTACAAGAAACTTTAGAGAACACCTTTTCCACTCATTTCCCCTTCTCCGTTGTATTTATTTCAAATCCATTACGTAACTTATTCGTGTGTGCGTGTGTGTGAACAAGAGTGTATAATAAATTTTTAAACTTGTCTTGGACTTCTTCTTGTCATGTACTCATCATGTAATAACACCTTTGTTAACATTTTTCTTTATTTCAACATTTATAAATATTATTATTATTATTATTATTTATTAACGTCCACTTTTTGCAACTTAGGCTAATCGGGACGGGTTATCTACAGGTTACCACCCTTTTCTAGCCAGGGTGGGATTTTAGGACGTTATTTAATGAATTTCGTCACTAAATAATTTCCTTTGCCCAGGCAAGAATCGAACTCGCCACTCTAGGTTTACCATATGAGATAAAGGTCAACGCTTTAACTCGCATGGCTAACCTGAGCCCCATTTATAAATAATACTGAACGATATCGCCTCGTTGCGGAGCTTGTAAAATAAATAAACATTCCCTTGCTATTGCACTGTTCCCAGGAGAACCAAAACACCTTCGTAATTTCATGAAGCAAGTATGCACATTTCGAGTTGATTGAAAGGTTGTTGCTACCTTTTTTTTATGGTCTTTTTTGGAGGAAGTTAATTCGGGGTGCGAGTATTTAATATGTGGTAGAACAAAAAAAACAATACATTAAATGTTGGCAATGAGATATAACCAACTATATTTGAGAAAAGTCTAAAAGATCAAGCAATATTAATAACATTTGATTTATACTAGTTTCCGTCCCTTAATAATGTAAAATACATTTTTAAAATATACTACTGTAAGTACATTATTTAAAGTTGGAATTATTCATTTTTTTTAAATGTTTTTAATATGAAGTTATTCTTCTGAAATATGTTTTTTTCCGTTTATAATATCCATTGGTTGCCCGATAACTACCCCCTATTCATCGCAATTAATCATCTTTGTGAATTAATGATATTTAACGTGTTTTGTTTTGTCTATTCTTCTCTCTATTCATTGTACTATGTAAGTATATGTTCGTTAAATCTTGCATGTAATTTAGATGGCCAAAGTTATGGATTTTTCAAGAAAAACATATAAGCGAAAGTGAACAGAATGGCAAATGGCAAAATCCCATTTTTGTCTGCGCGAAGCTAACCGTCTATAGTAAAAACATGAAGAGTAGGAAAGAAATTTGTTTGAGAGGCAGACCTCATTAAACCTTCAAGTCTAATGATCTATTAAAATCCTTAAACACTTACTGACTAACTGTAGGACACGTGCAAACTTACAAGCACGACTTAACCACAGCAGTCTACACGTGGATATCTTCCAACACCTTTAAAAACTAAATAAATTCCAAAATTTAATTCTTCTAATAACATTCACACTAATTTGAACTAAGACGATTATAATTACTAATGCCTTTTTCATCTATTTATTATATTTTGAACGAAATTTAAATCTTGTTTTATTATATTTTTCACCTATTCGTTTTAATCATATTGATTAATGTGGATTTTATTATTATTATTAAATAAAATGATATTACTATAATTTCAAACTCATTAAAAAAGTCCGTCACGCAGGGGCTGCGTAAACTAAGCAGATTTCCCACGTAAAGTTTTACAATAGAGAAATCTGCCTAATAACAACTGTAGTAGTAAGAAACCTCTAAACCTAAAACATTATTTAGGGCGTAATAACCCAGAAGTTTCTAGCCCCAAAAACAGTTAACCTAACTTCTAAATCTATTCACGAAAGACGAGTAGTTATGGAAACGGCCGCCAGAGCTCTCGGCGGAAAGTCCGAACAGCCTACTGGTGACCACACGCAGATTACAAATGCAAATATCTCGGTTAATATTCAAGATAGAGACTAAATGCATATAACAATATTTATAGTAAATTTAATTTGCAATAAGATTAGTTCTATACAATTTTTCGATCCGATGCATAATAACGGAGATATTTCGAATTTTTGAAAATCCCCCCTCTAAACCCCCCCCCTCCCACTGGTCCGATTTCAGCCGTTAACGAACTTGATCTTCCTTTTTACATAAAACGATTAAATACCGAGTTTGGTGACGATTAAACAAAAATTGCGACCGCTAGAGTGTTAACAGACAAATATATATATATATATATATATATATATATATATATATATATATATATATATATATATACATATATATAGTTTTGAACGGACCTCATTTTCGTCATCTCCTGGGTAGGATCGATGGACATTTGAAGACATTTTTCGAAAATCGCGTCATGAGTACGACCTCAATAGCTGATTTCCCTTAAGGGAAATCTGCTAAAAGTCCTTAGTTCCACCTTGGCTAGAAATGGGTGGTAAGCTGTATAAAACCCCTCCCATTTAGCCACTGTAGCAAAAAGTGAACGTTAATAAATAACAATAAAAATGAATATAATTATACTGAAGTATTAATTTAGCTTAAAGTCTTCTTTGATTTCATTAAGTGTTGTTTTCTTGGTTATTACTAGTTTTCATGGCTATATGTTGAATTTATTGCTTGCTTAATGGTTATTTATTGTGTTTAATATTTGTTTTTAATTTTTGTTTGTTGCTTTTATTTAGTAGTTCATTTTCCAATATTTTGTATTTTTTTTCCTAACTTAAATTTTGTAAAAAAAAAAAAAAACCCAGTCGCGTATGTTCCTAAAGAAATAATGGTCTAATTATTGGGAGAGTGTCCTTTAAGAGAGCGTAATCTAAAACTTCACGTAACTCTAATTTTGGATCTAATCGTGGATTACATGATGGAATTTTAAGTAAAGAGATTGTTTCTATAATTGTTATGAATGTGGATAATATAATTTAAAAAGTTGTATACTAAATGCTGAAAAAAAAAAAATCCTTTCAGGGAGCTCTAAATTGTTTTTGATTCGGTATGGTGAACCTGGCCACTTTTAAAGCTTTCTTTACAAGCGACCACACTAACCGATTCCTGGTTTCACTTAAACAGCCCTGTCGGAAGACACGAGTCAGGTCATTTTGACACAATGATTATGTAAAAAGTGTTTACAGCTCCTTGTCAGTGCGGGAGGTGTCGTAAATCACTCCGAACACTTTTTTAAAAACTCACTCTCTTCCGCGTTCCTCGAAGGACCCGGAAACCGGGGGTGTAATAACCATCGACCTCACGAATTCCGTTTCGAATGGCACTCCTTAAGTAGTTTGTACCACAAGGATTGGACACGGGCCCCGGGGACTATGGGCAGCGATAAAAGGGAGGGCGAGATAAAAGAGACACACATTGTCTAGTTGCATTGTTGTCCTTGGAGAAGTCCTCCTCGGAAAGGCATCCTTGTTCTGGTTCATGGAAGGAAGCACAGCCACTACAATAGCCTCTGCTGTCGGGAGTGTTTGACGAGGGATCCCCACTAAAGTGCTGTGTAAACAAAGGGCACGCCTCATCATTACTGTCACTACCTACTCAAGTCAACAGCTCTTTTATCTCTCTCTACCCCATTCTTCGGCCGCTCTTTTATTTCATCTATATTTAAATACTAACCATTTTTTTTAATTCAAGTGCCCCGACACTCTGAACAAAAGTCCGTCACGCCGGGACTGCATAAACTAAGCAGATTTACCACGAAAAGGAATGTTCACAGGTAGCATTATCTGCAAAACCTGTACACTTAATAACTAAAATTACATATGCAGCCAGGAACATTAAATCGATATGTAAAAATATTGGACAAATTACACCGAAATATCCAGACATTAAAAATTAGCTTTTACCATATAAAAGATAAATTAAAATCAACAGATACCAAATAAAATGTATAGGGGCTGCGTGAACTAAGCAGATTTTCCTCGTGATGTTTAACAATAGATGAATTAAATTATCAATAGATAGATTAAATATTTGGGATTTAAGCTTCGAACGATGTGGTTTATTACAAAACCAAGCATTGTTTAAGTAACATGAGTAAAAGTGGGGGTTTGTTGAAGGCTGAAAACTTAAAAATGCAAATATCTCGGTTAATATTGAAGATAGATAATTAATGTAGATAACAATATTTATAGATTATCTAATGTGCTATAAGATTGATTCTATACAAATATTCCACTCGAAGGATATTATTAATGGAGATATCTCGAAATCCCACTGGTCCAATTTCAGCCATTAACTTGATCTTTCTTTTTTCATAAAACGTTTAAATATCGAGTTTGGTAACGATCAATGAAAAATTGTGACCGCTAGAGCGATAACGGACTATATATATATATATATATATATATATATATATATATATATATATATATAATTTTGATCATCTCCTGGGTAGGATCAATGAACATTTGAAGAAAATTTTTGAAATCGCGTCATGAGTATGACCTCAATAGCTGATTTCCCTGAAGGGAAATCTGCTAAAAGTTATATAGGGCCAATATCATCGCAATTACTCAAAAGAAGAAGCAGAACACATGTGATAAACGTTGATCATAAGAACAATAAATCGTCCCTAGCCGGTCGTGCAATTAAATACAGCTATACATTTTCTGAGTTGGCATTCTAGATAGTTTTTTACATGGTTTTACATGTTCTACCTTTACTTACTTAATTTTAAAAAAAAATGTCTGGTTTTATGTGTTATTTAGTTTTAAGAAAGATAGTTTTTTATGGTTATATGACGATCTATTTTACCTTTTATCTAAAATAGTTTAATAGAGATAAGTTATTATTGTTTTTGGTGTGTCAACAGGGCACTGATGATGATGCACTGCATTGAAAGCGCTCTGTCATTTTAATAAATTGTTACAGTGGAAGCCATTTCTTTTATCTATCTACATTAGCTATACATTTGATTTTAAAAAGGTAAGTATAATAATAAAAGAAATAAATTTAAGCTAGATGAGGATAAAGGAGAATATGCATATTATAAATAGAATAGAAATATGGTGTTCAATAAGAAAACTGAAATAAAACATGTGAATTATATATATTCTAACATGCTAGAAATTTTATAGTGATAGTTAATCAATTATAAATTTCTCATTTTGCAGTTTAGATAACATTTCATTAGGGATAATTGATATATTTTTATTTCGTGGCGTAACGATATAAATCAGCTGGCTTGACCCGCCATACGGGGTGTGGCTATTAAATAACGAGACTGACGCTGTAAAACATTTTATTTTTATTTCATACATTTTTACTTATTATCACCTTCAATATACACCCCTTCTTTATCCCTACAACGCTCAATGCGAACCTTCCATTGTTCGAAACAGTGCTGGAAGTCTTTTTCTGTCGGCTCCTTCAGGACGCGTGCCGCTTTCTCTATCACAGCTTCAACAGACTCAAATCTTGTTCCTTTTAATGCAGATTTCACCTTAGGAAACAGATAGAAGTTTGTAAGCCATTCTCTGACTGATACGGCTAATGGAAGGTCATAGTGAGAGATGTTGCCTTTGGTTCATTTGCTTTGTGTAGAAGAAAGTTTCCTTATGACGCCAAACTAGTTGAGAAATAAAAAGTCCATCACGTAGGGGCAGCGTTAACTAAGCAGATTACCCACCTGCGTTACGTATTTGCATTTAACCCAAAATTTGATAGTTCAGTGATAACAATATTTAGTATTTAGACTTAAAATAAGGTGCTTCATAACATAGTAGTATATTGCTCATATGAGATGAGTAGGAGTGGAGGTTTACTAAAAGACGAAAACTAAAAATGTCCATCACGCAGGGGCTGCGTAAACTACGCAGATTCCCCACGTGAAGTTTTACAATAGAGAAATCTGCCTAATAACAACTGTAGTTGTAAGAAACCTCTAAACCTAAAACATTATTTAGGGCGTAATAACCCAGTAGTTTCTAGCCCCAAAACACAGTTAACCTAACCTCTATAAACCTATTCACGAGGGACGAATAGTTATGGAAACGGCCGCCAGAGCTCTCGGCGGAAAGTCCGAACATAGCCTACTGGTGACCACAAGCAGAATACAAATGCAAATATCTCGGTTAATATTCAAGATACAGAATAAATGTATAGAACAATATTTATAGTAAATTTAATTTGCAATAAGATTTATTCTATACAATTTTTCGATCCGACGCATAATAACGGAGATATTTTGAATTTTCAAAAATCCCCCTCTCTTAACCCCCCCTCCCACTGGTCCGATTTCAGCCATTAACGAACTTGATCTTTCTTTTTACATAAAACGATTAAATTCCGGGTTTGGTAAAGATCAAACAAAAATTGCGACCGTTAGAGCGTTAACAGACAAATATATATATAATTTTGAACGGACCTCATTTTCGTCATTTCCTGGGTAGGATCGATGGACATTTGAAGAAATTTTTCGAAACTCGCATCATGAGTACGACCTTAATAGCTGATTTCCCTTAAGGGAAATCTGCTAAAAATATACCTAGGAATTCATGATATAATGAAGCTGGAACATTTTAAAAAAAGTTTAAAGAATTGCTCAAACGATAAACATCATCTCCTGGGGCCCAAAGCATATCAAAAACCAACATTCATAACCAGTTTACGGGGCTAGGTTTATTGTATCACTTACAGAGTGATCCATTAAATAATATAAATCCTTGGTACCTGACCGCTCTTAGGGTTTCTATGAAATTACTAGAAAGTGGGATCTCATGACTTATGGACCTTATTACGTAATGCCACGATGACATACTCTGCGCCTAAAGGAAATATTTAATATTGGAGCTGTCACAAGTAATGTAGGACGTTGCTTGTTTTTAAAATTGTGGAGAATTAAATTTACAAAAAGTCCGTCACGCAGGGGCTGCGTAAACTAAGCAGATTTCCCACGTGAAGTTTTACAATAGAGAAATCTGCCTAATAACAACTGTAGTAGTAAGAAACCTCTAAACCTAAATAACATTATTTAGGGCGTAATAACCCAGTAGTTTCTAGCCCCAAAAAACAGTTAACCTAACCTCTAAACCTATTCACGAGGGACGATAGTTATGGAAACGGCCGCCAGAGCTCTCGGCGGAAACTCCGAACATAGCCTACTGGTGACCACACGCAGAATACAAATGCAAATATCTCGGTTAATATTCAAGATAGAGAATTAATGTATAGAACAATATTTATAGTAAATTTAATTTGCAAGAAGATTGTTTCTATGCAATGTTTTGATCCGATGTATAGTAACAAGAATATTTCGAGTTTTCGAAAATCCTCCCCTCTAAACCCCCTCTCCCCTGGTCCGATTTCAGCCGTTAACAAACTTGATCTTTCTTTTTACATAAAACGCTTAAATATGAAGTTTGGTAAGGATCAAACAAAAATTGCGACCGCTAGAGCGGTAACAGACAAATATATATATATATATATATATATATATATATATATATATATATATATATATATATATATATATATATATATACAGTTTTGAACGGACCTCATTTTCGTCATCTACTAGGTAGGATCGATGGATATTTGAAGAAAAATGTCGAAAATTCCGTCATGAGTACAACCTCAATAGCTGATTTCCCTTAAGGGAAATCTGCTAAAAGGTATGTAACATTTTTTGCTCCAATTCATCATAACGGGGATATTTTGTATTTTAAGGCTTCTTTAAACAGCTACTCTTTCTCTGATAAAATGAATACGTATTTAAACATAAAATAACACGCTTCGTGATATATGGTGTTATTGCCAGTGTCAAACCTGAGTACAGGTCAAACGTTTGTGACAAAAGGCATTGTGCTTAAATGAAGAAATTGGTAGGAAAACTTCAAGTTATTAAGACCTGTTTACCAGATCTGAATTCCCATATCCAGCAACATAAAAAAAAAAAAAAGCAGTCAGGGGACTGCCGGTAGAAGTGAAAACTCCTTTAGCTTTGATCGCTCAATTTTGGCATTGCTGAGAAATTTTTTTTACGAAGTCTTATTTTAAAAATATTTTTAGTTATTTATCAATAAGTAATAGTTATGTTCTATTTTAAATGAAAAAATGAAATGACAAAAATAATAGTGATAAAAAAAAATAATGTACCACGAATTGTTTTATTTATCAATATAAAATACTATACATAATTATTTCAGTTATTTTACATAAAAGAAAATAAAGAAGTTTTCACTTCAAAAATTACATTTCAGAATTATTACAAATGCTTTACAAAAATAAATTAAGTACACTCAGAAAAATCAATTTCTATCCATAATTTCAACAACTTTTGCACCATCATCACTGCCAGCATCATCACCAATTTCTAAAACTGATACAATCGGTATATGGTAGCTAAAGTAGGATACAAAAAGTTTTGATTCGAATTTATTTATTTAAATATTCGAATTTATTTATTTAAATATTCAAATTTATTTAAACTTCGGATTAAAATATCTATGAAAGTAAAAATGGTAGATATATAGTATCTGTGAACGAAATGATGCTGGTTTTGTCCTCTTTAAAATGGTATGCGAACGAAAACTCTAGCTAATTTGGTTCAGGAGTTATGAAGAAAAGAACCTCCTTTAGCTTTGAGTTGAGTACTAGCGGTGGCGGTGGCGGTGTCGCGATTTCATACTTTTTTCCTCTCCCGCAAATGCTTCCTTACGGGGTGCACAACGTGCCTAAAGAAGTTTTCACTTCAAAAAATATATATATATTAAGCATTTAGTATAATAAATTTTCAGGTTTAGCACACATGCTCTAGTCAACTCAACCACACGGACCACAATTTCACGTTATCAGTCGTATAAGTACTAACTTCGTTCCCACTTGCGCAGTCACCTTAAAAACGTTGACACTACAGTTTATGCAATCCAGTTTTGGCACGTGCTTAACATCAACTCCATCATTCCACAATAAGTTGACACTTACTTATCTCATTTTAGATCTCTTTTGTAAACTCATTTACTCTACGAATCTCTGGATCTATCGGTCATCATAATTTTTCGAATTTGTAGATATTTGCATCTCTTTATATACACCTGATCCTATCCAGAGTACCTATACTCTAGGTCAAATAAACTTTATTATTATTTCAATCCTATAATTTTCGCGTCATCTAAGTATTTACTTAATATATATGGCCAAGATATTCAGTTTTTTTTTCCTTTAGCGTCAACATATTATATGGCAAATAAGGAACAGTTTAGCAGAAAAGGACTTAAATGGGCATTCATTTTTAAATATATATTAAAAACATGTTCTGTATGTTGGCTTCCGCCCGTCAGTAGCTCAGTAATATTGTGCGGGTTGTTTACGGCAGTCAGTTATTAAATGTCAGTTAACAGTCAATTGTGAGTTGCAGTGAGCATACATTGGAGGAATCTCATGTCTAATCATTAGATAGCTGTGCGTGCGCACGCATCGCGAGGGACCGAGTCGTAATCGTGTTAGAAGTACTTCCTCGCTTCTTGGAGTTCCTTCACCTGGAAGACAAGGGCGGAACAATTCACACTCTCGATTTTCTGTCTATCGGTCCTGTGAATATAGTATTTTATTAGTTACTTTTGTTGTGATAATCCTCCTCGCAATTCATATTTACTAGATTTACACAGGAGCCATGACAGTGTAGCGGCGACGCACGTACTCGTGAGTCGTTCGCTATCAAATATGATAACCACGCGGTATAAAAAATACCAGATGGTTTTAAAATATGTTTAGTTAGTAAAAATAGTTAACCGGATTGCTAGTGCAAAGTTAGAAATGCGAAAGAAAATATCTGGTATCGCGCGCTAGCTGGAACTTTATTATTTGAGTTTACTGAGACAGTGTTTTTTTTTTTATTTATTTCCTCTACATAGTAACCCTATGTGGAGGGATTTTATTTTCTGCACATCCCATGCATATTTGCATTATATGTGCATTTTGTCAAAATTCTAACATTTTTTATATAATAATATATATACATATTAAATGTTAATAAGAATATAAAAATTTACAAATACTTGATAAAATAAACAAAAAATATTAAATAGTACAATTATATAACCAATAAAATTACATAATATTAATTTTATATTATTTTTTCCTCTCTCAGCTTAAGGATATTGTAGGATATTTCTTTTAATAAATGAATGTGTTTTGAAAATAAAATATCAGGACTAATAGGCCATTCGGGAATAAAAGTCTTTAACTGTCTTCGTATGTTTTGAGTCAGTCTACATTCATAAATAAGGTGGGTGAATGTCTGATCAGTGTAACTGTCGCATTTACAAGTATTTGAGTCAGTAAGTTTGAATCTGTATAAGTAAGAGTTTGTATTACCGTGTCCTGTTAGTATTTGTGTGAGATAAAATGTATGTTGGGATAGTGGGATATTGGTTTTTAAAACTGGTATATATAATTTTAGGTGTGATCCTTTATCTGTATGATTCCATCTCTGTTGCCACAAATTCATACTTTTTTCTCTTAGTAAAGATTTTAACACAGTCGGAGTAATTTTATTGTAAATTACCTCTTCACTACTTTTAGAGGCACTTTTGGCGTGGATATCGACTATTTCATTGCCCATAATTCCTGCGTGTGCCTTGACCCATTTGAAGTGAATGAAAGTCAGTCTGTTTTTTAATTGTGTTATAGTATGGCGTATTTGTTCTATATGTTCGTCGTGGTTTGTCATGTTGTCTAGTTTGTGTAAAAGCATTTGACTGTCTGTGTGTAGTAGAATGTAAGTGTTTGGTGGCAAGTCCATTTCAATTACATATTTTAGAGCTTGTAGGACGGCAATGATTTCTGCCTGGTTATTAGTACAATGGTGGCCTAATTTAAATTTTTTACATTTTATAACATCATCAGTTTTATTTCCTACAAAAATGATAAAGGCAGCGCCTGTGTCCTGTCCATCTTTGCTACCGTCTGTGTAAATTGTATACTGGTATGAGTGATTTGTATTTTCAGTGATAATTACAATGTCGGGTGTTAATCCAGGATGTGTCCAATTCATGTAAGGTACCGGGTATTCTACTTCTAGTACGTCTGCTGTTATTTTATTAGTAGTTTGGTGTAGTTTTAGTATTTTATATCTGTCTGTATATTCTTCCGCTATTATCGTAATAGGGACCAAATTGGACAAGACACATGTAGCTTCAAATGAAATAGTGCGATATCCTTTTATTATTTTAATTCCAATGAGCCTTTGAACCCTCTCGAGCTTTTTAACATTATATTTCTTATTTAAGCCCGTTTTCCATATTGGTATTGCATAGGTTAATGCCGGTAAAATAGCTCCTTTGTAAATTACACTTAATGCTCCAGATTGGAGTCCCCATGTTGATTTAGCTGCAATTGATAGCGAATTAATTAATTTTAATAATTTATTTTGTAAATATTCTATATGGTGATTCCACCTAAATTTATTATCAATTATTATTCCTAAATATTTTAATGCTTGGACAGAATTTATTTTATAATTGTCAATAATAATGTTTAATTCAGGAATATTTCTATTTATTTTTCTGGAGAAAATTACATATTTACATTTCCCTAGATTAAATGTTAGTTTATTATTTAAGGCCCAACCATTAATATCCTTCAAAACTTTATTTGTATCAAGTTCCAGCTGTTTGAAATCCATTGATGTTACTAATAAAATAATATCATCAGCAAATGCTATGATTTTACAGTTGGGAGGTAGTGGTATTTGTAATAATTGATCCACGATTAAGTTCCATAAAAGAGGGGAACAGGCTGATCCTTGAGGTGTTCCTACAGTTTGTATTTTACTCATGGAGTAATTGTTGGTTTCTAGAATTATTACTCTATTTCTTAAATAATTGGCTACTAAATAAAAAATATTTTTTGGACATCGTTTTTCTCTTAATGAATTTAATATTGATGGGGCCCATGCGTGATCGAATGCCCCGTGGATATCAAGCGAAACTAGTAATGAATTCTGGAATTTTTCTTGAGATGCTTTTATAAAATTTACTGTATTATTTATAGCTTCTATAGGACCTTTTTGGGGAGTAAATCCAAATTGATGTTCGCTCATCAAACTGTTGGAGTATAAATAATGCGATAGGCGGTTATTTATAATTTTCTCTAATATTTTTCCTCCTGTGTTTATTAGGCTTATTGGCCTTAAAGAAGCAATGTCATTTTTTGGTTTACCTTGCTTTCTTAGCAAAATCATTTTCGATGTCTTCCATATTTTTGGAAACATAGAATATTGGAAACTCATACGATATATTGTTGTAATGAATTCCTTATACTCTTGGGCTACAGTTTGGAAAATTTTAGTAGTTATTCCGTCTATACCAGGTGATGTGTTTTTATTAAGATTATTTATTATGTCAAATAATTCTTTTTCTGTCAACGGAATGTCATCTTCAGTATTTAATAAATGTGTTTGTTTCATTCGAATTTCTCTGTTAAAGGTATTATCCGTGGATCGATTATCTTCGATCACAATATTATTTATTATATATTCTAATGTATCCCTGAGGGTTTTGGTATACGTGCCGTCAGATTTCTTTATAGTTTCAAGATTTAATGGATATTTTATTTTGTTAGCTGCAAATTTATATGCCCATGTCCATGGTTTATTTATGTCTATTGAGGAACAATATTCCTTCCACGATTGAAATTTTGCAGATCTAATTTCTTTCATATATTCACGTTTTTTATCAATATATATTAATCTTCTTTCTTGTCTTTGATCAGCGTTTAAATGAGGTTTTTGGAATAATCTACGTAGCCTATTGGTTTCCTTCCTAAGTTTTGATAGTCCATCATTCCACCATGGTGCAAACTTTTTAACTTTGTTTTCGTTATATAAACATTTTCTTTTATGAAATTTTACAAATGACTTATTACAAGATTTGTTTAGTGCATTAAAAAATTTTTCAATGATACTTTCGCAATTATATTCGTTAATTATTTCTGAAATATATTTATCAATATTTTTTCCGTCATTATTATCGATTCCGAACATTTTACACAACTCATTTTTCAATGTATTTTTGAAATTATCCCAGTCAGCATTTCTTGTGTTAAAGATTAGTTTCTGGTTATGTAATGTAGTATTATATGTATCCATATTGATTTTATATAGTAAAGTTCTATGATCAGAAAAATTTTCATGATCTAATATTGTCCAATTAGTTATAAATGGTACCAAAGATCCTGTGGACAGTGTTATGTCTATATTACTTTGTCCAGGAGCACCATCAAAAGTTGGCTTATCTAAATCAATATTTACAATATGAAGGTTATTTATTATTATAAAGTTTTCTAGTTGCCTACCTCGAGTATTAGTTATTTTGTCAAACCATAGTTTCGATCGACAATTGCTATCAATACCAAATAATATTTTTTGATCTCTAAAGTCAGTTAATATAGCCAACACGCTAGACAAGTTGTTGTCTAAATCATATGTGATATCAAAGTAAGCACTGACAATGATAAAGCAAACATTTTTGTAAATAATTTGAACCGCTACTAAATCTCTATTAGAGTATTTTTCTAATAGTATACAGTCAATATTACGATTAGCTATTACTATTCCAGCTCTGGGAGCCTTGGTATCTATTTTATAAAAAGATTTATATTTCAAGTTTATTCTGTTTATATCATTCCCATAACAGTATGGCTCTTGCATCACTAAAATATCTATTTGCTTTCTGAAAATAAATTCATTAACTACTACTGTAGCGTCTATGGCATGATGTAAATTCAGTTGAGCTATATTTAACCACTTATTTTCTTTAAATTGTTGGAAATTCATATTTTAAAAATGTGTTATTGTAATTAGTTCCATACGTATATTTAAGAATATGATATTGATGTAGAATAATCATATGATTAAGGGTGTCGTTTTGGGTTACTATAAATAAAACATATGTTATGGTTGAGGTTAGTGTAACTATGGTAACGTACAATGAAACTTGATACTGTGCTAAAATATTCACCAGGAAAAATAATATTTTTGGTAGAAGCAGTTGTGGAATTAAAACAGAAAGATATGTATAAATAGGTTTATATGGATGGATGTAGTAATTATGTAAATGTATTGTTAAATTCATGATGAGTCGGTATCTGTATATCTAGTGTTATCTATGAGCCTTTTGATAGCTGCTTGATAGGAAGGACATACCTTGCTGAGAGAGGAATGTTTGGTGTCAACTCGCTGATGGGGCTTAGCGTACTTGTTGTAGCTAAGGCAGTTGGTGCATTTCAGTTCAGTCGATGTACACTCACTGTAGTCATGTTCGCCACAGCAGTTTCCGCAAACTTGAACCTTGCTTTCACATTTGTGGGTGACATGATGTAAACGTGAACATTTTCTGCAGCGCCTCACTGACAGAAAATCTTCTGCTCTGCACATGGAGAAGCCTAGCTTCAGTCTTCCTTTTTGTAGCTTCGTTCTTGCGTTTGGGGTGGTTTCTATAATTGCATTTCGCTTTTGTCCTTTTTCTTTAGAGTGGAATATTTTTATTAATTTTAAGTCAGCTGTTTGAATTTCTAATTCTTCGTTTTGGTTGTGTAATGCCGAAATTAGGTTATCTTTATTTATTTCTTCGGGTATATTCTTTATTATAATGGTTGGGTTTAATTTCTTAATTTTTTGAACATTTATGTCTTTACATTTTTTAGTTAGTTCCGTTGAAATGATTTCAATGTCTTTCTTGTTAGATTCGATAATTAAAAACCCTTTTTTAGAGCATTTCAAATTTTTTAAACCAACTTTTAATGCTTGTGGATCAATAGAATTCTTAAATTGTTGTTTTAAATCTTCAACAGGAATATTTTTATCGCTTTTAATGATTAATTTGTGCGATTCGTCTGCATTATGTTTGGTTTTGGATTTTAACATGTCAGAATACAAGGGTCGACTAACCTTAATTTCGGCACGTTGTGATTCTGCATTTGAAATCTTGATATCTTCTTGTAAATCATTGTGGATTTGTTGAAGAAGAGTTATAGCTTCATTTAAATGCTCTCTCGGAGAACCTTTGACAGTTTTAAATTCGCTTATTTTAGACAATAAGTTAAGCACATTGATTACTTGTTCCACTCGTTCCGCCATCTTGCTGGCGAGTCTCCCTGAGACAGTGTTGTGTCCGTCGAAAAAGTGCGAAGTGCAAATACTCTGAATAGACTTGTTTTGTGTAAATATTACATCCTCATGATGAAGAAATTATGTTGTGATCGTTCTTAATATACAATTTGAAAAGTGCACAGAACTATTTATTTCGCCCCACTTAGTCCACTAAAACAGTATATGCAGAAATTAGAATATCCATGCCAAAGCATGGAGAACAATGGCACATGGAAAAAGTCCGTCACGCAGGAGCTGCGTAAACTAAGCAGATTTCACACATGCTGATATAAGACACTGGTTACCTCTTTTTCTCTTTGTATGTATGAAACCGATGAATAAAACGGTTGGGTGTGGGTGGGGAGGATTAATTTAGGCTGAAAACAAGAAAGTGAAAATAACTCACTTAATACTTGAGTTAAGAAATAATGTATAGAACAATAATTGCAGAACACCAATAGATCAACAAGATAGGTTCTATAACATTTTGCCATACTACTCATAATAACGGCGATATTTTGAATTTTCAAAATGCCCCCTCTAACCCTCCCCCCCCCCCATTTCACCCACGATTTGAGCCATTAACTAATACGATCTTTAGAGTGTAATGAAATAGTTAAATACGAGTTTGGTTAGAGAAAAATAAATATTTTCGATTTACACCTTCAAAATCTTAATTGATGACGTCATCGCACTACTTATTTGTATGTATCTCACACATGACGAAAATATGAGTCGGAGCGGGGGTTTTATGAAGGCTGAAAACGATAAAAATTGCAAATACGTCCGCTAATACAAAAGATACGGGATAAATGCATAAAATAATATTTACAGTAAATTGTATTTGCAATAACATTTGCTCTATACAATTTTTCGATCCGACGTATAATAACGGAGATATTTCGAAATTTCCCACCCCTCCCACTGGTTCGATGTCAGCCATTAAAGGACTTGCCCTTAGTCTTGTATGAAGCGAATATATATCGAGTTTGGTTACTATCAAATAAGAATTGCGACCGCTAGAGCGTTAACAGGCATATATATATAATTTTGACGGACCTCACTTTCGTCATCTTATCAATGGACATTTGAGGAAATTCTTCGAAAATTACAGATTGTAGATTTCCCTTAGAGGAAAATTACAGTTTGCATAACTTCAACTTCTGATATTTGAAAGATGTGGCGCTTAACTCACTCTTTACGGGAAGCAATCCAAATGGAAATAATAAATCGTATTACTATGCGATCCAATTGAACATCCGATTTCAATATATATAAAGAATTCCTCGAGCCCAGAGTAACTGTGAAGAGAATTTTGCAGTGCTAAGGAAACGGGCGAAAGGACTAGACGAAGGCAGGGGCCGATAATTTAAAATGCAAAGTAGGGCGAAGGCGGAGCAGCATTAATGAAGACAAACTGAGCTTTAACGGAGTGCAAACGCCGTCCCCTGAATTACTTACTAACTTTTACACACAATGTAAACTCAGGCCCGCAGACCGATGTAGTTAAACAGTCTTTATCTCCTGCTTAACCTCCGTCAGCCTCTCCTTCTTTAGCGCCATCTCTACGGATAGGCTCCTATCTCTTTGCCAGATCTCGCCGAGAAATTAATCAAGCTGGAATGTAAGCTAGAGATCTACTAGGCAAGCACTAAATTGTCTTGTGGAACTCGGGACATTACGGTCTCCGGAGTAGAAAGACAACAAAAAAAGCCTCCCCGATTTGTAAATAATTGCTTTTCCTTCTCTAACATAACAAAATTATCTAACTCATTTAAACATATAGTGAAGCTCTCCCCCCTCTCCAGCTATAAAACATCTGATGAGGTAATGTTTATTATTATTTAAGTCCACTTTATGCTACTGTGGCTAATCGGGACCGGTTATCTATAGGTTACCACCCTTTTATAGCCAGGGTAGGCCTAAGGAGCTTATTTAATGAGTCAGTCACTAAATAAATTTCTACTGCCCACGGCGGAAATCGAACCCGGCACTCTAGGTCTACTAGGCGAGATTAAGACCAACGCCTATGTATTCCTCGCTTGATGTGGTAATGTACACTTCTATTAAACTAAATAATCAAAATATTTTGCTGCTCTTCTTTTAAAAAATGATTTTAATTAAAAGTAATACACTATATCCCCGTTCAAATACATCAGTTCAAAAAATGCCATAGGGCTTAATTTAGACACCTTGTAATGATAAAAGTCAAAACTTATTCTATTTAAATTGTTTGGATATCTGCCCTTCTTTAAAAAAACCCTTTGCCCTTAGACTATTTTTATGATAAAGGTATGTAAACAACTTGAGGGTACAACGGTCCTAATTGTGAAATTTGAACATTCTAAGTCTGGTCGTTTCTGATTTATGCAAGATAAGTACATACATCCAGACGTCACACAAAAACTAGTCAAAATAGATAATTCCGTTTGAAAATAAAACCGAAAATTACAAATACTATTTCCTTATAAGAAATTAAAAACGAATCCTAACGTCTTTTATGAATCTCGAATAATGTTGTAAATATTCCAGCATGTGTACAAGCACTTATGTTTGAGCTCTTGGACAGATCTATATTTTGCTTATGAAAAGAACCGTCGAACCAAAAGAAGTTTTGTTACATATCTCTCTGGACAATTTCAAGAAATAATTCATTTTATATATATATATATATATATATATATATATATATATATATACTAGCTCAGATACCCGGCTTCGCCCGGGAATTCATTTGAGGCTGAATGGTGATGGTATTTTTTAGCAGGCTTTACATTACACAATATTTTGACATTTACCCGTCCCAGTGTTTAGGATTGATACCCGTCGTTGCCAGTGATTTGCTAATAATAGAATTATTTGTTCGATAATTCTTCACAGTCTTCGATATTTTTATATTTCCCGTTTCTTATACATGTAAATATGGTGAATTTTTATTTCAGGCCTCCCTTATAACTCCCCTCCCGTTCGAACCTAAAAATTTTAATATAACTTATAATCATGGAAGAATTAATGCTAATTGACATACCGAGTTTTGTTAAGTTCGGTTCAGCCGTTAGTGCCCACTAAAGTTTTAACGTATAACTCATTTATACTTAGGTATACGACAAAAGTGTATATAACAAAAGTTACTCCAAATAACAAAATAAACAACTTTTGTTATGTTTCTATTTGCGGAAAAACCAATAGGAAACGAAATATCGCTATTTTTAATTTCAGGCTTCCCTTATAACCCCCACTCCTGTTCGTCTCAGAGAAAATTAATATAGCCTAAAGTCTAAGTTGGGTTAGTAGTAATATACATACCAAGTTTCATAAAATTCGGTTCAGCCGTTTATGCGTGAAAAGGTAACAAACAAACAAACATACACGAAAGTAACAAAATGCAGATATGGTGTCTATGACATGTGAAACGAAAAGTTATCGTGAAATTTCACGAAAAAAATCAATGTACAGACAGAGGTTACAATTTTATATATATATAGATATATATGTATGTGTGTGTGTGTGTGTGTGTGTGTGTGTGTGTGTATTTGTGTGTGAGGCGTTCTGTATGTGATTGTGCGTGTTTGGTTTCTAAAAAATAAAAAGCAGTACCCATTATTATACATCTACATGTGAAGGAAACATAAGTAAGTCAAACACATTTAAAATATAAGCATATATGCTAGTCGTATTGGACTAGTGGGGCTCTGGTTTGCCATGTGATGTAAGGCGTTGGTTTTAATGCTCAGGGTGAACCTGGAATCGTGTTTTCGATTCCCGGCTGGACAACAATAATTCATTTAGTGATACTCACTAAATAAAAACTCTAATGTGGGTTCCCCGGTTATTATTATAATGTGGGAGTTAGAAAATTACAAACAATTAAGTAAATACTGCAATATTATAAGGGCGATTAATATTTCAAAGCAAAAAAAAAAGAACAAAAACCATGAATGAATCTTGAAATATCTTGATCACTTAGCGTCTTTATGGTCCTCCTTGTGCCAATGAATTTCACGGAAATCGCTTATTGAAATTACAAGAATCAACACATAAGTTGTTGGGGTGGTTAGGACGTAATCATCTCGTAATTATCTGAGGTAAATACATATGTTCTGGGCCTAATTGCAATCAGTATTAACATACATGGATCCGATGCTGTGGTTTTGTTGAAGGGATGTACTGGTGGCTTTGGCACGTTTTTCACTCACAAGTAACATTTAGCCTGTTAGTCCTCTACACCCCTATAACTGATGAAGTTTGTCATGAGCAGTCGAAACGTTTAGTAATAAGCAGACTTATTCTACAAGAAAGTCGATCATTCGCCTACCTCGCGAATTCCTGAAAATCCATAACACCTGTAATATATCTTTTCTTCAGCATAACCTTAATCATGAAATAACCATTATAAATAAATAACCATTATTTCATGAGATTTTATTTATTCTATCTCTTATTCACAATACTTCACTCTCGTCATATGAGTTAAGGCCTTGATGAACTGTGTTATCCTAGAGTCGTTGGTTCGGTTTCCACCTGGGCTATTGGAATTAATTTAGGTACGATCTCGTTAAATAAAATCCTTAGCCCACTCTGGCTAGAAAACAGACAATCCTTCCCGATCAGCTAACGTTCCTTTAAGTGGAAATAAATAAATAACAACATATTCACAATATCTTGGGCAATTTGAAACAATGCTGTGAGCCCATTGATTCGAGAACGTATGGTAATTTGTTTTTTAAATTGCCAACAGAGCCTTCTTTAAAAAAAAAAAGTTAACTAAAGTTCTATAGAAGGGTCACTTAGTGTAAACGTCGGTATGAATAAACATATCCTGGAGCAACAAATGGGGCAAAATAGTTGAAAGGAACTTGGTAGAGAAGAAATTCGTTACTAAACAGTGGAGTTAAAAAATATGCAAAGAGGTGCTTGGACCTACGGTGATAAAATACTCAATAATTTTAGCCAAGTAAAGAACAATCTTAAAATTAATTAATTTAAATATAATATATGCCAACTAAACGTATAGATTGCAAAAAAGTTTACACAGGGAAGTATACACAGCTCTAAAAAGATACTGACTTAAATGACTATTTAGATTGGACATTCCTTCGATTTTGAAAACGTAGAAATGTCAACAAAAAAAAAAAGGAAAGGAATAAAACTTAAAGAGAGAATAGAAAAAGGCAGTAAACAAAATAACTAAGATCCGGCAAACATAAAAAGCAAGCAGTACCTTTATGAATCTCCTACTCTAATGAAATATTTTAACGTTCTTATAATATGGACATATAGTTACATTTATTTAAAATATTGACACTACCTCGTCGGAGAATGTTTTGATAATGCTAGTATCTATGGTAATGTTGTATTTTAGCAATATCAATTATAGCCATATTATAGTTGTTAAAGCGTTGACCTTTATCTCACATGGTAAACCTAGAGTGGCGAGTTCGATTCTTGCATGGGCAAAGGAAATTATTTAGTGACGAAATTCATTAAATAACGTCCTAAAATCCCACCCTGGCTAGAAAAGGGTGGTAACCTGTAGATAACCCGTCCCGATTAGCCTAAGTTGCAAAAAGTGGACGTTAATAAATAATAATAATAATTATAGCCATCTATCGACTTATGGTAGCAGTTGGTACGAGCTTGCGTCTTCTTCTCAGTGTAGACGATGCCAGTATAGAGAAAGGATGGCATTTTAGACCATGGGCTGACTCAGTTTTGAATAGTATGAATATTGTACAACTGGTGAGGTTCTTTGGTGTAAAGAACTCGAAACATCTAGAGTTATAATAAAGTGAGTAAAGGATAAATAGTGTTTCTATAAATTGTGACAGTTTGCCTGATGGTATCAGACTAGTGTAGTCGGGTTATTGGGGAATCATTAAAACCTCTGTCACGCAGGAGCTGCGTTAACTAAGCAGGTTTCCCATGTGCCTCACTTATTTATCTCATAACATAAATGTTCAATGAGAACAGTATTTGGTATTTAGGCTCCCCAAATAAAGTACTTCATAATATAAAACCTTATTGTTCATTTGACATTCGTAGGAGTGTGGTTTACTGAGAGCCGAAAAATAAAAATGCAAATATATAGGTTTATAACCAAGATACCAACATTTATAGAACTATATTTACAACACGTTTAGTTCTATAGACTTTTTCGATCTGCCGCATAATAACGGAGATATTTTAGCCGTTACGAACTTGATCTTTAATTTTACGTGAAACGTTTAAATATCGAGTTTCTTAACGATCAAACAAAACTTCTGACCGCTAGAGCGTTAACTGACAAATGTATAAATTTATCAATCTATCTCATTCTCTCTCTCTCTCTCTCTCTCTCTCTCTCTCTCTCTCTATATATATATATATATATATATATATATATATATATATATATATATACAGGGTTGTGCAGAGGAAACGCATGTTTTTCGAACTGCTAGTACGCGGCAACGGGAGGGGGCATTGACCTTGAACAAATGTTGGTAGACGGCTACAACAATGCCGTTTCAGTCGCTATGGAGCGTTGGAGCGTACAACATCGTGTGTTCGTTGTAGAGCAGTTTTTCAGAAACAATGACTCTGTAGTCACAGTGCAACGTCTTTTCCGTCAATATTTTAGAGTTGGACGTCGAGGTGCAGTGCCTGATCGAAATACCGTACTCCGATGGGTTGCAGCGTTCAGAAGTACTGGTTCTGTGAAGAGTGTACATCAACAAGCCTCGCACACTCGATGACCTTAAGAATTCCATTCGTCAGGAAATTGAAGCTGTGGCAAAGGAAATGTTGGAGAATTCAGTCCGTAATTTTCAGAAGAGGATCCAAATTTGTATGCAGCAAGAAGGACGTCATCTCAAAGACATTATTTTCCGAACCTAAATATGGTATGTAATTTCAAAAACTGCATTAAAAAACCTATCATTTAATACTTGTTTTTATTATTTTCAACCCATTGTATCCCAGTAATTCAATATTGAAAAACATGCGTTTCCTCTGCACAACCCTGTATATATATATATATATATATATATATATATATATGTGTGTGTGTGTGTGTGTGTGTGTGAAATCTTTCGTTATCTCTTAGAATGGGTCGACGGATATTTGAGGAAATTTTTCGAAGATCGCGTTATGAGTACAACCTCAATAAATGATTCCCTCAGGGGAAATGTGCTAAAAAAAGGTTTTGCCAATGTCGGGCATATTTTCTATCGCTAAACGCTACGAAGTCTTTTGGTTCTGAACGGTATATAATAAAATTCAAATTTATTTGAGTATTTGATGTACATGATATATGGATCATACCATCACAAATTTGGCTAACGTTCTTCTGGAAGACCTGGCCCTCGCCCAACTCGCGGCTTAGGGGTGGCCCACTTGCGGTTATAGCCAACAGTAAATAGCCCCATTATCTCCGATAGAAAACTGTGTCTTGCAAATGGATGTCATTGTCAATTAGTAACGGCCGGACGCCAGTAGAGTGCGCTAAGTGTTATTGACCTGTTTCCATTGGTCACGGTGATCATGAGACAAACGACGCCAGGTGACCTGAGAGACGGTAGGAACATCGGGTGCTGCCGACCGCAGGCCACGTGGTCAAAGGCTGTCATCGGCGTTCCTGGAACTACCTGTTCGGCGAAAGTGGCGGGAGTGGGTCAGTGGGGGGCCGCCACCTAGTCAATGGGGTCACAGACCTACCTTGTTATAGAGCTGTCACTCTCTTAATCAATTAGTTACAAACCATTTACTTAGCACTAACATACAAACCCAATTTCAGCCAATAGTTGGACTGGGTGGAAAGTATGTCATGCCTAAGGAATAGCATGAAACAATTATACTTAAAATTAAAAATCACAATTCTGAATTATAATAACAATAATAATACATTGTCAGTTCGTCGCATCCCTGCTGATTAGGCTGAAGGTTGTGTAACATAGCGTTTCACCCCACATTAATGATTGATACACAGCTCACAACATCTGAAAAATCTAATATATTTTTTCTCTCCATAAGTTATTGGCCGAGGTAACAAATTATAGAAATAAAAGCAGATTAGGAGACGGTATCTGCCGAAATGCTGGAAAGTTGAGAAACCAATTGATCAGGATCAATAAAAAGTCCTTCTCCTCTACTATTTATGCAAAGTGCACTTTCAGAGACAGCGCTCCATCATCAGTGCCTGCCGACAAACAAAAACTTTAAGACACAATAACAAACATAGCATGGTCAACTGTGTAAATACAGTAACAAAACAATAAAAACCTATAAACTATATAAATTATTAACAAACAAATTACTAGGTAAAAACATATATCACATCATAATAATTTTGATAACTTGTAGGTTTTTAACTTTGTGACTCACTTACATGATTTTAAATTTTGTTGGATGACTATTTTTTAAAGTTTCTATTGGTTTTTATCCTGTACACATAGAGCCCAAATGCAATGTTTGCAATTTGACTCTTACAATAAAAGTCCGTCACGCAGGGGCTGCGTAAACTAAGCAGATTTCCCACGTGAAGTTTTACAATAGAGAAATCTGCCTAATAACAACTGTAGTAATAAGAAACCTCTAAACCTAAAAAACGTTATTTAGGGCGTAATAACCCAGTAGTTTCTAGCCCAAAAAACAGTTAACCTAACCTCTAAACCTATTCACGAGGGACGATAGTTATGGAAACGGTCGCCAGAGCTCTCGTCGGAAACTCCGAACATAGCCTATTGGTGACACGCAGAATACAAATGCAAATATCTCGGTTAATATTCAAGATAGAGAATTAATGTATAGAACATTATTTATAGTAAATTTAATTTGCAATAAGATTGATTCTATACAATCTTTTGATCCGACGTATAGTAACGGAGATATTTCGAATTTTCGAAAATCCTCCCCTCTAAACCCCCCCTCCCACTGGTCCGATTTCAGCCGTTAACGAACTTGATCTTTCTTTTTACATAAAACGCTTAAATATGAAGTTTGGTAAGGATCAAACAAAAATTGCGACCGCTAGAGCGGTAACAGACAAATATATAGATATATAGATATATATATATATATATATATATATATATATATATATATATATATATATATAGATATATATATACAGTTTTGAACGGACCTCATTTTCGTCATCTACTAGGTAGGATCGATGGACATTTGAAGAAAAATGTCGAAAATTCCGTCATGAGTACAACCTCAATAGCTGATTTCCCTTAAGGGAAATCTGCTAAAACACATACTGACAGACTGCAAGAGACGAGATCATTTACAGATACCCCACGACCTACATGACTTACTCACTGAAGGTAGTCCATACATACCCAATATACTACAACATCTAAAAGACATCAACATATACACAAAAATTTGAATATAAAATATTTACAATTAATATTTGCATTTTAAAAGAGATTTTATAATTTTCTAACAAATGTATGCAGCGATTCTAGTCTTTGTGTGGGAATAAGTGTTTGTGCGTGTGTTTAGTGTGCTTGTATGTGTTGCTGAACTCTTTATAAACTCTTTGGAATATATGTAAGGTAAATATTTCATCGTTTCTTTTATATTAGCAAAACTGAAGGGTTTCCCCCCTTCCCGCCATAATACATTTCATGACTTTGGTTGCCAGTAAGTCACATTGAGTTTGAAACTCCGTTGATACACGAGTGTGTATGAGGGAGAAGTTTTTTAATTTATTTATTAATTCATGCAATAATCGCTTTTCGCAAATGGGGCATTTTAGCAACGAATCAGTTATTTATCATATAACATTATTATATTTACATAAGAATGCTCAATTCTGCAAATATTTTCAGTATTGCCCTACATTATAATTTTTTGAAAATGTTGTTATGTTTCAAGTAGTGTAATACGCGGTCTATATACGGGCAATTTATTGTTCAATTTCTATTATTTGTGTTCCATTTTTGTTTTTCGATTCATTTCTGTTTTTCTGTTCCATTTTTGTTTTCTATTTCTGCTTTGTGTTCCACGCCTGTTTTTGGTTTTCCATTTTGTTTTTGTGTTCCGTTTCTGTTTCTTGTTTCAAATTTTGGTTTTGTGTTCCATTTCTGTTTTTTCTTTTCAATTTTGTCTTTGTGTTCCATTTCTGGTTTTTGTTTTCCATTTTGTTTTTGTTTTCCATTTCTGTGTTTTGTTTTTCCATTGGGTTTTTGTATTCCATTCCTGTTTTTCGTTTCAGTTCTGATGTCTGTTCCATTTTTTTTTCTATTTCTGTTTTTGTGTTCCATTTCTGTTTTTTATGTTCAATTTCTGTTTCGTCTTGCTTTTCTATTTTTCGTGTTAAATTTCTGTTATGTTGTTTTATGTTCGTTTAAATTAATTTTGTTACGCTTCTTTTTTTTAATTTTATACATTTTTTTCTGAGCATATACAGCTGCGAAGCTCCAAATAAATAAAAGTCCTGTACACGTTTTGTTATTTATTGTTTTGTGACTGTTTTTACGGTGTTGATCATCCTATGTTTGTTATTTTGTCTTACGATTTTTGTTTCACGTTTGATTCCTGAACATTGTTAACCTTTTCAAAAAAAACAATAATTTAAAATTTACTCAAATTTCTAGTTTCTGTCATTTTAATGTTATTATTTTTGTTATTTAATGACGCCTACTTAATGCCACTAAGGCTAATTAGAACGGATAATCTATAGTTCAATACTCTTTTCTAACCAGGGGGGTTTAAATATTTTTTTTTTACTCAGTTCGTCACTAAACAAAGTCCTAATCCCCAGGTGAGATTCGAACTATTCGGCTCTAGGTTCATCATATGAGATTGAGAATAATGTCTTAACTCACATAGCTAACTTGAACTCCTTTTTTAAATTTAAATGTTTCCTATTCAGAAATCAATATAGAATCATAATTATTAACAAAGTAATACTTTCTACAATTGAGATTCTCCATATTTCTCTCAAATTGGAATATTCAACGTCATATTTGTTTGTAATCAGTCATTCTTCCCCCTTGATAAGATTTTCTCTTAAGGTAACTTGCATTGCTAAACATCTCGTTAGAGAAAATAACACTGTTTCATTGCTACAACAGGCGCTTAAGCATACAATTTCAGAATGTTTTTAGCAGATTTTCCGTAAAGGAAATCAGCTATTGAGGTCGTACTCATGACGCGATTTTCGCAATTTTTCTTCAAATGTCCATCAATCCTCAAATCGCAGGAGATGACGAAAATGAGGTCCGTTCAAAACTGTAATATATATATATATATATATATATATATATATGTGTGTGTGTGTGTGTGTGTGTGTGTGTGTGTGTGTGTGTGTGTGTGTGTGTGTGTGTGTGTGTGTGTGTGTGTGTGTGTGTGTGTGTGTGTGTGACTGTTACCGCTCTAGCAGTCGCAATTATTGTTTAATCTTTACGAAACTCGATATTTTGTTGTTTTATGTAAAAAGAAAGATCAAGTTCATTAACTGCTGAATTCGGACCAGGGGAGAGGTGTTTAGAGGGGGAGAATTTCGAAAATTCGAAATATCTCCGTTATTGTACGTCGGATGGAAAAAATGTATAGAATCATTCTTATAGGAATTTAAATGTACTATAAATATTGTTATATGCATTTATTCTCTATCTTGAATATTAACCCAGATGTACTATAAATATTGTTATATACATTTATTCTCTATCTTTAATATTAGCCATGATATTTGCATTTTTCAGTTTTCAGTCTTCAGCAAATCCCCACTTCTACTCATGTTACATAAACAATACTCGGTTATGATATAAACCACATCATTCAAAGATACATGCAAATATGTTCTGTTGACCTCCCCCCCTTCGAAAGTTTTTGGACTACTTAAATTTGATTGATTGAGATAAAAATTATTCTGATTCATTATAAATTACAGTACTAGATATAGTAAATTGTTTTCAATGAAATTAGTACGTTATATTCAGATATATTACAGTAATTGCTATTCTTTCCTGCAAGAAGTTGGCAGAACTGTTTGTTTCCTGTCGGGAGGTTTCTTATTATCGTTTGTATTTATTCACTTAATATTCTCGGTGGTGTTGTGTTACCGCTATGTAGATTTATCTATTGTTAAACTTCACGCGGGAAATCTGCTTAGTTTACGCAGCCCCTGCGTGACGGACTTTTTTAAAATAAATATTTAAATGCATTTCATTTTTAATAGGAATAATTTACAGAAGGCATTGAAAATCTCGCTTTCATTTCAACCTAATTTGGTTAATTTCTTAATCTATTGGTAATTCAAAGTATTACATTTGAAAAATTCATGGGTGCCTTTGAAACAACGTTTATTGTCGTTAATTAACTATTTTTTTTTTTATTAAATTTCTCTGCGAGGTCGGTTATTGAGTAGCTCGATGAAGAATTTGACAGTCAAACTAGTTAATTATGTGTTGAGTCCTGAAATTAAACCGATCAGGGGCTTAATTAACAATAGCCATGGCTGAATGGCTCCAATCTTGCCAACCTAACTAAAACGAAAGGTGAGCCCACTCTTGCCAACCTAACGCTCCAGTAATACCTCTTTCACATCAAAACGGGGCTAACAACCAATTAGTGACATTAATCAAGTCAATATTCCCTTTTAATTTACCTATTTCCAAGGGAGATATAAAAAATAAAGAATCATAAATATAATTCTTTCCTATATTTATTATTGTTTATAATTTGAATGCTCTGTTGTATACGTTACACAAGTTATTGTAAATATGTGATACTAGAGATAAATAATATCGTGATCTATACTTTTCAACAGAGTCCATTTTATAATAAATAAATGACCAATACAAACCATAATTCCATCATGTTCAATTATAATGGGCACCTCTCATTCAGAAAAAGAAAAATTTACAAAAAGAATTAGCTCTGCTTTAAAAGTGACTGCATAAAATTTAATATCAAGATTGTCGAGCGAACATTTTAAATTCAAATCGGTAGTCATTAACTAATATGAATTTAAAATATTTACAATTTAAATATTCGACAATCTTTTTACTAAATTTCATGCAGTCGCTTTTATCGCAGAGCGTAATTCATTCTGTAAATTTTTCTATTTTCCGAACATGATCTTTCTTTTTACATAAACCTATTATGTTTGGAGTTTGGAAACGAAAAACTAAAATTGCGACCACAAGAACGACGTATTTATATATATAATTTTGAACGGGCCACATTTTCGTCATCTACTTGGTAGGATCAAATAAACATATGTATATATATATATATATATATATATATATATATATATATATATATATATATATATTATTTATATATATATATATATATATATATATATATATTTGTCTGTTACCACTCTAGTGGTCGTGATTTTTGTTTAATCGTTACCAAAGTCGATATTTAAACGTTTTATGTAATACTAAAAATCAAGTTCGTTAACGGCTGAAATGGGACCACCGGGAGAAGGGGTTTAGAGTTGGGAATTTCGAAAATTCAAATTATTTCCGTTTTTATAAGTAGGATCGAAAATATATATACAGCCAATTATGTAGTGGTATACAACAGTGAACCTGGTTTGAACACAATTATTGCAAATTTAATGCTCTATAAATAAATTTTCTCCATCTTAAATTTTAACCAAGATATTGGCATTTTTTAGATTTAAGTCTTCGCTAACCCCCCACTCCTACTAATATCATATAAACAATAAACTTTTATATCATGGATCCCTTTATTTGTATCTCAAATATTCGTCTCAATGATCTTTGACTTTTTTGAGATAAATGCAAAAACGTGGCGCGGGAAATCTGTTTAGTTAAAGCCACTATGGGAAATCTGATAAAATTCATTCAAACCTTCGTGAATCATAATAAATGTGTGACCAAAGTAAGATCCGCCTCCGCTTCCACGAAGGACCAGTGGGAGGGAGGAATTTTGAAGTTTCCAAATATTTCCGTTATTATACATCGGATTGAAAAATTGCTTAGAACCAATATTATTGCAAATTAAATGCGCGACGGACTTTTGATATTAAGCTAGGAAAAGGAAGTTCCATGATTTGCTTGATTTGCGTTGACTAAAGTGAGGGGGGGGGGTTACTGAAGTATGAAAATTCTTAACTTCAAGAATCTCGGTATATATTCATTGCAGGGAAACTATATGTACAACAATATTTATAGAAAATTAAATTTAAAACAAGATTGGTTATTTGCAATATATCATTCAGGCTCATTGTAATAAGGGGAGAGAGAGAGAGAGAGAGAGAGAGAGAGAGAGAGAGAGAGAGAGAGAGAGAGATCCGCATGTCGGTCGTTAGAAAAAGATTAATGGACGCCCTTCGGAATGATGATGAAGCTTTTATGTCTTTAGGTAAAGCGTTTAACTCCCTTGCAGCAACAGCAGAGAAAGACTGGCGATATATATATATATATATATATATATATATATATATATATATATATATATATAGAGAGAGAGAGAGAGAGAGAGAGAGAGGTCTGTGAGGAAGGGGGTAGTGAGCGGCAGGTGGGCTCGGAATGGGGGCGGCTAAAGGAGAGACTCGGAGGTCTCCATGACAACAAGGTGGCTGAGGAGAAGGGAAGCTGCTAATTAAAACGGTGGAAGCAGAGGCCAAAGATCTGTAAGAGGATTCTCCTCTATAATTAGGAGGCCGATGTTTCCCTGATACCTTCCCTCTCAGGCTTTGTGCTCCTTAGTCGCTCCAGCCCGCTCTTAGGGGGCTCCCTGTAGATAATGTACTAATGTAATAGTGAATTTGTCCAATATAAGAACAAATATCTTCTAATTTCGGGATGTTCGGTATTTGTTTATAGTCTTGAGAAGGGATCAGAACTTGGGCTTCCGATCTTCCGATTGGGATCTGACCTACCTATGAATTCCGATCCAGATAAATAAGAAGAAAGAAAGAACAACCAACCATGCTCCAATACATAGGTATTATAAACAAAGTGGTAGAAAATTTGCTACAATATTATAATATTTTGCTACAACCTTGGACGCTGTCGTTGTACCTAAATTATAATGAGTGGCTCCACTTGACATCGGAAAGCAGGCATGATATTTCCTTACAAGTTGTAGAAGATGACCTGAAATAGGAGCAACCTCCAATTCCCTGTGGATTTGGCTGTTCCTAACAAACCAGGGAGCATTTACCGATATTCGAAGTACTCGAAGCTCTCTGGAAGGACTGGAGTCTATTTTTGTGTTTTTTGCTGATGCCCAGCCAGACTGGACATGCGTATGTTAATATAGGGAGTATGAGTGCTCTCTAAATTAGCGTTGCGCAAGTCAGTTTCAGTGGTGTATTTCTGTTTATTAAAGGGTATATTTGTGTAAGTCGTGTTTGCGCCTGTTGCAATTTAATGTGGACATGATGCCTCCATATAAGTCGTGTGTCAAAATGTACTCCGAGATAGCGGATGCTCGGGTCCTTCGGAGTCCAAGGAATTGAGTGATGGCCAATTTGGTTCAGGAAGATCTCCGTTTATGAAACGACGAAGAGCAAAAATCTTGTCATGCGTTTTTTGGGGGTTTACCGAGAGCTTCCACTTCTTGAACCATCTTGCGGCCTGATCTGATAAATAAAGTAATGCGAATATTTAAAAACATCACCATCAATATCAACTAGAATTATCTTCCCCACTACACATAATTACGTGTATAGAAAGAACAGTTCAGCTACCATTGCAATCTTAGTCGACCTCACATTGCGACCATTAGGTCTACCAAATGGTAACCACTAACCCCCCTAAGTCTTTTCTCAGGTTATCCAGTTTACTCTGCTCCCACCTCTTTGTGTCCAGCATAACATGTTCTGGGTCCCCACCATTAACGTTTCCCTCATCACTTAATAGCCTATATCAGGTACTCCTAATGTCACAATTGATAAGGTTATTCATGAGTGTGCCTTGTATGATCCTGTATCATGTAAATCAGAACTTGTGAGAGGAGGGTTTGAATAGTAACATGTTATACCAGTGGTATATATCGCGCCTCATCTGTATGGAAATAATAACTCCTACTTGATCAAGGCAATAGGCGAATGCAAGTTTCTCATAACGTTGAAGACCCAGAACAGCCATCTACGCCACAAGGAATTTCTTCTTGAGGAAACTATCTTGAAGACCACCTCTAGACATGTACCATTCTTCGAAACCGTGTCTAGCTTAAGCCCAATCTCTCCTAACTAGCTAGATGTTCAATAGGTAGAGCAGATTTTTCAGTTTTCAATTATCACACAGGTACAACTGAAGTGCATCTTTTCCCAAAAAGCCAGAATGGGACTAGGGGCTTTTAACTATAGAATACGTTACCTTATAAGCTCTTCACCTATTAGGGGAGTCGTTCAAAAAATGTTCCGTGAATATTAAAACAATCTATGAGATAACAAGTTTTATAAAAATATACACACGATCAGTGTTCAGAGAGTAAAAATTGTCCAGCCCCTAAGTTCATATTGGGAGTGACAAACTCATTTTAAATATTTTAATTTACGGCCTTCATCATACCCGTCGTACTCTTTGAGGTGAACCCAATAAAATTGGGGTTCGATGAGAAGAAAAGGTTAAAGAGCTGTTGGTGGACAATAAAGCTGTGAGAAATTGGAGAGACAGCCTCGGCTAGAAGAGGCAGTCCCAGCGGAGCGAGGGGTGGTCGGAAGGAGCGGGAAGATAAATGAGAAACACCCTAGAAACCCCCCCTTCTAGATCCCCCCCTTCTAGACCCCCCACTTCTAGAGACACCATAGAAATGAGAGAAGTCAGGGAAATTAAATTAGAGTGGGGCGTCACCAACCCGACACCACCCCAGCCACCCTCATCTTTAAGTTATTTTACCTTGTCTTTTTTTTTATCTCTTTAGATACTGAGGGAAGGCTCCTCTATTGAAATCTGTAAAGTGGGGATTTTAGAGATTTTCTTAATCTTTAGGTTTTCTAAAAACCGTTTAAGTGAAACTTATCGAGTCTTTCATAGCAAATAAAAATTAATTGGAGAGAAACAGAAGCCTTTTTAGACTGTCATTGTTCAATGCTTTCAAACATATTTTGGTTCACCCAAAACACAAGAATTTATTAAGAACGGTTACATATTTGAAAATGAGTAATGCAATTTCATTTGTATTAAATAGCCGTTGGGGGAATTACATTGGGTTTCAAATGTCACACTGGTTGTACAGTAAAAAAGGAAACGAAAAGGAACTTAAATTTGAGTCTAGGTCCCAAAGTTTGAGCCAGTTCCAATGTAGTTGTGTGTGGACTGGCTACACTTGAAGATTGTTTTCCTTAACTATAAATTTTGTCGGAGACGAACAAGGAAATGCAGAGTTGCGGTGGTTTCCCATAAGCTTCAGTATCAGGAGAAAATTCTACTCTGGATCAGAATTATTAGACAACCATCACTACGGAGTAAGTAGGTTGCTTATGCAGACTATTGTCAAGAATCAACAAGTATGAGTTTACAGAGCACAAATCTAATTTACCACCTAGTCTTGATTCACTGACAAGCTGTTAGTCATAATTGTGGACTAAAAGGATGCAGTATGGCAGCAGTAAGATCTCACATCGGTTACTCCAAAGGATGTTACCAAACACCGACAAACAAGCAGATTCGGTAGACATATTAGTGCGTCAAAATAGGAAAATATAGTTATGTAGGCAAATTTTATAGCACTTTGTCTATTTTTTATGTTTTGGTTATTGGTCGATAAAAGTTTATTGATTATATCTGTGTGTTAGGTTCAGTCTTAGATACATTGTCAAGTACATTGTTATGCACAGTCTATATCATGGACTTCAGGTAATGTATCTTCTCATACGATGCCAGTAAACTGATCTCTGATGGGGGCCTATTGCTTACAAAAACGTTGAACATGAGAGGACTCAGTACAGGTCCCTCCTACAATTATTATTTTACAGCAGCAATTTCCATCATTGGATCTGTCAAGAAATTAAAAATGTCAATATCACATTGTACATGTACAGAGAAATTTATTTCAATCTAGTGCCACGAAATAATGAAGGCCGAAGTAAGGTCTAAGAATGTTGCAAAAGTGTATATTAAGTATCGAAACAATAGACTGAGAGTTTTTTTTACTCTTTGAAATTACGTTATTGTATTCCTGAATATACTTTTCTGAACCCAAATTGATATTTTATTGTTACTGATTTTTCTTAAATGAAATATTCAACCTAACTTAAATTCTTCCATTATTTTCGATAGTTTATGGAGTTACTAATGTTCCAGAAAATAAAAATAAACATGATGTTGATTATCTATACATGATATTTAATAATGCGATTTCTAGATAGTTATCTTTATCATTTCTGTTCTGCTTCTTGAACAATAGATAAAGCTTGAATCTTTGACCAAAGGAAAAGGCTTATTTTGGATTCTATTGTTGTATTATATATATATAGACTTTAGATAGGGCTCCCTTTCCGACAGAGGGCTCTAAAAAGTTTTAGTCATAAGAATGTCTAGTCCACGGGGGGCTGATTTATGGTGCCCGGTGAGTTGGACACATGTTTACGATTCCAGAGAAATAGCTATTCAAGTTGGTGCATTGCTAAGAAAAATTCGGTATCTTCGATGCCTTACCGTAGAATGTATTGTTTTATTTCTCCTTTTTTTCTTATACGGCCCTATTTTTCTTATAAGGAATTTTTATGGTTGCCTGAAACATTTAGCATAACATCCCGTAGATTCCTATAAAGAGAATTATTGGAGTTGCGTGTTCCTCCTATAACATTTTTAGCAGATTTTTGTTTATATACACTCATTGAGCCTTAGAGCCATTTGAATTATATTGTGCTCTGTAATCTTACACCTTTTTGAGTTATTGGTCATAACTGGTAATAAAGATTGTGTTATACACAAAATCTTATATAAAATGGCTGGGAGAGGGGGTACTAATTGAAAATTCACCGCTACTATAAGTACGATCAAAAATGTTATATAGCCAACCTTGTTGAATTTTAGCAGATTTCCCTTAAGGGAAATCAGCTATTGAGGTCGTACTCATGACGCGATTTTCGAAATTTTTCTTTAAGTGTCCATCGATCCTACCTAGTAGAGAACGAAAATTCAATACTATATATATATATATATATATGTATATATATATTTGTCTGTTTCCGCTCTAGCGGTCGCAATTATTGTTTAATCGTTACAAAACTCGATATTTAGTCGTTTTATGTAAAAAGAAAGATCAAGTTCGTTAACGGCTGAAATCGGACCAGGAGGAGGGGGGTTTAGAGGAGGGATTTTTGGAAATTCAAAATATCTCTGTTACAATACGTCGTATTGTATAGAATCAACCTTATTGCAAATTAAATTTACTATAAATATTGTTATGTACATGTATTCTCTATCTTGAATATTAACCGCGATATTTGCATTTTTATTAATTGTAACGGTCGAGGTGAGATCGGCTACTTTGGGTCCAGTCATGAGTTTCCATCAAGAGCTAGTGCGGCCGTTTCCGTTACTGTTCCCCTCTCGTGAAATATCGCTTTTGTAAAACTTCACGTGGGAAATCTGCTTAGTTTACGCAGCCCCTGCGTGACGGACTTTTTAATTTCTTGTAGTTATTGTTAAATATATGAATTCTCCAACCTGAATATTAATCGTATTTTTTTGTTTCAGCCTTTTGTAAACCCCCATTTTTATTCATCCGATTTTCACTCAAGTACCTCAGGTACTTAACATCTCATGTCCAGCTAACATTTTAATCCCTGATCTTAGATAGAGATCTATTGCAGAAGTGGTGAAAGCCATTTTCCCAAACTGAAACTATAATAAAATGTCTCTGAAAAATAGAATTTATTTCTTAAATGCACCTTAGTGATTATGCAATTGTTGTTAAACGAAGGATTTGTATGTTTATAGCACGTTAGAGAAATAATCTTCTATTCCTCGAATTTCTTTAAACTATTAAAGAGAATAAGGGAATTCAAATTAAAACACAAAACAAGAAAGGAATAGTACAGATAATAAGAAGCAGCCACCGAATTTTTAGCTCTTCTCTCTCTCTGTCCCCGGAATTTAATTCAGATCTCTTTGGCCTGTTTCCATTTAACTATAAACCCCAATCCCTATCCCTTCAAGAACCCTTTCCGTTCGATATCCTCATCCAATAAAGGCTTAATAACAGACACCACTCTTGTCATTAAAAAAAAAAGAAAAAAAAATTTCTTTGGGGACGAGAAATTCATAAATTTCATTTATCAGTAGCCTATAAGGGATGAAGGTTGCATCACGAACGTCTATAATGTGTCTCCCCAGCATATTATAAAAACTAAGGGTACTTGTGTATTATACCCACCACACTCTAGTTACATTGTAGAGTGCGCTGCTGAAACTAAGTAATTTGTAGATTACCTAACGAACAAGTGTACCTTTTTTTTTCTATTTCCCCCTCATAAAGACCTGACCCTGGACATCATGACTTTTCTGGAAACTCAAATACTCCATTTGATAATAACTTCCTTTTATTATACTCAAATGGCTACCCTATCGTCTCAAGATGCTACTTGAAACGACGCAGTAAGTTCACAACTTTTGCAATCGCCATATGGCCAAAAAAGTACTAATTTTAGTCATATATTCATTGTGGTAAGAAAGAAACATTTCTTGTAACTTAAGAATCTAATTATTTCATAAATTAAGCGGTAAATGCTGCTTATAGTTTTCAAAAACTCCTGGTGGTGAATGTTGAATAAAATAATATTTATTTGTAGACAATTTTGTATTTCCAAACCATTTTTAAATTATATATTCCTTACTCCTGATATTTTTAAGCGAGATTTCCCTTTGGTGGGAAATCAGCGTATTGAGGTTGTACTCATGACGCAATTTTTCCAAATTTTTCTTCAAATGTCCCATCGATCCTACCCAGGAGATGAAATCGAAAAAATGAGGTCCGTTCAAAACTGTACTATATATATATCATAAAATATAAATATATATATATTATATTACTATAAATATCTATAAATAATATATGTCTGTTTACCGCTCTAGACGAGTCGCAATTAATTGCATAATCGTTACCAAACGGAGATTTAGTCTTTTTATATGGAAAAAGAAAAAGATCAAGTTCGTTAACGGCTGAAATCGAGGACCAGGGGCGAGGGGTGTTTAGGGGGGAGGATTTTCGGGGGGGGGGGGGGGGGTATAATATCTAAATATCTCCGTTTATTATAAAACGTAGTCCGGATCGAAAATTCGTATACAATCAATCATCTTATTGCAAATTAAATGTACTATAAATATTGGTAAAAATATACATTTAATTCCAATATCTTGAATATTACCCGAGATATTTGCATTTTCAGTTTTCATGCTATCAGCAAACTCGCAACATTTTTTTTTTCTTGTACTCATGTTACATAAAGATACTCAGCAACATAATAAATCACATTTTTCGAAGTTTTTAAATACCAAAAATAGTATTCAAGAGACCATTATTAAACGAGGTACATGCAAATATGTCCTGATGCCCCCCCCCCGTCTTAAGGAGTGCTTTTGGACTACTAAAATTTGATTGATTGAGATAACAATTTATTCCTGTCTCAAAATTAATTAACAGTACTAGATATAGAAAATAGTTTCTCATTTGAAATTAATATGTTATATTCTGATATAATTTCAGTAATGTTTTTCTTTCCGGCGTAAGACGGGCAGACCTGTTTTGTTTACATTTTTAACCTAACGCTTCCTGTAGGCAGGGTTATTGATTGTGAAATTGGGTCTCGAAACATTTTCCTTATTTACCGTTTGTATTTATTCTATCGGTGGTGTTGAGGTTTATCAGTCTGTATATATATATCTATATATATATATATATATATATAATATATATATAGACTATATATCTATACTTTTACTTAACTTCGCGAGGGAAATCTGCTTAGTTTAACGCAGACCCTGCGTGTCGGAATTTTTGGGTTTAATTTATGTGGCAAACTTATTTCATTAATTTCAAATCAACTTTTATTTCGTTAAGATTTATTTTTATTTCATATTTGTTTTAGTGTCATGTGATTGCTGATTTAGGTGTGTACTCAGCAACTCATCATCAGTGAGCAGGCCACTTAATGCTTTAATAAAGTGTTTTTCTTCTTTCTAAAAGAAAAAAGTTAATTAAAATAGTTATTTATTATACAAGTGACGAAAGTAGATCATTTTACAACTCGAGTGAAACGTTTACCTTAAACACATAAGTGTACTCGTGGTAATTTCACGAGAGTTGTAAACTCTACTTTCGTCACGAGTGTAATATAATTTAATTTTCTTCTTTAATCGTGTATAAATACATGATCAGATCTAATCATGACTAAAGAACAAAATTAGGATGGTTGTTGAAAGATTTAATGGTTGTGAAAGGTTATTAGCATAGTTAATAAAACAACTAGTGATGATATTGTGGAAGTATTGCAGTTTATCAACAAGTGCAGGTTATAAACAAGAAAGGTAATTTTTTATTATATTTAAATTTTAAAATATATTGATTATTTACCACCAATAACTTATTTCACATTTACCAATTTATTTTGTTAAAAATAAATTCTTACAATGTTAAGAAGCATTTTAAAAGCATATAATTACCAAACTTCAAATTTAATTTTTTTAATTTATACTATTAACTAATTAAAGAAGTGCAATTCACTTTCATTCACTTGGTGAAAAAACGTGATTAACTTTTCATTCACTCTATTGCAAAATGTTTCACTTTCTTCACTCATTTCAGTTAGTAATGTTACCATTATTCAACGATTACAGAAAAAAAATATTATCCAATAGAGACGATTTAATTGTAAATAGTAGTCTAATCTAAAATATTTAAAAGAGTTGACTATAAATATATATATATAGTGTGTAGTGTTGTGTGGTGTAGTGTGTGTGTGGTGTGTTGTGATGGTGTAATTTTGTATAAATTGCATAAATTAAACTTGAAATATAGTCAACTCTTTTAAATTTTTTTAAAGAATATATTCAAGTCAATGTATGGCGTGCCGTCATAAGTCTCGAGAGAAGCTTATTCCCCTCAACTCTTGGAAAAGAATAGCAAGGGAATTTCCTGATAATTGTTTAAATCTTTGTTCACTTGCATGTTTGTGTTTTAGGTTCCTTATAACATCAAGCCAAACGATGCCGGATATGTTTTATTGATTTCCGTTAACCACCGTGGCCGAGTTGCTCAGTTAACTAACTGCATGTATATCTCTGGAATATGCTGGATGGTAGAGGAACCAATTGATAAGGATCAATAAGAAGGCCGGGGTGGGTCGCCCGGCGGTCGTGGTCCAGGCTACGCAGCTTTAATCAGCAGGCACTGAGGATGGAGCGTTGACTCCGAAAGTGCACTTTGCATAATATTAAAAAACAGTAGAGTACCCGGCATTCTTATTGATCCTTATTAACTGCATGTAATTATTGTTATGACAGCCGACATTAGTCAGAAACTTGTAATTTCGATTTCGTTCATTGACCACGTATAGTGTCATTAATCATCGGGGCCCATTATATAATGGGACATGGATTTGAAGATGTTCCACGGCCATATCTGGGCCCAGAATATCCTGGGAAGCAGAGCTAAGGGTGGGCCCCACGGAGAGACAGATCCCCGGCACGGGAATAAATCAAGACGACACAGTCTCCCCGTGTTTAATGTCTCGTGAACTAGCTCTCCTTTCCCCAGTTTTTCTCCTCATTTACCAACCCCCTCCCTTCCTCGGCATAACATTTACTACATTGAGCATCTAATGTACCCGCATTGAGGATTGGCACGGAGCCCTCGCTTCCTCCAGTCCTCTGCTTCTTTTCAAACGTCTCCCCCCTCATTCTCTCTCTCTCTCTCTCTGTTCCCAGCCCCCCCCCATCTCATATTTCTGCCTTCTCATGAAGTGCTTAAGGGCTTGAGGTCAGGGCCATAGTCTTCCGGCCCATAACTCATCCTCAGAGGAAGGGGGGTATCTTTGTAATCCCTACAAGCTTATAAACATGGAATATACCAATGGAAAAAAAAAACTCCTGTGTTCTGGAAATATGGGCACGAAAAATAGAATGAATGCCTATTGAAAAAAAAAATTCGATTTGGGAATTTGTCCATTAATTAAATAGTAGTGACTATAAGAACAACAACAATATGCTTATAAAAAATATTAAAAAGTCCGTCATGCAGGGGCTGCGTTAACTAAGCAGATTTCATACGTTCGTCACGTATTTGCCTTTACCTCAAAACGTAAAAGTTCAATGAGTACAATATTTGGTATTTAGGGCTGGAATAAAATACTTCATAATGTAACAGCTTATTATTAATATGACATGAGTAGGAGTGGGGGTTTACTGAATGCCAAAAACTTAAAAATGCAAATATTTCGGTTAATATTCAAGATATTGAAAAAAAACCTACAAAACAACATGTATGGAGCTTTACATCTTATAAGATTGGATCTATATAATTTTTCGATCCGACGCATAATGACGAAAATATTATGAATTTTCGAAATTCCACTTCTGAACGTCTCCCCTGTTCGATTCCAGGCTTTAACGAACTTTGCTTTTATTTTTACATAAACGTTTAAATACCGATTTTGGTAGCCATTAAACAAACATTGCGACCGCTAGAGCGTTAACAAACATATATATATATATATATATATATATATATATATATGTTCTCTTAAGAGAAATCTGCTAATAAAAAATTATTAAGTATTGAGTACGATTGCACTCCATCTGTAGAGACTGTTGTCTTATCCCCTTTCTTTCAAGATTCAATGCTATTGTAATTTTATCAAATTCAGGAACGTAAAAAGTATACATTTTTGTGAAGAAAGCATTTAACATAAAAATATATGTAAACTACAGTGATCTAAAATATTAAAGTATATGTGAACTATGGTGACTTAAAATATTAAAGTTTATGTAGACTATAATGATTTAAAGTATTAAAGTTTATGTAAATTATGGTGATTTAAAATATTAAAGTATATTTAAACTATGGCGACTTAAAATATTAAAGTTTATGTAGACTATGATGATTTAAAGTATTAAACTTTATATAAACTATGGTGATTTAAAATATTAAAGTATATGTAAACTTTGGTGACTTATATATTAAAGTTTATGTAGACTATGATGATTTTAAGTATTAAAGTTTATGTAAACTATGGTGATTTAAAATATTAAAGTATATGTAAACTATGGTGACTTATATATTAAAGTTTATGTAGACTATGGGGATTTAAAATATTAAAGTATATGTAAACTATGGTTACTTATATATTAAAGTTTATGTAAACTATGGTGACTTATATATTAAAGTTTATGTAGACTATGATGATTTAAAGTATTAAAGTTTATGTAAACTATGGTGATTTAAAATATTAAAGTATATGTAAGCTATGGTGACTTAAAATATTAAAGTTTATGTAGACAATGATGATTTAAAGTATTAAAATTTATGTAACCTATGGTAAACTAAGGTGATTTAAAATACTGAAGCATTCCAAAGCCGGTACAACATTTTTTTTTTTTTAAGGTTTACACATTAAAAATTTCCCTTAGAAAGAAAATTTGCCAATGAGATTGACAATTAAGTGGAGTAGTAAATCGAAGATTTTCCAAGAAAAGTAAGAGAACTTTCTTGGTCTGGGAGAAATGCCGTTTGAGAAGTAGTTGTAGAGAATCTGGATGATTTGGAAGTAACACCAATTTAGTTGATTAGTATAGAGAATTGGATTTTATTAGCATATTTCCCTCAATGGAAATCGGCTACTGAGGTCGTAATCATGGCGGAATTTTCGAAATTTTTCTTTAAACCTCCAACGATCCTACCTAGTAGATGACAAAAATGAGGTCCGTTCAAAATTGTGTATATATATATATATACACACACATATATATATATATATATATATATATATATATATATATATATATATATGTCTGTTACCGCTCTAGCCGTCGCAATTTTTGTTTGATCGTTACCTAACTCGATATTTAGTCGTTTATAGTAAAAAGAAAGATCAAATTCATTAACGGTTGAACAAGGGAGAGGGGGGTTTAGAGGGGGAGAATTTTGAAAATTCAAAGTCGGAGATATTACAATAAGTCGGATCAAAAACGTGTATGGAATAAATCTTATTGAAAATTAAATACACTATAAATGTTGCTATATTAATATTGTACTCTAAAAAATTTAATGTAATCTAAATAATTAGTAATTAATTAATTTGTAATCTAAATAATTAATATTAATATAAGTAGAGTACAATTATTGTTATGTTGGTTTATTCTCTATCTTGAATATTAACGGAGATATTTGCATTTTTCAATTCTCAGCCTTCAGAAAACCCCCACTTCTACTAGTGTTACAGAAACAATGCTCTGTTATATAATAAAACATATTAATTGAAGCCTAAATACCAAATAGTGTTTTCATTGAACTTTTACTTTGTGGGATTATTGCAAATACGTTCTGTTGACGACCCCCCCCCCTTCTTTTGTTATTGGATTACTAAAATTTGAGTGATTGAGATAAAACCGATTCTGATTCATTACAAATTACACCACTAGCTTTAGTAAATTATTTTCAATAAAATTAATATGTTACATCCAGATATATTTCATGGCTTGCCTGTTTGTTTACAATTCAGCCGCTTGTAGGGATTACTAACTTGTATTGTACATTTACTGAGCATTCACGGTAGTGTTTCCCGTATATATATTTATCTACTGTAAACCTTCGCGTGGGAAATCTGCTTAGTTTACGCAGCCCCTGCGTGACGGACTTTTATCTGTATTACTATCCAGTCCTGACCAAGTCGCATTCATAATGGTGGCATTACCAGTCATGTGCGCTAATCATTTGGGCATAACTCAAAGTAAGCAGAGCAGCGAACTGGAACAAATTGACATTTTGGACCACCAAAATGGTTTCTACCAACCAAGAAAACTATTAATGTTTGTGACGATTTATGGCATGACTCAGAGTACATTCAGAGAAATAGAACCTAATATACACAAGTTGGACTTCAAGTAATAAACAATCTATAAGAGTAATTAGACGCATAGGTATATGACACATTGGACAAACGTATTCATATCTAATGAGCTCCGAAGATACAGCTGTAAGTCGGTACTGCACCAGGAGGTTGACTGTTAAATACACACTCACACACACACACACACACAGGCACCTAGAATCGGACTGTAAGATATCACTAGATGCCGAGAACGGGAGACTAATGACGCAATTTAAACAGAGGAGTCGGGGATTAGAGTAAGACCGGCGGTTAAGGAAGGCTCGTTAGTTAAACTGATGGAACATGGAAATGAGAGTAGGCGCATGCGCTCATTTCCTCTCCTCCATAAGTCAGCCCCTTCCTGTCAGGGAGAAGGACGTCCATCCACCATATGGGCTAGCAAATGGTCACCATCATTGCTGGAATTGCAATCTTCAATTTCAGCTTGGATAATGTTAGACTTTGTGTGTGGGACTCATAAGGTTTCCGGATTAGAATAGAAAACGATTCAATGAGCCGAGTTTCGAATTCGAAACTCCAAATTGAAGATTGATGATTAAGTGTATAAAGATTAATGAAATGTGTCATTTCGAAACTAAGAGGGCAACATTTTTGGACCCTCACGAAAATTTAATCCGCTATTTTTTTTTTTAAATTTTCAAAGTAATATGTCATTGTAAAGATATGCAACTAACGTCAACCCAAACACGGAATCAATGTTCACTCATACACGTTGCTAAAGAATAATAATTGGTGAATGAACTCCCACGGATATCCGTGTTTTAAAAAGTCCGTCACGCAGGGGCTGCGTAAACTAAGCAGATTTCCCACGTGAAGTTTTATAATAGAGACATTTCAGAATAGAGAGTCAAACAGTTACAGGAACGGCCCGAACTAGCTCTTGACGGAAACTCATGACTAGACCCGAAATTAGCCGATCTCATCTCAGAAGCTGAAAACATAAAAATGCAAATATCTCGGTTAATATTCAAGATACGGAATACATGTATATAACATTATATTATAGTAAATTTAATTTGCAATAAGATTGATTCTATATAATTTTTCGATCCGACGTATAGTAACGGAGATATTTCGAATTTTCGAAAATCCTCCCGTCTAAACCCCCCCTCCCACTGGTCCGATTTCAGCCATTAACAAACTTGATCTTTATTTTTACATAAAACGTTTAAATATCGAGTTTGGTAACGATCAAGCGAAAATTGCGACCGCTAGAGCGTTAACAGACAAATATATATATATATATATATATATATATATATATATATATATATATATATATATATATAATTTTAAACGGACTTCATTTTCGTCAACTCCTGGGTAGGATCGATGGACATTTGAAGACATTTTTCGAAACTCGCGTCATGAGTCCGACCTAAATAGCTGATCTCCCCTAAGGGAAATCTGCTAAAAACATTAGTTGACAGCAGTAAAACAAAACACATATTTTGACTATAATCAGCTCAATCGACAGTTGACTGAAGGAGAGTCAGCCTAAGGTAGAATTAGAAGAAAGGCCAGGAAACTTGCAGAAGCCCAGCTTTTTATGTAATTTTGCATTGAGTTTCTAGGAAAAGTGTTTGTAACATTACGTCAAATTTGCAAAATCCTGCTGGGCAAAGTCTTTCGCATTGAATTTACTAGCCCGCAATACTAAGTACAAACAAAGTACCAAGTTTCTTAAAAGCATTCATAGCATGAGTAATGTCAATATGAAAGAATATCGAATACGATTCGTAAACCTTGCGAGAATTTGATACTATATCAATTTGAATATTTATATTATATGTAGAATAAGAATTCAACGTTTTGAAGGAAATTCCGATAGAAATGTAGTTTCTTCATTTCTATGTGGCAAATCAAAAAATATTATACGAAACAAATATAATAGAGAAAAAGTCCTATAATTATATTATCTTTCCCTAATATAGATGGAGATATTTTTCATTTTCTTCCCAACCAAAAAGTTCCCCAATTTTAGTATCAAGTAACTTGATTTTTGAGTTTTGAAATACATTTATTTTCTGAGTTACATGGCTAATAGACATGCCTCTAAAAAATCGTTATATATTTGAGGAAGGCTATATAGTTATAGATTTATTATTTGATGCCCCTACAATGGCGATTCATATTGAAAAAAAAAATAATATATGCTGCATCTATCTATGCAGTCAGTTACTGTGAATAAAGAAGAAAAGTGTTCCCATCGAGGAACGTTGTTTCGTTGTTATTTATGGTACTACAACAATCGGGAAATCAAACATTTCGATCCCGGGTGAGTCTAGGATTTTATTGAGTGAGCTAGTCACTAAATAATTTCTAATATTCCAAGAATCTAAGTTTATTATGTGTATCATGACCTCATTTACACGCTTGCCTAAGTTAGGCACCTGCTAATTTAGTTAGTACTTATCCTTCTAAGGTTTTTATTATATTTATAGATAATAACATTCGGATGATTTCATTTTTGGGGTACCGTAAAAATAAATAAGCTTTTATGGGATGAGAACAATAAGTGTGGACACCTTTATCACAAGTTGGCAGGCGGAATGTTCCAATCTAAGTGAGCAACCTAAAACCAGCTCTTGAACAAAGAGGTCACGTATAGGTTTTATAGTCTTTGGCAATTTGTCTAAGATGGTCCGAGGGAGGTGGCCGGTGAAAAAGCCCCGAGGGCCCAGTTTTTTTGGGGGGGGGTCTCCTAGGGGTGTATTTATGACAGCCCCCCCCCTTTGCTGTTTACACGCACCGCCTCCTCCTATCGGCCCTTTGTGAGCCCTCAGCCGACAGTCGTTAGTAGTCTCCTTTTAACGGTAATAAGCCTTCCCCTTTTCGCTTTTTACAAGTCTCCTGTCCGTGCCAGCCTTCTTGCGGCCCCTCCTCACAAGGGGCGTCATGTTATCAATTTGTATTACACGGCTCAGATAAAGGGCAAATAAAAATCAATCCATTCTCTTCTTATTTTCGAAGATTTCCCTTGAAGTCACTCCAATATAATAAATAAGGTTAACACACATATATATATATATATATATATATATATATATATATATATATATATATATATATATACTACGAGAGAGACGGCAAACAGTGGTTCCAAATGCACGATTCCTTTTCATGAGCCTATTTCTGACGATTAACAGACCTAATCATCTCCCAGGAAAATAATGAAGTAAACATCTTTCTTATTCTTAAGTAAGGGCCAATGATACATTTCGAAACTCAGACGGAAATTTACGAACTCCACAAACCAGAGTTATAAGTCTGAGAAATATGTCTAATTGTAGAATGATACAGAAAGTAGAATGTACAGTAGAAACAGAATCCTAACCGTATTATGAAGGAAAGTATTTTCGAAGAAAAACGATTGTCTGTAAATTTATAAGAAAAATTATGCACACATGCATACGCATGAGTAGGTATATATATATATATATATATATATATATATATATATATATATATATATATATATATAAAACCAAATTTTCCTCATGGGGAATCAGGTATTGAGGTCGTACTCATGAAGCGATTTTCGAAAACTTTATCCATCAGTCCTACCCAGAGATAATAATTCCGGTCAAAATTATATATATATATATATATATATATATATATATATATATATATATATTTATGTGTGTGTGTGTGTGTGTGTGTGTGTGTGTCTGTTAACGCTGTCGTAATTTTTGTTTGATCGTTACCAAACTCGATATTTAATCGTTTTATCCAACAAAATAAAGTGATCAAGTTCGTTAATGGGGGGGGGTTTCGAAAATTTAAAATATCTCTGTTACGTCGGATCGAAAACTGGTATAGAAACAATCATATTGTAAATTAAATGTACTATAAATATTTTTATATACAATTATTCTCTATCTTGAGTATTAACCGAGATATTTGCATTTTTCCAATTCAGCCATTCATGCGTTCATACTTGTGCGATTCGGCTGAAAGTGAGTTCGACCGTTTCCGTAACTGTTCGGTTCTCATAAAATTGGACTGGTGTAAGCTTCTACTCTGGTGTGTGTGAGAGAGAGAGATTTGTGGTGCTTGTGAGCGTGGGGGGCGGGAAGGAAGGGCTAATTGTTGGCAGGCCACACGGAAATCATTTGGCCAATGAATTACAGATATTCCTGATCAATATGATTCATAATTCTTTAAATATTTTCCTGACATGTTTTGTAAATAATTATTACATCGTATTTCCGCGTTAAAGCTTGTTTCAATTATTAAATTCATCTTTAATATTCAGGTGTTCAGTTCCTTTCCATAATTCAATTATATTTACACTTACTTTGCATATAGAATAGAACATTTTTTTGTTTTAACTAGGGAGGCCAAAAAACAAAAAAAAAAAATTGTTAGTCAACTTTTCTTTTTCAACCCAATAATATATATTATTATTATATATATACGCCTAAGAAAATTTTACTATCTGTCCCTTAAAGTTTGTATTCTGTTGAATACAAATGTGGCTTTTGTTTTTTTTTTTTTTTCAGAACATTTCCCTTAAGGGAAATCAGCTATTGAGGTCGTACTGATGACGCGATTTTCGAAAATTTCTTCAATGACGAAAAACGAAAATGAGGTCCGTTCAAAATTATCAAACAAAAATTGCATATATATATATATATATATATATATATATATATATATATATATAATTTTGACTCTAGCGGTAGCAATTTTTGTTTGATCGTTACGAAATTCGATATATGCAGGGGGGTTTAGAGGAGGGATTTTCGAAAATTCTAAATATCTCCGTTAACATAAGTCGGGTCGAAAAAAATGTATAGAACCAATCTTATTGCTAATTAAATGTGCTATAAATATTGTTATATACACTCATTCTCTATCTTTAATATTAACTGAGATATTTGCATTTTTTTGTAGCCTTCATCAAAAACCCCCACTTCTACTCATGTTACATAAATAATACTCTGTTATGTAATAAACCATATTATTCGTAGCTTAAATACCATACATTTTTTTCAAGAGACCTTTATTGTACGGGATAAATGCAAATATGTTTTCGTGACCCCCCCTTCTTAAGTTCTTGAACTACTAAAATTTGATTGATTGAGATAAAAATTATTCTGATCCATTATAAATTACAGTACTAGATATAGTAAATAGTTTTCAATAAAATTAATATGTTATATTCTAATATATTTCCGTAATTGTTTTTCTTTCCTGTGAGAAGTTCGCCTACGTTTGCCTAGGTGTGCCGTTCGTTTACGTTTCAGATGCTTCCCGTCTGGAGGTTTCTTATTATCGTTTGCATTTATTCGCTGGCTGTTGACAGTGCTATTGTGTTACAAGTATGTAGATTTATCTATTGTTAAAAATCACGAGGGAAATCTGCTTAGTTTACGCAGCCCCAGCGTGCCGGACTTTTTTTTTTCTTTATCACCCATAGTTTTTCAGCAATCTCCTATTTATTATATAGTGTAAAACCTCTATTCAGTATATGGGGAAATTAATGAAACGGTATTTTATATTATAAGCGTGATTTGTTTTTACATTAGGCTACTTACAACAATGATATAATGTGTCAATACAGGTTTCACTTTTTTTAGAATTGGTTTATACTTTGTATCTCTTTTTTCATTGAAGCTTCTTTTTCTGAGATGAGTCGCTTCTTGAACGTCTAGGTGAAGTTACCAACAGTAGTCTCCCATGATTTTCGTGTTCCAGTGGCCCTGGTAGCGTTTTTCCATTACTTTCATGTTCAATTGAAAACCCGCCCCTTGCTCTTTATTAAAACCTCCGAAGTTCTCAGGGAAGTATCTAAGTGGCTGCCTCAAAATTGACATTTCAGGCTAATCAAACACCCTAAATTTTTAAACTTGTATAACATATTAGCTACAACAGCATACATAGTCTGGGTGTTTTTCATTACTCAAGAACACTTTAACGACTTGCTTAAATGAAACTCATACTTATTTCTCATGTAAGGTCATTTCGGATTCAAAGTTAACGTCAAGAATCAATTTTCTAACGTCAGGTCCGACAAAGACTCATTATTTTACTGTTGTCATACCTGTCGGTGATGACCGAGTCACTGGATGATGTCCCAGTACGCTTTCTTTTAGATTAGCTTCTGAAAAGTGAGGAAACTGCTGGCAGAGATACTTGTTCAAATTTTGAAACATTGTTCAATTTTATGAATGCAGTTTCAGTAGTGCTACCAACGAACTGTACATCCATTATACTTACTTTTTCAACTTATTTTAACTATATAAAAAACTGTTAAATTCTGTAATAATCGGTTAAATTTAATAAGTTTATTTATAACACGTGAAAAAAAAATGATTCAGCTTATTAAATACCATATTTGGATTCAGCTCCCCAAAAAATATGAGGATTAGATATTTTCTGTGAAAACGTTCTTATTGTATTGGCCTGTGTTATCGGTGAAACTTTTTTTTTTATTGATTACTACTAAAATTATTAAAAAAATATAACATAATATTTTTTAAGAAAACTAATATTTTTACAACATCTCTTGAGTAATTTATTGCCCAATTGAACGTCTTTTACAGTCGATTACACTGGTGAACAGTCACAGAATTTCCCTTTAAGAAAGTAATATTTTGTGTAAATTTAGAAACGTCTACTTCAGAGTAAATCAATTTTGTCAACAAACCCAATAAAATCGTAACTCCCGCCCAATAAAATCGCACCCCCAGCCCCACGAAAAAAGGAAATGATGAAGGAAAGGAAACTTTTCACAGTCCAGATCAGACGAGCATGCAAAATTAATGCAAAGACGGCCGCTATCTCCATTTATAAAAATCCCTGCATAATTTGAGGTGAAAATAAGATATTCATTTATATAATAAGATAGGATATAATTCCGTATATCCTGATATACGTTTACAAACAGCTCCTTCCACTAACTTTTTTCTAATCATCCAATCACTCAGCCCGATTTCAAATATTAACGACATTTAGTTTTACATGAAAAGTTTTTTAGGCATGAGTTAGGTAATTTATAAAAATAATTTGGTGCATCTGAAGGGGTGGTTTATTTATATATAAATATCATCTGAAATAATTTTTCAAGCTATGATGTTGGGTGTTTTAATATTTGAAATAATCTTTTGAAACAAGGCGTCTTAGGGATAAACTCATAGCTAATTACCGAAAAGGGAAATATGTAAAAAAATTAATCACACCTAGTACAATATACAGTTTGTATATATTAAGGACTAAACAGGTGGCGTGTTAATTACTTAAACGGGGCACAGGTTAGATACCTGGGATAAGACGTCGATCTTAACTCATTCTGTTATTCTAGAATCGTAGGTGCGATTCTAATCCTAGCAACAAGACTTTCTTGAGTGAAATAAAATCCTTAGTCCCACCCTAGCTAGAAAATGGTGAAAACCTGTAGATAACCCATACCAATTTTTCATTGTAGCATAAAGTTGATAGTAATAATATAATTAAAACGGAATAAATAAGCAACATTTAACCCCGGCGTTAGGAACAAATTGAAAAATTAAAGATGAATTTTAATTATGGATAATTAATTATAATAATAAAGATCAATCACAAAGGGAACAAAATAGAATTATGTTAAGGCTTTTAAAAAATGGATTTATAGTTTTTGTAATTATGTCATCTACTCTGCATTCAGATTTCATCATGCAGATTTCAACAATTCAATATTTTTGATTCATTCATTCTTTAAATATGACAAGTAAAACCCCCATTAAGTCAATAAAGATTAAAATGGCCGAAGGAAGTAAGTATCCAAACAAAAGTTGGCAAAGTGCTGGAAAAATCGCAGAGACACAAACTTTGATGTAGAAAGCAATAAAACAAAATGTTTATTTATAGATATGAGATGGATTCTTCACAACCATAGTTGGTAATTAATTCAAAACATTTAAATACAGGAGTTGGCATTGCCACTCGTTTAAGACAAATTGATTTATTGTATCTCTTATAGCCCTTATCAAAACACTGAAATCTTAGAAGAAATCCGGCGGTATACAACAAGCTCACTCTGCATTTTATGTCTACTGAATGTGTTATTCACTTGTAGAACTTTCGCAGATTCTACAATTCTAGTAGAAGTCTTTGCTCTTGCCCAAAACATTTTTTGGGCTCAAAGTCACTACAGAAAAGACTAAATACATGAGAATATTTAGGCAGAGATGATTTTTGATCATGTGTAACAGGGAGTGTGCACATTTCCTACTTGTTCGTTCCCCGAATCACATTCAAGTACTTCAGTGGAATAGCTAAAGACATCAAAATTGAGGAAACCAAATATAAAACCCATACTAGTCAATGGGACCAGATATGTTCAACCTATGGATAACTACTCTCGTAAAATGTATTTAGAATCACGAGGCTGGATTAAACTCCTTAAAAAAGGGGACCAGGTCAGAATATTATACAAAATTTGCTCCACTGTGGTGCTATGGAAATATGTAATGTATAACAGCTGCAGAAGGTTAATGATCTTTCGCCACTATAGATTTGTATATGAAATAATGCTTTTACTGTGTAAGGCATGGGGGGGTTACATGTAATACAAATAGAACAAATATATATTTTTAAATGTTTATATTCCCAAAAAAAACAGACTGCTGTTTACGTGTTTTATTTATATTTGTATGACGTATGTCTATGAGTGTTTTCTGTGTGTGTTTGTATGCATATTATAAATTATTGTCCTAACCTATTTAATTCTTGAAATGATAAATTGTTCAGAATAAGAAATAATAAGTATGGCCATTATTATAAGGCAATGAAAAACATGTATATATTACAATAAAATATATTTTTAAAAATTAAGAAAAACAGTGCTGTTTACATATATTTTATTGTGCTTAGTGCTATATATGAACATGTTAGACATTTATCAATCACGAGACCTAATTATTACAACTCACAATATACCAGACAGAATAGACTCAAAATAAATAATTATATGACGATGTTGAAAACATGTAGGGCATAATAACCTAGCATTTAATTTCCCAAGTTAACGCTAATCCTAATCCAACTCATATGAGGATTTCTGTATATTAGGTAATCCCGATCTGTTGATCACTGATAAAAATATCCAAGTAATTGTGTGTGCTCACGCAGAATTTGAATGGCCAGCGTGAATCATGTGTGTGTGTGTGTGTTGTTTTGTGTAGGGTGGGTTTTTATCGGACTTAGTGTGTGTTAACCCTGACGTAGAAACAAATTTTCATTTTATCTAAATTTGATTTACTAATCTTAATATTTACACACTAAAGCTAAATGACAATTTCGGGTTTAGAGAAACGCGAAAAAGTAAAATGGGAAATATTTGTATTATCATAGATCGAAAAACGATTTCGCAAGCCATTTCTTCAATTTTCGTTTCTTTGAATTTATCTTGTATGTCTCTTATTAACAATTTTGTTTGCATTTTTTTTTATCTTTCAGCCATAAGACTCCACACTCTGTTACGAGTAATTTTAAACAATTGTCTAAAAATGCCTCCTTGCCTGATTCCCAGCATAGGTGCCGCGAAGTATTTACCTTGGGGCATTACTAAATTAGAATTGCCGTCATTGTAGGAGTTATTCCTGTAAGTCAATTGCATTTCGTATCTTTAGCTTTAGTAAATGAGCTACGTGTGTTAATATACTGGACTCAGCACGCCCATGATAGATTTTTTTTCCTTATACGGCATCATTGTACATTTTTTGTTTACTTCAAAGCTGAGTATTATTGTAAATTACTCTTTTGAAGAAAGAGGGTTATTCCGAAAAAGCCCCTTTTTAGGAAAAAAATATGTAATTAAACCCTATTCCCGAAAAAAAAAAAAAGATATTTCCTCCTGAAAACATATAGAGGAATAAGAGAGGAGAAGGCCTCCCAGGTCGAGGCTGGATTTACGACACTGTATATCGTCCCATCCAGGTAGAATAAAAGGTGTTAAACATGTCAGCGAGGGAAGACTCCGCTTTTAACTCAACATCTGGGGATGACAGTAATGGCAACTTATGTTACCCAAATTATGTAAAAATCTATTCTGGAGAAAGAGAGAAAGCCGCCTTAAACATGACATAACCATACCATAACCGATGAAGGTAGATCGGGGGAGGGGGGGGGGAGTTCTTTATGTGGCGCCGGCCTCTTGTGTTTCTTGCCCATTATCAAACCCGCACTAGTAGTAACTCGTAAATCTGTTTTAGGTTTGGTTTTCGCTTTTTTCCCCCGCTGGGGCTATCGGGGTCCCGAACGGGTATTGGGAAGGGTTTTTGTTTCCAGAGAGGAAACATAGTAATGATCGTTTCCAGAAAATGTCTTAATATTTAACAAAATTCATTCGGTTGTTGGAGTCTCCTAGCTGAAGACTGCACTGAATGAATTTGGTGGCAGAAGCCCTGCAAGATCTTGAGTATGTTCCTAAATAACTGTAAAATGTTGTTGAATATTGAATTACTTTGCCATAAGCTTGAATCTCCTAGAAGACTGCTCCTACGACTTCATCCATGGGAACCATAAAAATCCATCACACAGGAGCTGTGTACACTAAGCAGACTTCCCACGTCCGGTAATGGCATACTGGATATCTCATCTCATCGTCTCTTCTCTATTTCTACTCTAGTAAAATTCGTATGTAAGCAGAAATTGAAATGTATGAAGGACACGATTAATTCATTGATGCAATTTCTCAATGTGAATATTCCATGATTAGAAGTGAGAGTTTATTGAAACTGAAAACAAAAAACTACAAAATAATTAAAATTATAATTTATAATAAACAACTATAGTAGAGGATTAAATGTTTAATAAAATGTGTTCTACAACATTTTTCGGTCCACCGATAACTGAGAGTCATTGAATTTTCGAATTCCACCCCTCTACTCTACCCTCTTACTTCTCAAATTTCAGACACTACCGAATATGATCTTTAGTGTTGGAAGAAACGGTTTAATATGGATTAGGATTAATATGATTTGGGCAATCAACAGCTATGTTATTATGACCTTTATATTAGTATAATGCTGTTTACAAGTGTCTGTTTTACTCTATGTCTTAAATAATATCAAGTAATATATTGTAAATACTCCTCTTGTCATATCCTAAAGGTATTAAATTTACTAATTTTCTGTACGTTTATTTCTTAACTAAATCTATAAATACATTTTTATTTATTTGTATTTACTTAAAGATATGTGTTAGTAACACGAGTTACAATGTACCTATATACACTTTTTACTACTGGCTTAATGTTTTTAACAGCCTTTATATTTGGCCAATAATTAATAATTATTGGTTTAATATGGAGTGCGGTATAGATAAAATAAAGAATCTCGGCTTAGGAACGAAAAATCTTTACATTGCATATTTTCTTCAGGCTCACGTAGTAAATATTCGTTAAAAACTATAGTAGAAATTTTAAGGTAGGAAAAAACAACTTTAATAATATATCATCTACTTATAATATGATATGAGTTGGAGTGACTGTGTATGTGTGAGAGAGAGTGATCAGTTAGTTCATTTCCAGACTTGATATTTAAAACTAAATATTAATGGGTTAATGGACACAATTCCAGAAGTAGTCGTGGATTAGAGGAGCATAAAGCATAAAATCCTAAATATTTCCATTATTTGCCGTGGATTGAAAAATATTGTGTTACCTATTATTAAATTAAATAACACCAGTAGAGGACAAGGTCTTTTTATTGATCCTGAAAAAATTAAATAAGCTTTTTTTAATTTATATTTTAGTTATAAACTAACTGTGATTTCATGACACTGGGGAGCGGCGAACTCATTAAATAAAATCCTTAGCCCCACCCTGGCTAGAAAAGGATGGTAACCTGCAGAAAAACCGTCCCAATTAGCCATAGTAGCATAAAGTGGAAGTTAATAAATAAATAATTTATATTTTTAATATACCACTTGTTTTTAAGAAAAGAACTTTAAAACAGTTGAGTGTAAGCACAGAAGCTAGAATACATCTTTGATTATTCTAGTTAAATTATTTTTTAGTTAGTTTCCTACGTTGGCGGCTATATAGTCTTAAACAAGGGGCGTAATCTTAAGGTTTGAATCGAATGTGTGTCTTAAATAATTATTCAATTGTACCAGATAACTTTAATGAATTTCGAAAGTGAGGTTTAATGATTAAAGACAAAATGTATTTGAGTAGTATTTAGATGGAAATGAACAATGTGCCCATTGTATTTTATATGAAAATTCTATAACATTTTCAGGAGGAAATCAAAACATAGCACAACATTGCTAATATACAATTAGCATAATGGAACGATACATATCTAGCGACCACGTGTTTCAGCCAATAGGAAGTCTAGTTCCTTATTACTCGACAACAACCAGCCATTGGTACCGAAGATTAATTGTTTGTCAAAAGTTATAATTAATTGTAGCTATCCTTTGGTAAATTATTCGGGGTTTGGCATGAAGCGCTAGGAATAATTTTCCATCTACTGATTACTAAAAGATTGAGCGTGTTGCGGGCCCCAATGGAGGGCTAACTACACAAGGCAGCCTGACAGGCCGAGGGGGTCCTAATATAATAAAGGAGATGCATCTGGCGTGCTTTCCTTCAATATCTTAGCATCATCAGTCAATTTCAGGAAAGTTCACAATTACCCCCTCAATAACTCATGTCGCCCTCCCCCAGTCCAGCATAGTCCGCTCATCACCTTTAATATTGGCTAACTTACACATCTATTTAGCCATACCCACCATTCTAAAAAAAAAGTCCGTCAGGCAATGAAAACAATATTTTGTGTCCAGTCTTCAAATAAAGTGATCCATAACATAACTGATTATTGTTAGTATGACATGTTAATAATAAATATAATGAAAAAATATACATAACAACATTTATAGAAACTTAAATTTGCAATAACATTGATTCTATAGACTGTTTCGATCTGACGCATAATAACGAAGATAATTCGAATTTTCGAAATTCCTCTTCTCCAACCCCCCCCCCTTCACAAGGTTCGATTTCAGCTGATAAGTTACTCGATCTTTCTTTTTACATAAAACACTTATATATCGAGTTTGGCAACGATAAAACAAAAATTGCGACCGCCAGGGCAGTAACAAACAAATATATATATATATATGTATATATATATATATATATATATATATATATATATATTTATATATATATATATAAACATGCATGGTGCCCCAACTTCCCAGCCACCCCCTCTTAAAATCTCTAGTTATTTCAATACAAGGCTGAGATTTGGTGTACCATAATTGGAACCCCTGAAGAATTGAAAGGTGAAGTGTTTTTTTTTAAATTTCAGAATCCATTCCTCCCCCCGTAGACTTGTTTCAAAGATAATTTAGTTATAATTTTATGTAGCAGCATTTTTCAAGAAAAGGTTCCGTTTCTGAAATAAAGATGTAAATTTCACGGCTAAAGGGTACGTCAAAACGAAAAATTCACCGATATAAACTGGTTTTAGCATTTGATTTTCTAGAAGAATCCATCATAAAAAGTAGGACATTCCACAGAAAATTCCATAGTTATGGTCCCTGGAGTACTGGAGAAGGTTAGGAGTTTGAATATGGACTGAAGGGATTCAGTGGTCCAACTAAGGCACACCATGTCTCAGCATTGTATTAAAATAATTGGAGATTTTAAAGGACTTGGCAAAAGAAATTGAGACACCCTGTATAAAATTGTAACCTCTGTCTGTACATTGATTTTTTTTCTCGAAATTTTGCGATAATTGTTCGTTTCACATGCCTTAGACACGATATCTGCAATTTGTAGCTATGGTTTCTGTTTGTTACCTTTTCACGAATAAACGGCTGAACCCAATTTTATGAAATCATGTATATTACTATTAACCCAACTTAGACTTTAGGCTATATTAATAATCTCTAAGGAGAACAGGAGTGAGGGTTATAAAAGAGGCCTGAAATTAGAAATAGCGATATTTCGTATTCTATTGGCAAATATGCACATAACAAAAGTTGTTATTTTGAGTAATCTTTGATATAAACACTTTAGCAATATACCGAAGTATAAACGAGCTATATAATAAAAACTATAGCGGGAGTCAAACGGCAAAAAGACTAAACCGACCTCAACAGAACCCCGTACGTGGATTAGTATTAATACGTCTATTATAGATTATAAGCTATATAAATATTTTTAGGAACGAACAGGAGTGGGGGTTATGGGGAAAGTCTAAAATGAAAAATCGCGATATTTCGTTTTCTATTCGGTTTACGCCAAACATGCATATAACATAAGTTGTTTATTTTGTCATTTAGAGTAACGTTTGTTATGTTCTCTTTTGTGGTATAACACAGTATAAATGAGATGTTCACTAAAAACTACAGCGGGAATCAACAATTTTATTGGGCACTAATCTCTAAAACGAACTAAACAAAACTTGGCATGTGAATTAGCATTTACTCTTCCATGATAATAAGCTATATCAAAATTTAAAAGGACGACCAGGAGTGGGGGTAGTAAGGGAGGCATTACATGAAAAGTCGCTGTACTTCGTTTCCCATTGGTTTTTCAGATTACTTCCACATAGGTGTTTGAGTAACTTTTGTTATATTCACTTTTGCCGTACAAAAAAGTACAAACGAGATATACGCTAAAAACTAAGGCTGAAATCAATAGTTTTTGTTGCACTTATTAAAATGTTTTTAATATTCGCATATTACGACAATTGATGTTATGTTTTTAGAATTATATGATAGTTCGAAGTATGATTTGGATTAGGGACGTTATAAATCTCCGACACCTCCCCTCTTCATCTGTTATTTATTTTAATTAGAAATTAACTTCGTTATTGGTTTCCAACAAATATTTAAACTATGAGAGCATTTCGATTAATTAATTTTTATAATGTATTACTTAAACAAAGTCATTCAGAATTTGCATATCACGTGATAGCGGAAGTTGTGCGGAATCAAGCACTTAAACTGTGGTATAAATTATGCTATTTCCTCCGATATGTATACGTTATTGAAATGTCTGTGTACTGTCTATAACTATTAATTGTTACTTGGTAATGCCATTACAACAAAAGACAACATGCGTTTAACAAACTCCATATGATTTGAGGTTATAGTCTATCTCTTTTCCTCACCCTCGCTTTTAGAATATAAATTACATCTTTTTAAGGTTACCACTGTTATGCGTTATTTGTTTACATCGGGTATAAAAATTACAGAGCTCCGGTTAGCCATGTCAGTTAAAGCGTTGACCTTAATCTCTCATGGTAAACCTAGAGTGACGAGTTCGATTCTCGCCTGGGCAAAGGAAATTATTTAGTAAAGGAATTCATTAAATAACATCCGAAGTCCCACCCTGGCTAGAAAAGAGTGGTGACCTGTAGATAACCCGCCCCGATTAGCCTTAGTTGCAAAAAATGGATGTTAATAAATAATAATAATATAAAAATTACAAGAAAATTCGAATTCTTCATTCTTTGGATAAATAATTGAAGTAAAGCAATGTTAATAACTCTCATGCGGGAGCGAAAGCTATCAGCAGGCTAACACAGTTAAATGTGTTAATTTATTTTCAGCGAAATGTTGTTTTTGCTTTCCACCCACATTTGCTATTATGTATAAAACTAAGCTCCAAAATAAGTACTCGGATTGGTTTTTGACTGGAAATATGTACATTATAGCTGATATTTATTTATAATAAATGATTATGATTTGAATTACTCAGTCAAACTGAGGAGGGAGATTGATTAGGGACTTATTTTTATATATTCTTCAAAACTAAAATCTCTAATCTATAATTTCCTTACCTGGTCCTTTCGGGAAAGCCATACGCCCGGACGGTAAGAGTAGTTGTTCCTGTTGCCACAAAGCCTTGCCACAAAAAATACCATAATTCAGCCTGAAATGATTTCTGGAGCGAAGCCGGGTACCTTACCTAGTAATATATATATATATATATATATATATATAAAGTTGTAACGTCTGTTTATACATTGATTTTTTTCTCAAAATTTCACGATACGTTTTCTTTTCACATGCCATGGTCACGATACCTGCAATTTGCAGCTTTGGTGTCTGTTTGTTTTTTTCTTTTTGGAAAAGCTTCAGTGTATAATAATTCATCAGTGTAGCCCTTTGCAGGAAGAAGCCAGCAGTCGAATTACGGAAAGGATCTCTTCATTTGGTATCAATGCTTAGTTTCTATTGAAACCTTCTCAGAGCTTTTCACTACAAAAAGTTATTGGTAATCAGGTTTCATACAAAAAATAATCAATTACATTTGATTTATGAATATATTTCTAGTTTGCTACATCATAAAACATCTATTTACATATAGACAAGAAGAATATATATATAATTTTCTTTCATATCTTACACACATAAACAAATATCGTTGTCCAAGGGGATACGAACAATTACCCATTTAGATACATAAATATTGTATTTAAAAATCAATATTTCCATTCAAGAAGAGTCTCTTTGGCCTAAATATTTTATTTACATATAAATAACATTCTATAATAATATTTACAATTATTGGTAACCTTGGAAATTTTTTGTGCACTCACAATTCGTGAAAATCATTTTGTCCTATTTTAATGACAATAAATACTTTAAGAAATCAATCCCTTATAATAAATTAAAATAATAAAAATTAGGAGTAATACAATAACAATTATAAACGAAGTGATACGACTCTTTTTAATAATATTATAAATTTGTCCATATTAAAATTTCGATTAAAAGTGTCCAGGGTAAGAAGGCATGGTAGATAATAGATAGAAAAATTACAAAATTGTATTAATTTAACAAAATACTTCAAATATTAATTACAAGTACATCAGTTTTCACCAGTGACCTGATACTTATAAAAATAAATAACTGTTCTTCCTTAAAATATATCTAATTAAATGATAGAAAAAAGTAAAAGTAACAAAGGATGCAATAATACATCTTGGGAAACACTGTTGAATAGTTTTGTAGTTTGCTTTAATACGATAATAAAATCATTATGAATTCCATAAGTGAATTTAATAAACTATTGTAATCTGCGTTATATTTGAAAAATCATAAATAAAAAATAATTTAAATCTTATTAACTAATTTGTACAAGGGATTACACTTATATTCTTTTGGTAACATCAATATATAATGAATAGATATTTAAAAGTCTAAGTACATTTCATTTTTAACATTTTGGACTTTTAAAGCCATACATATTTTTATTTTGGCTTATAGAAAGTTCTTTTTTTATTCGTTCAAAAGAAATTTCTTTTGGATGAAGTATATTTCGAGCTTTCCATTTTTAGTAATGATTTGCAAACCGTTAATTGGTGAGCGCTATTATATGAATCTTCCATTATAAAATATTTGAAATCCCCAAAGATCATGACCTCACTATTATTAGTTAAGATAATTGAAATAGCATTTGAAGAGATTGTATTATAAATTGATTTACCCAATGATTTAACATGATACATACGTTCTATTAGATCATTTTATTAATAAGACTATATTCCGCAAAAGGAAGAAAGAAAAATTACTTTACGAATAATTTGGATATCTATAAATAAATATAAAATATATTAATTGGGAAATATGCTTAGCAGTTCAACAAATGTATCGTATATTACTTTCAATAGTATTTGCATATTAGTACGACTTACATTATTCAAATTATCAGAGAACATGAAAACTTATTATATTTCAAAGGCATTAAGGCAACTAATAATTAAGCCAAAAATTGAAAATCGTGATAAAATTATCACACACACACACATTCTTGTGAAATTAATTCATAATAAACGATAATAATAGTTTGATAAACCCGCCTTTAATAGCTGTTAAAGTTAAATATTTATTAGATTCCATAATTGAGTCCAATAGTATCATTTCATAAGCTTACAGAAGCTAAACATTATTCAGCCATTAAAAAAATAAGTACCGTTAAAATAGCCTAGAAGAGTGAAAAATCAATAAAAGCCTAGAAAAGTTAATGATAAATGGTAAAAATATACAACAAATATTAATATATCCAGAAAACCGTTAGAGGGAAGTTACTAAACGCATTATGTTTTTGTCTTTATTTAATCGTTTTAAAAATTATAAATTATTTGTGTGTTAAAATGAATTTAATGGCACCGATGTAAAGAACAGTATTACATTAAAAAAAATCAACAGTCCCTTTATCATTTTGTCCATTTAGTTTTCACTGTGTACAGAGTTTTTCATTGAATCCACTTTTCTGCGACATGGCCTAATTCGTTAAAAAACGACTCTCCACGCCAAAAACAGCATAAAATATACTAGCCGTGGATATAAAATATACATTGCTTTCTGTCCGTTTTAATGGCGGTGGAAATAATTTATTTTAATTAACAATTACATCATTAACTGTGAAAGGAAAGTGAGAAGAAAAACAATCGTACTCGCTAAAAGTATTTATTTGTATGGTTGTATGTGTAATTTAAATACAGAAAAAGGTGCGAAAACTCGTTTTACGGTGTAAAAACTCAAGATGAGGTATGAATTTCGAAAAATGTTATACCAATAAATGTTTCTGTTGAATATATCTTGGGCTCAAATTACCGGTAAAACACTAATGGGTTTTAATGTTATAATAATAATAATAAACTATTTACCTTACTGTTTCTTAATTATTCTGAATTTTTATATTAATCCTGGTCAGCGAAAACGGCAGAATTTTGGGTAAATTGCACTCAGTACGTAGTGGTTTTAATATTTTTTTTTATAGGTTTTATTGATTCATTTTAATTTTTGATTTCAAGAATATTTCATTTAGTGCATAGTATGGTAAGAGTTTTTATAGCACTGATGGTATTCTGCCCTGAAAATGTCAAACTTTGATGATGCTCCCCACGTGCAGCCATAAAGATATGAAACTACAAATTAGAGAAATATTTTAAGTTTTCAGTAGAATGAGTTGTCACATCTATAACCAAGATTTTTAATTTTCACAACTTTAAAAATTAACCACACAAGACTCTTATTCGTTCATTGAAAAATGATAGTTTTTGAACAATAGCATTGTTGTTAATAATTATGTTGTATACGTTGTTAATAATGAATCGAGTGGTCATATCCCAAAATGTTTATCTTAACCTATAAAAAAAAGAGCCTTGAAATTAAAGAGTGCTCTTGAAACCGGCTATGTTAATTATAGGGGCTCAGATTAGTCATGTGAGTTATGTGCGTTGATCTTAATCTCACTTGGTAAACGTAGAGTGGTGGGGTTCGATTACCGCCTAGGCAATAGGAATTTATCCAGGGACGAACTCGTGAAGTAAAATTCTTAGTCCTGCACTGGCTAGAGAAGGGTGTAACCCGTCACAAGTAGGCGTAGTAGAACAAAGCGGATGTTAATAAATAGCATGATATATCATTGGTATTCCAGTAATTTCTTCGCTATTTAAAATGGCCATTCGCAAGATTAACAACTCTAAACATCCTGAATTTGATATATTTTCGAAAGGATTGTTTAAGAAAAATGTTTCCTGTAGATTGTCTACCTTTCATTTTTTATCTACCACCTCAAGAATTGGATAATCTACCTCTTGGAACATACATAGAGGAGGTATCTGTAAAAATAATTAATTATTTATTAATAATGTATTAAGTGTAGTTTTGATACTGCTACAACTATCTCCGGACATGCTAATAATCAGCAGACATTAATCGGTATAAGTTCCATTGGACTTAATCATAAATATTTACTTCGGCACCGTAAAACTACGGCTAATCCCACTACTCCAATGAATCCTACATATGCTACTATAGAGCAATCAGATATGTCTAGAAGTGTAACACGTTTGTGGGGATCGAAGACAGCCTCAAGCGAATTTAAATCCGAATTCCCAAATATAAAATAATATTTGCACATTTGATTTTTTATATTCCGTACTTAGAAATTTACTATTTTGCATTGTTAAGTATAATATGAGAAGTACTTCATTGTAAGAAGTATTACAGGCAGGTGATTTTGAGAATTAATATTTGTTATAAGTAATGAGGTCATGATCCTTGGGGCACGAAAACTTTCCATACTGAGATGAAATGCTTTTGGATGAATTTGATAACAGAGTTAATCTCCACAAGAATTGTTTTCATGTACGTTTGTAGTGATTCTCTTTAAATACAGCATTTTGAATATCTTTAAAATCTGTTTTTAAAAGAGTGGTAAGCTCTGCCACAAGTGGGACGTTAATATATAACATTTTTCAATGTGAGTCGCACGTTTACATCTTTGTTTCGTTTTTTCGCAGTTGATGATAAATCTGATTCGAAGAAGAAGGCCTTGATTGCTGCGTGAATGTGGGCCATTGGGCCCGTACTACTGCTAGTAGGGCCTCCAGACGTGTGGGGTCTTCTTGGGTGATGATGATGCCGACTTGGTGGGTGATGGGGGTGGTTCTGGGGTGGGTCTGAGGAGCGGTGGGCAGAGGTGGGGGTAGAGCCAGTGAGAGGGCGGCAGGAGAGATGCAGGGTGCAGCAGAAGGCTGAAGAAGGCAGGGTGCGGGGGCAGCGGAGGCGGCGAAGGGGTTGAATCTCCAGAAGATGTCGTTGTGAGCGCCGCCTCTGGAGTCTTCTCTCCCGACACCGAGACGGACAGAGGACCGAGAGGTTCAGTTCGGCAACCGTCTGCAAACAGAAAAAGTCCTATGAGTAATTGAGAAATGTTCAAAATATAATATTATGTGCAGGAAGTGGGAATTTCTGAATGAAGAATAAAGTTTTCACACGTTCAGGGAAAATAACCCTTGAGGCTGTACTCATTTCAAAAAGTGTCCTCAAATGTCCATCGATCCTACTTAAGAGATGACAAAAATGATATCAGTGCAAAACTGTACCTGTATTTGTCTGTTACCGCACTAGCAGTCGCAATTATTGTTATTAGCAGGCTAAACCTGGTAATTGTTCTTGTGAAAAGGTAAACCTGGTTTCCACGGGACCGAACAAGCGAATAAGAGGATCACAAGGACATGCAGTGGTTTCCCATTTCCTGCTGCATCAGAGAATCCAGCAATAAAGGCATCATGAGGAAAATTCTATTCTCACCAGTAATGGCATGAGTGGAGAAAATTCTATTCCAGTCCAGAGTTGTTACATAGTCATCCCACCGTAGCCTGTAGCCTGCATAAATTGACTAATGATAGGGATTAGCTAGTATTAGTATGTAAACTACAACTTTTATCTGTCCTCAAGTTTTGCCTCATTGAATATATATATATATATATATATATATATATGTGTGTGTGTGTGTGTGTGTGTGTGTGTGTGTGTGTGTGTGTGTTTGTGTGTGTGTGTGTGTGTGTGTGTGAGTGTGTGTGTTTTGACGCTGGAGCGGACCCAATTTTTCTTTGATCGTTACCAAACTTCATATTTAATCGTCTCTTGTAGAATTAAATATCAATTTCTGTATTAGCTGAAATCTGACAAGTGGAAGGGAGACCTACCCCTCCCCTCTCTCATTCCTTCAGAGGGGAAGGAAATCAAAAAATTCAAAATACCTCTTTCATTATAAATCGTATTAACAAAATGTCTCTCTCCTCCGGATTCAACCCTTAACGAACTATACCTTTATCTTCACATGAAAAGCTTACTTCCAGATTGGTAATGATCAAACAAAAATTGTGACTGGAGCAGGTACAGAAAATGATGTAAACTTTAATTTTGAACGGGCCTCTTTTTCATCATTTCCTAAGGCGAATCGATGGACATTTGACGAGATGTTTGGAACATCGCGGCCCTTAAAGGGAATATGTTAAATCGCCAAAACATGTATGAAAAATAGAAATTGATGTGTTACGACAATATCTGAATTTGGTGAAGAGGGATTACACACAATTGAATTACTTAAAATTAATTTATAGTAAGTTGAAAGTAGTAGCTAACGTTTGGCCTACCTTGTGGTATTTTAAGGACCATTAAGAATCAAAAAGGTTGCCATGTAAATCAATAAGTCGAAATTGGGGCTCGCTGATTGTTACAAGATTATTTTATTTGAAAATATGGAGCTTCGCAAAAAGGTCGTTGGTGAAAAAAGCCAACTCAAACGCCAAAAGCAAAAAGAAAAACGCTATAAAAAGGCGTGTACTCATCTGATGTTTCTTCTACTGTTCGCTGGATCAACAAATAGCGGTTAAAATAAATGGAAATTTAAAATTCCTAAATAATTTTTAAGGTTGGCTAAAATATTATATTCTAAGCACTGTCTTCTGTATTCTTGTCTCTAGACTATCTTTTCCAGCGATCTCTTAAATTATATGAGAGAAAATTTTCTGTCTGATCGTAGTCTAGGCTAGTTCGGGACTAATTATGTTAGTAGGCCCTAGACTGCGATCAGAAGGGGTTTTTTAGTGGATAACCTTTGTTTCAATTTCCATAGGATGTACCTTATAAAATAAATAATCACAAAGATAGAAGTGTAATTAATAACAATAATTAATAAACACTGGTGATCAACTGTACCTTGAGAGGGTGAATGGGGAGCTGATAGCGCTAGGAGATGGGGATGGTGAGGAGGGGGTGGGAGGTATGGAGGATAACCTCCTCGCCAGCCGCTCTCCAAACCTGCAACAAAAATTATATTTTTATATTAATTATAAGTTATTTTAAATATAATGTAAATAATGCATAAAAATGAGCAAATTATTGAAACAGATTAACAATATTGCAGGATACAGCAGTCCTGAGTAAGAAATATGTAGTCATCCTGGGTTAAATCTTTAACTATTTGGTCAGTGGCTTCTTCAGGCTAAAAGTGCAAAATAACGAACAATTTAAAACAACTATATAAAATGTTAATCCAATAACTCGACATACAATCCCTGCTATCCAATAAGGGCCTGGAATGAGTCGGGTCCTTTAGTCTGACAGGCCTCACTGTACCCGAGATGTCAAGAGATTAGTTCCCTCGTAGGTAGCTGCCTGTGAACGGGATCTAAGAGAGTCATAAACGTTAGTCATCACAAGGGGCTGCCAGATATAAATATATATATATATATATATATATATATATATATATATACTCCCAAGACTGCAGCTAATCGGCAAGCGCCGCGACACTATTGTGCTCAGATAGCCAACTCTTGAACTAACGTGTTCCCTTGGCGCTGATCAAACCTGAACCTATTTTTACCTTCAGCTTACTCATGAAAAATAAGCTTCATGTAACAATAAAGACCAAGATCGTAAACGGGTGAAATCAGTATCTGGGGGAGGGGGTTAGGTAGAGGTGGGGAATCAAGATTTCTAAACATCTCCGTTACTATGAGTCGGATCAAAAAACTGAATATAACCTTATTCGGTTTAAAATTTAATTTTCAAAAAATTGAGTTATAAACGTTTTTCTCTTTCTCGAAGATTAACCAAGGTATTTGCATTTTTTAAATCTCAGCGCTCAGTAGACTCCAAATTTTAGCAATTCCAAGTGAATATTGTATAAAATGGACTGTTATTATATGAAAATATGCATTTGAGATATATTCAAATTTTGTGGAAACACCAACAAGTAAGATTTTACATTTTTAGGTTTCATGTTACTTAATATTTTCAAATCCGTCAAATGATGTTTAATACACACTTACAAACACATATGGATGAAGTAAAGAAGATGTTTAAAACGTTTGAGGTATTTGAACATAGTATCAATAAGTATGACATAGTTTTAAACAGATTCTAGAGGCCTAATGCAGAAAAAAGAACCGGAGTAGCTAAACCAATTAGAAAGTTCATTAGTCAACAATGATATAAGATTAGAAAGGTTAGACGGGGTCAGTGTGATGTGCTGGCGAGTAAGGAGGGGACCAGATTGCTAAGACTCTGCAAAGAAAGGGTTGTAAAGGTCCTGCCGTGGTATTTGGTCGGGAGAAGGTCGGACATACCAAAACCCCACTCGCTAATTAACGTCTTCATGACCTTTCGACAAGTATTCAGTAAATCCCGGTATTTAACACAGTAGGCACCACTCAACTGATGTGGTCGCGTATTCAAAAAGATGTTTGAATTATATAATTGTGTATCTTCAATGTCGTGATAGGTACGCTTTCCAGTAGGATGAATCTAGTAATTCGAATCCTCTCTACTTCATTTGCACTACAGAAAAATGATCGTTGTGAAGAAAGGAAAGGTTGATTGAAATTTGAAGGCGAAATGACCAGGTAGAGCAGTATAGAATTTCAAGAGCAACCTAAGAAACATGAAATAACTTAATCCGAACACCTGATTGATTCGTAGAACAAACAGGAAATGAATATGGAATAAATGGAGGTTATTCGATCAAGATGATCGAATGGGGGTAGAATGAACAAAGTTGATAAGTGCAGTATTCCAAAACCAGGTTAGGATACATATCACTTAATCTGAATAGCTGAAGAATAAACAGGAAGAAGATCATGGAATAACTGGAACTTATTCGATCAAGATGAGAAAAATGACAGCTACTGCCTAGTCCAAATAACTGGGAAGAGAGATATTTATAGGATGAACAAAGTTGATAAGTGCAGAACTCCAAGACCAGGTTAGGATACATATCACTTAATCCGAATAACCGAAAATAAACAGGAAGAAGATCATGGAATAACGAGAGCTTATTCCTTCGAGATGATAAAAATTATAGGTACAACCTAATCCAAAGAGCTGAGGGGTGAATTCTCAGATTTATTTCTCAGAATGAGAAATATTTCACATATGGAGGTTGATAAACTGATCTCTGGATTGGTGAGTATGGAGAACCTGTCTGTTATACGGAAGATGTTGAAGAATTCATAAAAAGAAATTCTCAACGCCTTAGGTGGTTCTGTTTAGCCATGTGAGTTGAAGCGGGGACCTTAATCTCAAAAGGTGGATGTTAATAAATAATTTAAATTTTCAACGCCGTAGAAACTAGCACATATATGTTTTTCTCAGTAATATCACGTTAAATGCATATGGAATTTTCGGATGAATTTTCTACCTGACGGCTACGCCAGTTGACTTCTTATCGTGAACAGGAAGATCTAATTTTCAAACAAACGTGTGAAGGAGAGGGAACAGGTGACCGGAACATGCAGCTGATTCCCATTACCATCTGCACTCAATCAGAAGAATTTCAATCATGCCCAAGGTGGACTAAGAGAATTTATGTGATTGATTATGTGTCTGAGGAGTATTACATAATTATAATAAAAAGAAAAGAGTAAACAAGAATTTATTTAATTAATTTCCATGAGACAGCATTCCCAACTAATTTTATGATGAGAAGATTAACAAATTCCAGGATTTTCAATTTCAGCTTTTACAGTGAAAGACGAGAAATAAAAGCCCGTCACGCAGGGACTGCGTAAACGAAGCAGATTTCCCACGTTCTGGTATAACACACTGGTGATCCATCATACCACGTATTCTCTATTTCTATATAAAAAAACCATTAAGTAGAAGGCAGAAGTTAGGGGGTAACTAAAGACTGGAAACAAAGAAGTACGAGTAACTCACTTAATACTTGAATTACGAATACCATAGTATAACAATTGTAGAGCATCGCCGGTTAAACAAGACATTTTTCGATCCGAAACCTATTTTATTGATGACGATATTATGAATTTTCGAATCCTCTCCCCTTTAAACCACCACTAATTCAAGTCCGTTTTCAGCCAATAACAAATATGATGTTTATTACTGGCTGGATCGGTTAAACATTGAACATGATATCTATATATATATAAAATTGTAACCTCTGTCTGTACATTGATTTTTTTCGCGAAATTTCACGATAACTTTTCGTTTCACATGTCATAGACACCATAACTGCATTTTGTTTCTTTGGTGTCTGTTTGTTTGTTTGTTTGTTTATTTGTTTGTTTGTTTATTTGTTTGTTTGTTTGTTTGTTACCTTTTCACGCACAAACGGCTGAACAGAATTTTATGAAACTTGGTATGTATATTACAACTAGCCCAACTTAGACTTTAGGCTATACGAATATTCTCTGAGACGAACAGGAGTGGGGGTTATAAGGGAGGCCTGAAATTAAAAATAGCGATATTTCATTTTCTATTGGTTTTTTGGCAAATATGAACATAAGAAAAGTTGTTTATTTTGTTATTTAGAGTAACTTTTGTTATATACACTTTTGTTGTATACCGAGTTATAAACGAAATATACGCTAAAACCTATAGCGGAAGTGAACAGTTCTATTTGGGACAAAAGACCCAACCGAAATAAATAAAACTCGGTATATGTATTAGCAGTAGCGCTTTCATTATAACAAGCCATACCAAAATTTCTAGGAACTGACAGAAGTGGGGGTTATAAGGGAAGCCAGAAAATAAGAATAGCGATATTTCGTTTCTTATTGCATTTTCGGCAAATATGAACATAACAAAAGTTGTTTATTTTGTTATTTAGAGTAACTTTGTCATATTCATTTTTGTTTTTTAACAAAATATAAACGAGATATACACTATAAACTAAAGCGGGAGTCAACGATTTCATTGAGCGCTAATGAGTAAACCGAACTTACAAAAACTCGGTATGTCAATTAGCATTAATTCTTCCATGATTATAAGCTATATTAAAATTCTTAGGTTAGAACGGGAGTGGGGGTTATAATGGAGGCCTGAAATAAAAATTCGCGATATTTCATTGTCTATTTGTCTACGGGAAATATAACAATTTGGAGAACAGTGAAGACTTGCATAAAAAATTAATTTTATTATTAACAAATGCCAACAACGGGAATTAACCCTAAACACTGGGACGGGTAAATGTCAAAATATTGTGCAAATTAATGCCTTGCCAAAAAAATACCATCACCATTCAGCCTCAAATCAATTCCCGGGCGAAGCCGGGTTATCTGAGCTAGTAGATCATATAATCATTTCCAAGTTAGAACACAAAAACTTAAATGATGACGTTATCTCACAAGTATTTCCATGTATCTCACACATTATAAGTTCAATGAAAACAATATTTGTTATTTACTATATATACAACATTTTGAACGGACCTCATTTTCGCCACCTACTAGGTAAGATTGGTGGACATTAGAGGGAATGTTTCGAAAATCGCATCATGAGTACAACCACAATTGGTGATTCCCCTTAAGGGAAATCTGCTAAAAAAAGTAATGCTATTCACAGTATATACATTTTTTATCAAAGAGTGATTTGAGAGTAATTATTAACATATATATTGTAATCCAAAATATGATTAAGATAATCAAATATTTTCAATTATTATTATTATTTATTAACGTCTACACCATCCATGTCTAGCCAAGGTGGGACGAAGGATTTTATTTAATGAGTTCGTCACTAAATAAATTCCTCTTTGCCCAGGCGGGAACTGAACTCGCCACTCTTAAGTTTACCATGTGAGATTAACTTCACAGGTGCGAGTTAAACTCACATGGTTAAATTGAGTCCCAGAATTATTTATCAACGTCCGATTTTTGCAACTAACGCTAATTGGGACGGGTTATCTACAGGTTACCACCCTTTTCTAGCCAATGTGTGACTAGGGATTTTATTTAATAAATTCCGTCGCTAAATAAATTCCTTTGCCCAGGCGGGAATCGAACTCCCGACCTAGGTTTACCAAGTGAGATCAACTTCACGTGTGCGCCTTTAACGCACATGGCTAACCTGAGCCCCAAATTATAATTCGCCGAGGAATTATGCTGAGATTATAAATTCTGGAAAATATTAATCTACTATTCTTACGTATAAACGCATCGTTGACGCTGAAGAACAGTAATATATAATAACTATTTCGTTATTTTTGTAAAATCAATTAAAACAGCACCTGATGTAAAAATGATTTGATTAATAATATTAATTTATTATTGGCAAATCTAAAATCGTCCCTATTAATAAAATAATCAATGGAATATAATATTTTTAATAAAATGGTTTCGAAATTGAAGCGTAATGTATTTTCAACTTTAACATTCTTTTAAGAATTAAGTACCTTAACATGTTTTCGTAACGGGAATAAAGACCGACAAAATGAACATAATTTTTACAATAATTTTATTTCGGCAACAACCTAAAATACAAGAAAATGCTTTTACGTTTCGATGAAACTTCTACGTGTATTTTAATATTTCTCTTTTCCAGTAACGTGTTGATATTAGCTACTAAATTTGTCACGAGTTTGCACAGAAAGGCGCTACTCATTCGACATCTGGTGTACAAGCATATACAATTACAAAATGAAATTACACGTATTTGCTAATGAGTCATGTGAAAAGTAAAAGAAAAACAGAAAAGAGTTCAACGTAGTACAAATAAATTAAAAATACATTTTATTAATGAACAATTAATAATATTATTTCCCATATTTAAACAGGGGGTTAAATAAAAGTATTATATAATTTGATTGTTAATTAGGATTCAGTGTAATTGTTACAGACATATTGACTAATACAGTTATCGAATGTTATGTTAACCATAATTAGTATAGTAAGTTTATACAGAATATTGGTCAAAAGTTGAATTTAAAAATGTCAAAGATGTTTACTCAGAACGTTCTATTCTATAATTATTTTTTTTTAAAATAAGAAGGTACATTTTTTGTGAATTTTTAAAAATAAAACAGAATTTAATTGCAAAACATTTATGTTTTAGCAGATTTCCTTAAACCAAATCAGCTGTTGAGCATGTACTCGTGACCGAATTTCAAAAATGTTCGTCAAATGTTCATCGACCCTACCCCCCCCAGAAGATGGCGAAGATAATGTTTTTTTTGCAAATTATATATATATATATATATATATATATATAGAGAGAGAGAGAGAGAGAGAGAGAGAGAGAGAGAGAGAGAGACAGACAGACAGACAGACAGACAGAGACAGAGACAGGGAGACAGAGGCAGACTGACGATAGGTAGATATATATGTCTGTTAATCCTCTAGCAGTCGCAATTTTTGTTTGATCATTACCAATATATTTAAACATTTTTTGCAAAAGCACATATCCAGTTCGTGAGTGGCTGAATTCTAATATAAACTATGATCTTCAGCCGTCAGTAAAACTCCACTTCTACTCATTGGATTCAGTAACAAGAGCATTTCCTCGACTATATGCGTATATATATGAAGAAATACATTGGTTAGTAGAACGTGAATATATTTCGTTAATTCATGCTTAAATTGGAAGTACCAACTTGTGCAAAATAAATAAATGAATCTGTTTTCAACAAAAGGTTTTTGAGAAGAAAATCTTCTATAAAAATAAGTCTTCATAAATACTTAGTACTTTTATACAATCTACTCTATTCCTAGTCCCTAGCTATTTGTTAAGAAGTATCCACTGGTTCCTATTTGGTAGTTTCCGGGTGATTTGCGAACCTGGATTTCATCGTCAAAATGTAATAATGTAGGTAGTATTGCAATACATGATATGTATTTTGAATGTTACATCTTTGAGCTAGAAACGTATATTAATTACACGGCAATAAAACCTTTTTTTCATCTTTATTAAAAGATATTAATTGTAAGGTCTATATTTAATATGTGTATTTTTCTATGTCAAAGCAATAAAGTGGTTTCACATCTTTTAAACATATGAATGAGGAGAGCAGATGGGAAAAAATTAATATCTGTCACCGCCTCGTCAAGCTCACGAGTAACAGTTTCCTTACTGAGTATTCCCGAATGGGTGGAAATATGTTTATGTCTGCAGTTATTAATGCCCTAACTTTCTGCGAATTGGGCTTTAATATCAAAGTTTCTGAGAATGTCCCTGTGAGGAAATCCAACGAGCAACTTATGTGTTTAATATTGATGTAAAGAAGTGGGGCCACCTTTTGTGAGGTATAAAATTAACGGGACCATTCCTAAGGCTATACCGCTTAGCGCCTTTGTAAGTGTCGTTGAAGTAGGGAGTTGAAAAGAGTGGCTGAGGGGGGCAATAAGAAGCCAATTTTAGGAAAATTGCCAAAGGAAGAATGTAATTAGTTTTGGGAGTGAGAGCTGCGGGAGTGAGGGGTGGGAGGGGGTGTTTATTGTGTTTGGCGTCATATGTAGGTGGGATAGCTGGCGGGGGTGGGGGGTGGCGAGGGGGCCATGGTGGCTCCCCATTGGTCCGCCGCAACCCACACTCACCCCCACTCCCCCTCCTTATCTCTTCTCCTCTCCCTCTCTTCTTCCTTCCTCTTTCCTCCTTCTTCCCCTTCCTTCCTTCCCCTCCTTACCCCCTCTCACACTCTCTCTATCTCACACTATCTCTCTCACTTTCCCAGGGAGGAGAAAATTTGATTCGGCCGCCGACATATGCGCCCTCTACCGGACCTTCCCCCTAACCCAATTATCCTCTATACACCTAACACGTGTCCCTCACCCCCCCTCCCCCCAAATTGTCACTGCTCCCCGGTCTCTCTGAGACACCCTCCTTCCCCCGCTCAGGGAACCGCATTAAAACTTCACTACCCGACCATTAACTTCAATACGGATTCCGGAGCCCTTTCTAACTACAGCAGTGCCTCTCAATACTACACAGAGAACCACCTCTACTTAGTCCTGACCAACTTAGTCGAATGTTAGGAATTTTACTACGGCAAGGCAAAGCGGTTGAACCAGAATTGCCCATTGTAATAATATTAATTAATAAGTCATAAATTCTCTCCTGGTGTGTATTACTAAGAAAAAGGAATACTCTACAATTGGAATTTACCCCTTCCAAAACTCTTAGCCATAATTTCACGCAACTTAAAAGAATTAATATGGGTAACGTTTAACTAAACTTCCAGCAAGTTCCATATAAATCGCCTTGGTTTTCAAAAAATATCTTCCTGAAATTTAAACAATCCTGGCATTATACGGCGAAGCGTGTCTCGTACTCTTTTCAGATTTTCACTACATTCAGTCTACACACAGATATATATGTGAAAACCCTAACATCAAAAAACCCAAATTTGTTATGAAAATCCAAAACGCTGGACTATATCTTTGAATGCTTGGCTCAACAGCTTGATGGCCTCATAGTCTGCTACACGGCTTATATCCAGAAGGTAAGCGGACGTATAATGATGTTCTCTGCAGTATTTGTGGCATCAGAAAGATACTGGACTCAGCGCTAATTATAACAATAAGAAATAAGACTAAAAATTTGGATGGTTCCCTGTGATCCAACTTAGTCAAGGAGGCTAACTCATCCCTGACATCTGGTATTTTCTCTGTATAGTATATTGGTCGGAATTATTCTCCGAAATATTAAATATACCTGTGTTCAAAATAAAAATCATATGAGACTATTTCTTTTATCACAATTGATTATCGTAGGTATCTACCAACATCTACCTGTCATCCTCTTAATGCGGAATTTTGTCTAAGTCTGAATACTTGATCACCATCATATTGCGAACATTATCAGCAAGCTTTGGCAGGAAAATATGTTAATATAGGAACAAAGGCTCCTTCTTGCTTTATTATCGAGCAATGCCGTTAATATCGGAATTTACACTTGGTTGTTTTAAGTGTGAGCGGAAACAGAATTGCCACTATCCAAAAACTTATTTTCAAATTTAATAAATTCAAGCTCGTTGACCATCAAAATTACTACAGATTCCCCTAATCATGCATTTCACTACTTATAAAAAAAGTTGAAACCATGGTCTACTTATATTAGTTTTAAAATTGTTGCTGTCACTTTGCAGGGCATTTATATCATAATACTAGAGTATTAAAGATGGTAGATATTTTAGAAATTTCTCTGAATGCATAGATTGTCTCCAACAGGAATATTTTTATCTACCTAATCAGAACTAGTTTATCTTAGCGATAGTGCACGCTACGTTTAATTTAGCTCTGTGGCTACAAGGTTGGCTTTTATTCAGCCTTTTAAGTGCCCACTCAGCATAGTAAGGCAATTTCTTTGGATACACTTGATTAAGAATCAGATGTCTTTGGTCAGCAATGCCTTCAGAATAAGACGGGGAATGCCAAAGTTGATCAATCGAAATTCCAGCCAAATCCGCAGGCCTTGGCCCATCACGACCATCCGAGCCGAATATTGTTCCATTTATTCATTTCTCATCCGACGACTCTCTTCACTGATGCCAAACGTTCCAATTCGAGCGACCTACTCCATTGGACCGGACAGAGACAGACCACCCCCTGAGAGAAAGAGGCCTAACGAAGAGCCCTTTGTAGTAAGGGCTGCACCTCCCGGTTTGTAATCAGGGCTGCCAACACGTGCAGGGTCAACGTCTAATGAGCTGGTCCGTCCTTCTCCCTTCCCCGGCGACAAATTACACCCCTTCTCCCACAAATAGAATTTCACAGCTGGGCGAGGGGAGGGGGGCGTCCAATTCAAGGCCCAATCTATTGGCCACCTCCAATGTTCTTCATTAGTTAAAGCCCTTTCTCAATACGGAAGCCTGTCACGCAGGGGCAGCGTCAACAAAGCAGATTTACTACTTGCTATTCTACAATAGACACCCTCCATTCATTTCCAATCGCGAACAGCAAATCGAAATGAACTTCAATATTAGAATGACTTCAAATATCAGAAAGGAAAACATAATATCCCAAATCAATTTAAATCCTTATTCAATGTCAAAAATATATAATACATGACTTGGAACTAACGCACTGACAGATACTAGCTAATTGTTTGAAATGCATACGATTACAAGAGAAGAATTATCCCTTAGAACAAAAATTTAGAAGTAAGTCCTTTAAAACAACAGAGCCAGAAAAATGCTAGACTGGTGCTTCGCTTAATGCGAAATAACTATGCCATAAACGATTTTGGACTGGAATATGTCGTTTAATACTTAAGTTTTAAAATATTGTATATACAAAAAGTTTGGTAAATAAATTTGTCAATAAAATGTTTATCATCATTAAATCCCACCTCTCTCCAATTGTCTAACTACATCAAGATTTGTTAGTGACTGATTAAGAAATGTGTACACTCATTAAGCACTTTTAGCAACATACAGTTTATTGATTATCAAACAGAACAGAAAAAAAAAATTCTTTTTCAAGGGTCCATTTCGTTTTTACGAAACCGTTGTGGTTGGTATTACAGAATGGCGATTGTAAATTTACTAGATGCCACGACTATTAGGACGGTGTCAATGAAAATTTTGAAAAACACAGCCAGGCTAAACAGATTAAATGACTCGATTCGACTGAAATACACTGTATTATAGAAATATCTTGAATCAATCTAGAAGTGACTTAATAATATTTAAACTTATGATTAATGTCTAAATGATTTAGTAAAAGGAAGAAAACCACAAAGACATTGGCGGGAAACGAACTTCACCAAAGAATTTTCCTTTTTCAAATCACCGTTTATTCTCAATTCACGGTGCGTCACTGTCACTTCACAAGTATGTCTCAATAAATCTCAAGCTAATACAATAATTAAGAATAAATGTCAAAACTCTTAGAGCTGAATACTATAAGAAACAAGCTAAGACATACAATTAACACCAGCAGCACACAACACCATCTTGCAGAAGACTATACAAAAATATGTCATTCTAGTTAGATTAATAATGACCAATCACGGCTGACAATTACACTAAGACAAGACACAACCTACATAACTATATTACAACTTTACATAAACTACAAATAAACATATAGGATATACTTCAAGATAGGACCCCAACTTAACAACGTGCTAACACCTATTAACAACCGCACCGTAACAGACCTTCATTGGTTGCACATAGAGCGTTGATACAGCTTAGAGCTATAATCTCATCGCAAGTCAAGTGTTGCAGGTTCGTTTCCCATCGGATGCTAATGATTTTTTCAGCAACGACCCCCCTGAAATAACCCTATACATCACAAGGGCTCTTGGAAGAGATAAAAAATCCGATATGGACACGCCATGACTTCCTTGTACTCCTTTTAAATTAAATGAAGAAAATGTTTTGCTGACCGTCATTCAATATTATTTCGTTTGAAAGTGGCATACTCTCTACGATCCAATGCATCCTATCACCGTAACAACAATGGCATAGAGTATAATTTATACAGCGTTTTATGATATACATACAAATCACCTGCATCACTAAATGCTACGGAAAAATGTCCATTTTTTAATTTACTCTCCATTAAACCCGTCCACCTCTTTAGTCGATTCGATCAAAGGCATGTGTACTAAACTAGATGTTACTACAGTTCTGATATGACATCAACATTTTAGGATAGTTTTATATTATACGTTTTTGAGTTATGTGACATACTTAAATACGTACATACGTCACAACGAAACTAGACAAAATGAAATCAGGATGGATTAAAATTTTAAAAAAAATAATTGTTTTGGCATTATAACGCTTCCATAGTGGCTGAATAATTTTAAGTAATTTGTAGCCGTAAATCTAATCATATGTATAAACCAACGCCTATACACATTAGGGGCAAAAATAATATGTAACGATTTAAAATAATTAAATGTTTTGGATCATAAATACGCTCTGAAATCTGTTGCAGCATTTTACTTAAATTTCATTTTGTCTTCCAGTACCATTAGCGGCATAACTGTGTTCTAAGACATTTTTAGCAAATTTCCCTTAAGGTAAATCAGCTATTGAGGTCGTACTCATTTCGGGATTTTCAAAACATTTCCTCAATAGTCCATCGATCCTACCCAGGGGGTGACGAAAATGGGGTCGGTTCAAAAGTTTACATATATTTGTCTGTTATTGCTTTAGCGGTCGCTATTTTTGTTTGATCGTTACCTCACTCGATATTTAATCGTTTTATGTAAAAAAAAAAGATCAAATTCGTTAATGGCTGAAATTGGACCAGTGGGAGGGAGGATTTAGAGGGGAGATTTTTGAAAATTCAAAATATCTCCGTTGTTATGCGTCGGATCAAAAAATTGTATAGAGTTAATCTTATTACAAATTAAATTTACTATAAATATTGTTCTATGCATTTATTCTGTATCTTGAATATTAACCAAGATATTTGCATTTGTATTGTGTGTCTGGTCGGCAGAAGTCGGCTATATCGGGACTTTCCGCCGAAATCTAGTTTGGCCGTTGGTTACTACTACTCGTACTGTTATAGTAAGCAGATTTCTATATTGTAAAAGTTCACGTGGGAAATCTGCTTAGTTTGCGCAGCTCCTACGTGACGGACGTTTTTCATTTTACTGTTGTCATACCTGTCGGTGCATACCGTCGTCACTGGCTGATGGTAGAGTACAGCTGGCATTGTGCTTTCGATGCAATGACACCATTTTCAAGCCCGTCAAAAAGTTTCTTATTTTACCTTTCCTTGCACCTACGGGCTCTTGACACTACTGACGGAGTAAGTGACTCATTTAATACGTCAGTAAATTAAAAAAAAAAAAATAACTCAAAGAAATGGTCATTATTTTCTTAACTGTACTATTAATGAATGAAAGAGGATTACTATTTGGCTGACATAATAGTTGGTATAATAGAGAGGGAGGTGTTGCCGACAGAGCTAACTGGCGGCTATGACAGGAACTGGGAGACCGCGAGCGGCTCCCCACAACGTCTTACCTCCCCTCGCCGCAGAACCTCACCCGCAAAACCCACCATTCTACCCCCACGACCACCCTTAACATTTACTACGACACTTTTTTTAATATTCATTTTAGTTTTTAAATAAAAATGGACACAGGTAAATTTGAAATCGAAATTAAAAAAAAAAATAATAATAATAATAGGTATCTGATTGAAGTTTGATATAAGTAAAATAACTAAAATATTTCTCGAGCTGTCAAACACATTCAATTTTACATAGATACATTAACTTCTGTTTCTGTGACTAGTCATTTTTTTCAAATTTTCATTTATTTCCTGCTTAACAGTTTGACTGCCCACAAAAATAAGTGAATTTCGTTGGAGGCCCATTACATTTTTCGTGTTATTTGACTTGAAATATGCATAAATATTTTTAAAAACCAATGATATTTGTTGCAAATCTAATGTGGGGGTTAAAAAAAGGGAGGAAATAAAAATTACTCCTTTGGGCGTGACGGGCACCTAGGAAGGAATTTCCATCTTCGGTACCCATCATGCCCGAGAGCGTTAGCAAAATTTGAAATTTGGCGCGACGCCCGTGCGATAATACGCTCTCAGGCAGATGCGAGTCACACTAACTCGTGGAGCGCGGTATGAACCGTTCCCGCCCTTTGGCGTGACGGGCATCCCCTCTTCGCCGCGCTTCATGCCCCGAGGCGGGATGGGCAGTCAAACTGTTAAGGATATCTTAATCTAAGTTATCACAAATAAAAGAACAAAAAAAAAACATTAAAAGTAGGGGATTTTAATCTTAAAACAGGAAAGCACTTTAACTCGCTTAATAATTGATTAACGAAAAAATACATACAACGACAAATATGAATCATCAATAGTTTAAGAACATTGGTTCGGTAACATGCTACGATCCGAATTATAATAACGGAAATATTTGGAATTTTCGAATCCCCCCTGTAAACACACACTATTCCAAGTCCCACATCATCCTATAACGAATATGATGTTTAGTGAGAAATGGTTAAATGTCGAGTATGGTATAGATCAAATTTACATTTTCGAAAGAAGAACGTAAAACCTTTATTGATGATGTCATCACATGGCGACTTTGCATGTATCTCACATAGTTATACTTCAATTGAAACCATATTCGATATTTAACCTTGGTATGAAGTGGTTAGTGATATAACAGCTCATTGTTAATATGACATCAATAGGAGTAAGGGTTTCCTGATGACCGAAAACTAAAATATTGAAATATCTCGGTTAATATTCAATATAGAGAAAACATATATATATAGATATAGATAACCCGGCAAACGTTGTTTTGCCATATAAATTATTTCTAGTTTCCAGATAAATTCTAGTGTAGACAAAAATTAATTTACTTATTATAAGTGTGTATGTGGTGTATGCATGAGATAGGCATGGTATGAACGATAAGGGAATATAAATAAGCTATTATAGTTTATTTCTTATCATTACATATCACATATTAATTACGACAGTGACACTAACAAACAACATCAATCTTTTCATTCTATAGCGTGAACAATATTTTTTGTTAGCCCATCTTTAGCGAGCACAAACAAACTGGATGGTTTACCCACTCGAAAGCATGCTACGTACAGTTGCCGTGTGAAAAACATGGTGTACTCAAATCTAAGCCACAAATAGACATCGTTTGGCCTTGGGATTTGTTGATTGTCATGGCAAATTGAAATTTTAATCGAAGTACAGTTAAAAACACTATAATTGATCAGTTGTCGAGCGGGATGATAATGATTAAATTACTAAAATGGCTATAAAAAAAATAGGGGTTGGTGATAAAAAAAGTAAAAATTTAGGGTTGTATGTATTTTTTAATGCCACATTATAAAAAAAATAAAAACAAAAACTTTCGTCCAAAAATTAAAAAAAAAATGTTAAGGGCGATCAACCCTTATCAATTAGGGGTATGAAAAATAGATAGTAGCCGATTCTCAGACGTACTGAATACGCATATAAAATTTGGTAAAAATCGGTAAAGCCGTTTCGGAGGAGTACGCTAACTAACATTGTGACATGGAAATTTTATATATTAGATATATAGAACATTAATTTTGCAATAAGATTCAACCTATACAATTTTTCGATCCGAATCATGACATCGGAGATATTTCGAATATATATAATTTGAACGAAACTCATTTTCGGTATCTTCTGGGTAGGATTGATGGACATTTGAAGAAATACCAAAACTCCATCATGTGTATAAGCTCAATAGCTGACTTGCCTTAAAGGAAATCTGCTAATAGTGAACAGCAACGAAGGAAGTAGCGTTAGCTTTAATAATTATCTTTTCTTAACAAAAAAAAAAAAAAACAGATTACTAACCAATTTTTTGAAGTTTTCTTTTACCTAGACTTGGAAATTTACCAATGTCTTTTCATTGACATAAAATATGGCTATGGTTATCTTACAATGTTGGGTCTTCTTTATGTCTCTATTACAATTACCAATAGTGCATCGTAGATTCAACCTTCAATATAACCTTGGCATAGGCAAATTATTTCTATATATAAATAATTTAATAATGTAATTAAATAAACCTGTAATTTAATGTAATTAAATTAAATTCCATTTCTGTTTTGTGTTCCATTTTCTGTTTTGTTTAATTTCTTTTGTATTGTTTTGTTTTCATTTGAGTTTTGTTTTGTGTAGTTTTTCTAAGTTACGAAGCTTTTGTTCAGAGAAACATCGCCAAAGCTGCGAAGCTCCAATAAATAAATAGAATAAACCTCCAATGTTAATTTACATATTTATTCTTAATATTCAGTATAAATATCCTATACTTTTCGAGAAGACAATAAGACCATCACTAACTAAGAACATTTTACTCAAATAACAAAATAAAGAATTGAATTAGGGCTCCGCAGTCTTAACCTCTTAATCCCTATTCTACCTGTAATCACATTTATACTTTGTCAAGTGGCGACATAAAACAATTCTTTATTTGTTAATTTTATTAGTTAGTAAGGTTACTTAAATTAGTAAATTTTAAAAATAATTCTATAACTCAGTAAGTTGTAATATGACTGCCTACTTATAGTCAATAGCATTTATAAGCAATCTTCTATTTATATAAAAAATCGAGTTTTTATGTTGTTTTGTAATATTGTAGCAGCCAGTAGGAACACTAAATTATTTTGTAAATTTCTTGAAATAACTCAATAAAGGATATGTAAAAAATAAATAAATAAGACCATCAATGAACATACAATGAAATTTTACTATACCTTAATTAAAATGATTTATTATTAGGTGTGACTGCACTAAAGGAAATTATTTGTGAATTTAATGGGCTTCGAAGTGAGGGATTTGGAAAAAGTGTTTCCTGCTGGTATTTTACTTAACTGTTATGTTTCAATCCAACAGTAGTATCTTCTGTAAGAAACAGAATTTCGAAGGAAATCTAAGTGTTCTTGAGTTCGGAGTAAAAAAGGATGGTGGAAATAATGACAAAGGCTCCCTCAGACAATTGTGTGAGACGCTAACGCTTAGAGACGTTGCCAGAATCTCAAAAATCTACTAAGAACAATTGGCCCAATCTAATTAAACAGAAAGGGTCTTAACATAAGTTATAAATATTTAAGTAATTAATTCCAAGGGGGGGGGGGGAGGGGAGGGGGGTGCTATTTCTCATTCACTCTTTGGCTAATCTTGGTAAGTAGTTGGCAGTATCTTAGGCTTAAGGTTTAAGACCTCTGGTAGTGGGGAGGGAGGTCTGCTGGAGGGGAAGAGGAGGAGGGGACAACCCCAGGTGGAGAACAGTCTTAGAGGCTCATTCTTAGCCCGGACTCTAAGAAGGAGACAGCTCCCAGCCGAGGGGATGATGGGGGTGGCTCCGGCTGGGCCATGCAGCGCTATCTCTCGGCCACTCGCTGAACTAATTCAGGGCCCAGAGGGTTGCAACGCTCGCCGCTAGAGCTCTCTCCCTGTACTAAATCCAGTTACCCGCAATAAATCCGCTTTTCTCACAGATTTCAATATTTTTTTTTGTAAAATTTCATATCTAGAATTTAGGTTCTTCGTAAAACATTGAATATGGATTTAGTCCATTCAAAATGTGGACAATAATAATTTACACAATGATCAGTAAAATTAATTGAACTTGTGAAAATATAACCTATTTAACTTTACTTAACTAGTCTAAGTTAAAACCACACATCCGTGACACATAAACACTTAATCACAAGGACAGACAACCATATATGCAATACTGCAACATGTACCTAACAATAAAACACATACTGACAGACTGCATCCAACGAAAAAACCTTGACATACCCCACGATATGACAGAACTATTAACTGGCAGAAGCCAATATATTCCAAAAATAATATTACATATTTAAAACACAAACATTTACAAATACATACAGTTTTAAATACGATAGGTCTACAGCATACTTACAAAGATTTATATAAGCTTTATTATATTAATTTAGACAAAGTACAGATACAACCAAGATTTACATGAAGGAATAAATATATTATTCTAACTACCCCTAAACAGATGGGAACCCCATAAATAATAAAATTAACCCCATAAACCAAATAAATAAAATTAACTAGTCTATGACGGAAGGTCAATACAAAAATGAAAACTTGAAATGATTTTTCAAATTTATCGCAGTATTTAATTGCTGGTCGGCTAAGGACCATTCTTGATCATAAGGACAATAAAACGTCCCTAGGCGACCACGCAATTAAATACAGCCATAAATTTGATTTTGGAAATATAAGTATAATAGAAAAAGAAAGAAATTTAAGCTAGAGGAGGATAACATAGAATATGCACATTATAAAAACTAAAAAAAAAAAGGTGATCAATAAGAAAACAGAAATATAACTAGTGAATTATATATTTTTTAATTTATTAGAAACTTTAATGTGATAGTTAATCAATTATAAATTCCTCATTTACGACGAAGTCTAAACTTCATTAGGAGGAATCAATATATTTTTATTTCGTTACGTAACGATATAAATCAGCTGACTTGACCGACCATACTTTGTGAGCCATTCTCCTACTCGAAAAACTAGTCATAGAGAAAAATGTAGCCATTAGTTTAATTCCTTTGTATAGTAATTCTCCTGATGAGGGGTCATATGGACACGAAACTAGCTGAGAAATGAAAATGATTTGAATAATCATCTGAAGTTTTCATTTTTTGTTCACCTTCCGCCATAGAATAGTTGAATAATTGAAGTATATTTACAACTGTTGCGACTTCACAATATATCGCAACCTTTTAACCTATTTTAATGTTTAGAGCCCTTTTAATTTTAAAATGATATCATTTATGTTTAGTTAGTGGTAAAATAAATAAATTGGTAAATTTGGTTTCCATTATTAGGTTCCGAGGTTTAAAAATCATCTACGGCAAGCAACGGCGCTGTCAAAATCCAGCCGGAAGATTGAAAAACCATGGCATATACTTTCGGACTGACGTTGGGCAGTGATACCGATTAACATTCGTCCAAGTCAGTAAGACACGTTTCACATAAGTTGTGTTAACAGGTTGAAATGAAAACGTTCTTGACTAAAGTGCACGGTTAGTGTCAGCACAAAATAGCTTCTTCCTTTCTATAAATGAGAAAAATATCGTCCCTATTCTGCCGACACTCTTGGAGAAGAAAGAATATTGACAAATTTGGTGTTTAATTCCCATTGAACTTCCATTCTTGCTATCATTGGAATAATGTTAAATGTTAGCCACGGGCCTTCCCTTAATCCCAAAGAAAGAAAGATGGCCCAATACAACTAAGGTATTATACACAAATTGTTACATGATTTTTACAAAATTAAGATGTTTTGGTACAGCCTCGGACGTAGTCGTCCCTCAGTAGTTGTACCTAAATTGTAATGAGTGGCTCCACTTGACATAGAAAGGCAGGCATGATGTTTCCTTACAAGTTGTTGGATGTGAACTGAAATAGGAGCAACCTCCATTAATCCCAGATATATTTAAATATAATTTCAGACACTCGTAGTATTTCTTTTAGCAGATTTCCCTTAAGGGAAATCAGCTATTGAGGTCGTACTCATGACGCGAGTTTTGAAAAATTTCTTCAAATGTCCATCGATCCTACCCAGGAGATGACGAAAATGAGGTCCGTTTAAAATGATTTATATATATATATATATATATATATATATATATATATATATATATATATATATATATATATTTGTCTGTTAACGCTCTAGCGGTCGCAATTTTTGTGTGATCGTTACCAAACTCGAAATTTAATCGTTTTATGTAAAAAGAAAGATCAAGTTCGTTAATGGCTGAAATCGGACCAGTAGGAGGGGGGGTTTAGAGGGGGGATTTTTGAAAATTCGAAATATCTCCGTTATTATGCGTCGGATCGAAAAATCGTATTGAACCAATCTTATTGCAAATTACATTTACTATAAATATTGTTCTAAACATTTATTCTCTATCTTGAATATTAACCGAGATATTTGCATTTGTATTCTGTGTATGATCGGCAGGGGTTGGCTATGTTCGGGACGTTCCGCCGAGAGCTCTGGCGGCCGTTTCCATAACTACTCATCTCTCTTGAATAGGTTTAGAGATACCTTACTACAACAGTTGTTATTGGGCAGATTTATCTACTGTATAACTTCAAGTGGGAAATCTGCTTAGTTTACGCAGCCCCTGTGTGGCGGACTTTTTTACAGATAAGCGCCTTCTTTTTGACTAGACATATTTCCAGAAAATTAAAACCATTCGTGAATCTGTATGGAGTAATGGCGGTCAAATTAGTTTTATAGGACTTAACATAACAGTTTTCTCTGTGAAATTGTTGCTACATAAAATCTGTATTTTATAATTTGACTTAGAAGGAATATATAATGTATGACACCAAGACCACCATTGATTTTAACTTCAGTATTCTACGTTTGATATGGCAAAATGTTAGGCGATCATGATGGATGTACGTCCCTATGATCGTGAAATATTTCAAATTGCCATTGGTGACATTCTGACAACTGTGGCAGTCCTCAGAATCAAATCAATAAATGTAGGCATTGAGGAGTGACAGGTTTCACTATTAGAGTACATACTCTGTACATATAGTCTTCAAAATAACTGTAGCGTCAAACATTTTGTGTCAATTTTACACACTTTTAAGTGTACGTTAATAATAGGCAAATTTTACAAAATATTAGATATCCTTCCTAGTTATGTGTAACATTTTAAATTATCCTTAATAAAGTTTCATTCCTGCGAAAAAGCAAAAAACGTCCGTCACGCAGGGGCTGCGTAAACTAAGCAGATTTCCCATGCAAAGGTTTACAATACATAAATGTACATACTGGTAACACTACCGTGAATGTTAAGCGAATAAATACAAATGGGTATTGAGAAATCTTTCATTTCATCAATTTCCTTTCAGAGTTATACACCCTACACTTTTGTCACCCCGAAGGAAGAGTTCTTAGATATTATAAAACATTTATCGGAAATTGCATAACCTCAGGAAAGAGTGTATACCCTCCCCCCCCCCCTCCCGCATATAATGCTTCGGAAAAAAAAACAGGAAGTGAATGAAAAAATTAAGAACAATGCCGATGAGGCTGTGTCTAATAAACAGGTGGGCTAAAATAGAAGAACCAAATCGAAAAAGAAAAAACAAATGCTGAAGATTATGACTGCTGTTGTTTGATTTGCCTTGACTCATATTCTAATAGTCGTCCTGGTAAAGAATGGATTCAGTGTGTTTAATGTAAATGTTGAGCTCACAGTGATTGAAAAAGAGGATCGAAAATATTTGTTTGTTATAACTGTAACCTTTCTAATCATGAAGACGAAAAAATGTAAAATAAAATTGCAGTGAATAATGATATTTTTTATAAAATAATATGTTTTGCAATATTCCATAGACTAATTGTTAACAAATATAGAATAATTTGAGACTTGATGATTATATTGAGTTTACAAAATTATAAAATGTTATATAATTTATTATTTTAAAATTTGTTTATTCACTACAACATATTATGTGGCAACCAACCCCAGCATTGTTTCTGCTTTTCAGAACGGAATGTTACAAATTAATATTTATCATTATCTATTTCTTCCGCAAATGTGGAATTTTGTTTTTTACCAAACATTTACAACCCTTTGTACTTTCATCTGAAATAATATTTATCTTTTATTATAAACGATGATGATCATTATATCATTACGCTGTTTAAAAAGTTTCGGACACATTATTTGAAAAAATGTGACAACGAGCCCAGGTCCCCCCTACTTTATGTATCGCCCATAGACCTGCAGTACAAGAATGTTTATTTAAGTACATAATAATAAATGGATAACGAACATCTATATTTCAAGGGAAACGCCAAATGGTTCGAGGCAGTAATAACTTGAGTTAAATATTGTATATACCATATTCAATGCAACGTATTGCATTTTTCATTATACTCATACGAATGCCATAAATGATTTTTATATGTACGGTTCTTGGATTTTTGTATTTTAATTTATTGAGACTCACAAAAGCCACCCAAAAGAGCTTATTTCAGAAGTTGTAAACATTTATTGAGATGCGAACTAACCCCATATAAAGGTTTCATCTGTTTGAAGAATATTCTTAATTTTCATGAAATTGTTTGGCGTAGGAGCCTAAAAAAGCCCGTCACACAAAGCTGTCTTGTTGGTCTGGCCTATTCAGCTATATTATGAACAATTATTTTTTTTTTATTTATTTATTTATTTAGCAACGGGTGCATTTCGAACAAGCCCTATAACCAGCCTTTGTGTTGAAGCAAATGAATTACCATTGGATTACAGACGAATGCTATTGTCCATACATTATCTTCTAAAAGCAAAATTCTTAAACTCTCACTGTGTCCCCAACAATGCTGATGAACATACAATACAGAAGTATAAATCTATAGGAAGGACAGAAACTCCGATGGTGGAGGAGTAGCGATAATAATTAAAAACAATATAAAACACACTCCCATAAAATTACCAAATTTATTATTATTATCTAACATTGAAGCAATAGGAATCAAAATAGAAACAAACTCTCAACATTACACTTTAATTGCTATATATTTGCCACCAGATAAGGAACTATTAATTGCTGATCTTGATAAATTATTTAATTCAGGCCAAAGAGTTATAATAATGGGCGATCTCAATTCAAAAAATATTGCATGGAACTGTAGAAAAAATAATAAGAATGGAAAAATCCTTTTAAATTATATTTTAAATAAAAATATAGATATAAAATCTCCAGATACACCGACCTACTATTCATCCGATACAAGAAAGATGCCTGACATATTAGACATTCTACTCACAAAAAACACAAAAACAACTTCCAAAGTCCTCATATTTATTTATAGCTGGTGGTGAGGGTGATGAATGGTTAATCACAAAAACTTTTTTATGGCTCCTCACAATTTTATTTCTTATAAACGCTGAGCGCTTTCGGGGACTAAATCTCCATCCTCAGAGCTACAAAACAATGTAACACCATAATTAGGAGTCTAAAAATCAGTTGTTAAAAATGTTTACATAATTGGTCATATAACAAAAACGTCTATAACATTATAAAATTTTTTAATTTTATGTTTTTGAATATAGGTGTTATTATTGTAAAAAATTTTATAATGTTATAGACGTTTTTGTTATATGACCAATTATGTAAACATTTTTAACAACTGATTTTTAGACTCCTAATTATGGTGTTACATTGTTTTGTAGCTCTGAGGATGGGGATTTAGTCCCCGAAAGCGCTCAGCGTTTATAAGAAATAAAATTGTGAGGAGCCATAAAAAAGTTTTTGTGATTAACCTTCCAAAGTCCTATCTATACCAAATCTGTCATCCGACCACAATGCAATAATCTTCAGATTAAATTTTGACGCTGCAAAAATACCAAAAGAAACTGAACACCAAACAATAAACTGGCCCAAATTTCTTACATTCTTCTCCCAAAATATCACTATCAATACAGAAATTAATTCTCCGGATTCTTTAGAAAAGTATATTGAGTCCCTAACCAAAGCAATAACTCAATCAGCTGAAAGATCAATCGACACACAAAAAAAGAAAAGCAAAAGTACTCATACGAATCCCGTCATTGACATGATTTTTAAATTTCGGAATAAATTCAGAAGACTGTTTCAAAAAACAGGTAACAAAGTATATAATACAATAGAAAAAGCTTTCTCTAAGGCAATTGGCAATTATCTGTGGAAAAATAAAAACCAAAACTTCAATTACCACTTAGCTAAAATAAATTGCAGAACTAAATTGTGGGACCTTCATAAAATTTTTAAAAATAAAGAAAAAAGATATCTCCCCCCTATCACCTACCTTAATAAAACTGAAATTACCCCAGAAGGTAAAGCTAATCTTATAGCTAATTATTTTGAGTCCGTACACAAGCAAAATGTAAATCTTAATAGTAAATATATGACGAACAAAATTATGAAAAGCTCAAAAAAAATCGTAAATAATATCTTATCTACCAATAGCCCTAAAGAAGTTTTAACAACCTACTCAGAAATATACAAAATAATCAAAAAATCCAAACCCCGCAAATCACCAGGAGAAGACAATATTAAAAATACCCATCTAAAGAATTTGCCACCCGAAGGAATTAAATCCCTCCAAAAAATAGCGAACTCTGTTCTAACCCTTGGCCACTTCCCTAAAAACTGGAAACACGCAGTGATAAAAGCAATATGCAAACCAGGAAAGAATCCACATGAAGCTCAGAGCTTCAGGCCCATCAGTCTTCTAAGCACAATTGGAAAAACCATAGAAAAAATAATATTAGCCAGGATAAACAAACACCTTACACAAAACAACATTATACAAAACGAACAGTTTGGTTTCAGAAGTCAACACAGCACAACTAAACAATTAGCAAGACTAATAGACGCCATTACCAAAGGCTATAATAATAAAAAACATACAGGACTCTTGGTGCTAGACATTGAGAAAGCGTTTGATACAGTCTGGCACGAAGGGCTTATATACAAATTAAATGAATTAAAGTTCCCCCCTTATTTGATAAAACTTATTAACTCATATATCACCAATAGAACATTTTGTGTCAAAATAAATAACTCCTATTCATCGACCAAAAAAATGGAGGCTGGCCTACCTCAAGGATCTGCACTTAGTGCAGTTCTCTTTATTATTTATATCAACGACATTCCTAAAACTATAAATACTACTTTATCCCTCTTTGCAGACGACACGGGCATATACACGTCTTCCTACAGAATAGATACAATAATTAATCGACTCCATAGTAGCTTTAACAAAGTATCCAAATTTTTTACTAAGTGGAGAATCAAAGTCAATAAAGCAAAAACACAAGCTATTATTTTTACAAAAAGAAGACCGAAAATTCCAGAGCAATCTAACTTTGACAATAATCCTATATCATGGTCGAAATATATTAAATATTTAGGGGTGACGTTAGACAAAGGACTAACATTCACAGAACACATAAATAAAACGTGTGATAAAGCTAATAAAGTTATTTGCCAGATTTACCCATACTTTAATCGTAAATCGAAACTGAGCCCTGTGAATAAACTAATGTTATACAAAGCCTGCATCAGATCAGTATTAACATATGCTTGCCCCGTATGGAGCTATATATCAAACACCAATTTAAGAAAACTACAAATATTTCAAAACAAATGCCTGAGAATTGTGTATAATCTTCCCTATCATACAAGAATAAGAAAATTACATCATATTTCAAACTTACCAATGGTAAAGACATATATCCGTAATCTAACCACTAAATTTTTCAAATCTTGCAAACACAAAAACAACCCACTCATCAATGAAATAGGTAATTATAACAAAGAAAGCACTTCTAGGTACGTACATAAACGAACGAAGCACATCTTACTCTAACACAAGAAACTGACTAAATCAATACCCAACAGGCTAGGCTAAAGACATGTAACACCTTTATCTTAATCCCTATTTTACCTCTAATCATATTAAATAATCATAAGAAAGTCTGTACTTGTTATTATTATTAGCTCATAAGGTCTCTTAAATTTGTAAATATTTAAAATAACTGTTATCACTAAGTTGCAATATGACTGCCTACTATTAGTCAATTGCATTTCAACAATCTGCTACTTAAATAGAATTTTTATATTATGTTTCCTTTTGTAATTGCAGTGGTCACAAGGAGCACTATGAATTATCTTGTAAAAAATTCTTGTTATTCAATAAAGGATTATTATAAAAAAAAAAAAACAAAAAAAAAAACAGAAGTATACAGCAAACCCATCGAGACAACAACCTCTACCAATCCGATTCCTTAAATACACACACAATATGTACCTCTATCCAAAGAACAAATGAAGGGTCAGGGGGAAAAAAGATGAAAGTGACCAAAAAGTGATTTCGAGAAAAATGAAAAAGAAAGTTTGATTTCTATTAACTCCTTTTGTAATATAATCATACCTTTTTTTTTTAGTGAATCAATTCCTAAAAGATATTAGTAATCAATATATGCAGTTCCATGTAGCTCCTAGGTGAAATGATGAAGGTGAAAAAAAAACTTAATGAACAACTTATATTTCACTGACAATGAACAAAACATTTTATGAAAATTTATTCACCTGGGTAATCCAAGAATACATCTTCGCTGTCATCGTGAACAGCTGCTGGACTTGTGCTGGGCAAATTCTCAAAGAACGCCTTCGCAGAGGGTTAACCAAAACATTTTTTAGTTGTTGCAAGTCGTTGAACTTTGGTTGAGAAATCGGCAATGGTCCATCATACAGGTTAGTTAAAGGTCTACGTGGAGCAGGACGTTTTCTTGAATTTTCCCCCCTTTTTGGTGGTTTCCAAAGGATTTCAGCGTCAATGTAACAACCAGAAAAAGTATTTCGGTGAAAAGTTTTTGAAGGATGTTCATTCATGACCTTTAAACAACGCACGGGCCTGCCTAGTGGGAAAGTGACACCTTTAAAAGTACATAGGATTCAAGAATTCTGTCCATGTCTTGAAAAGTTCTTGCTGGCAGTTGATCAGAGCAAAGGGCGAAGGCCTCTCTCTGCTATTTCTTATAACATCCCTCCATTCATCGGGCAACTCAACCTAAGTCTGCTGGTTGGTGTAACTCGGGTTTTTATCACATTCGAGGCATGAATGCCCTCGAATGGGAAAATATACTTCAACACTGTCGAAACGATGCTTCTCAGTCACTAAATGATGAAGGTAACGAATTAGGGTATAATTTTTATTCTGCCCAGCACAGGAATCTCAAAATATCGCTTGTGACATTCATCTATTTTCCCCCTTACCCCGAATCTTTGCATGCACATTTCGGTCGATTCTCATCATGTTTCCCCCTTGTTGTTCTACCAGATGATATTACTCCTTCAAAGCCCCTTGATAGCGCTAATATCTTAAAATCGACAAAAAAGTGACTTTCATCTTTTTTCCCCCTGGCCCTTCAAATATTTACACTAAATATACTGAAACATACTATCCTTGGAAAACTGACAAACTGAGTTTTGACTTGACTCTAACACAGTACCCTAAGACTAACCCGACTTCTGAACATCATTACCAAAAACATTTTGCTTCTCTACTAACAGACAAGAAACATGACCTATTTATTTACACAGACGGATCCAAAACAGGTCAAGGAGTTGGGGCAGCTGCAATTGTTGGATCAGCTAACTTTCAAATAAAGCTGCCAGATGAGACTAGCATATATACAGCTGAGCTTGAAGCCCTCAAACTTGCGATAGACAATATACCTGACACTACAGACACGGACATCATAATTTGCACTGACTCTCTTAGCTCATTACATTCACTAAAAAACATATATAGTTCACATCCACTCACCTCGTACATATTACACAAAATCCAGACATTAAACAAAAAAATAACTATGTACTGGTTACCCGGACATACAAACATTAAACAAAGCACACAAGTAGACGAACTTGCCAAGTCAGCTACTCAAAAAAGAACTCACGACAACACATACTGTACATACCAAGATATTCAAGCCCAAACAAAACAAATGATACTCAATTCATGGCAGAAAACTTGGTTTACCACAACTGATAACAAATTTCGAGAACTGAAACATACACTTGGTGAATGGCCTTCCTCAAAAAAGCTAATTAGAAGAGAAGAAGTAGTTTTAACGAGGTTGAGAATTGGCCATTCACGACTAACTCACACTTACCTACTTACTGGAGAAGACGAACCCTACTGCCAACACTGTAACTGTAGACTTACTATAAAACATATACTTACTGACTGCTATCTAAGGACTCACATAGACCTACCATACACTTTGACTGAATTACTACATGACTGTAGCCCGTACATAGACCGCGTATTACAATACTTGAAGCAAAACAACATTTACAAAAAATTATAATGTAGGGCAATACTGAAAATATTTGCAGAAATGAGGATACTTACGTAAATATAATAATTATATGTTATAGGTTTAATATGTTATATGTGTTGAATATGTTATATATTAAATATGTTATGTGTTAAATATGTTATAGGTTATATGTTGATTATGTTATATGTTAAATAGGTTATATGTTAAATATGTTATAGGTTATATGTTAAATATGTTATAGGTTATATGTTAAATATGTTATATATTATTATGCTGTATATTAAATAACTGATTCGTCGCTAAATCGCCCCTGTTGCGAAATGCGATTATTATATGAATAAATAAATAATATTTATTTATACAGGAGCACCCGCATCTTGGCGGCCGTATCAGCCCTAGTCATTAAGTGTCTATGTGTCAGGTATGTGTGACCGATCCTGAGTCTGGCAAGAACTACTTCCTCCCGTCTAGTACTCCTATGGCTCGATGGCCACTCCAAAATAGTACTTTTGATACTGCGGAGGTGGTTTTTTACTTCCATCCATTCTGATTGCAATTTGTTTAGGATTCGGTGGCGTATATGTCAACAATTTTAAGCAATAGGTTAAAGGAATGTGTCAAGAGATACCCCAATAAATGTTTAACAAATATCAATAAGTTACAACTAACTGGCAGAAAATACAAATAGCATTGTGCTCACTGTGCACAATATCTTAGGTATAAAGAAACTACATTTTCATTTCAATGTTCAGCTGGTGGCGAGGGTGATGAATCAGATTATCAGAAGTATCCGTAGGACTTCTAGTTGATAAATTACTTAAATTCGCCCGCGAATGGCTTGAGGTCCATGAAAAATATTTTTTAGACGTCATAACTAAGTCTATCAATACATCAATTTACTAAATCCAAAATATAAATGAATTTTAATGCAGGTTTGAGTAGAAGATAGAGCATACATCGGCCAAACAGGAAGAAAGATAAGAACTCGGTGTAGAGAACATGGCTATCGCTCAGATTCCGAATTTTTCTGCCATCAAGAACAAGAGGGCCATAGCGAAGGAGCCCATGAAGTGTGCTTATTACATGAAGCCAAGAAGGGTAAAAAACTAAGTGCATTGGAGGGGCTGGAGATCGCATTGAATAAGAAACTTATTGGTAGTCGCTCTTTGAACAAGAAGACCGATTGTTATAAGTCTGCAATGGCGAGGGTACTGGACCTCGACGTTATCTCCCGCGTGCCAGCCAGTCGCTTGCTGTCTTTCCCAATGAGCGCATGCAAGTAGGTCAGTAATATATTCCTATACCACGATAGATCTTTCACTCTCTGTATTTTATTTTAAGATATGACTTAAGTATATTTATTCTGTTCATTGTTAGACATTTATTTTGTATTTTATTTATTGATGTTAACATGTTTTATGACCCTGTTGCAATGAATAGAGTTTTTATTAATGTTATTGTTTTTCATGTGTAGCTCTGAAGATGGAGACATTAGTCTTTGAAAGCGCTTAGCGCTGAAATAAACAAATTGTGAAGAATTGGACGTTTTTTTCTCTCTCTCCTAGAAGATAGAACGTTCTGAGCAATTTATAAAAATACAAATAAAGATTTTATTTATTTTTAATTGGTTCTCTGAGCTCTCTAATCTGTATCTTCAGCTCTCAGTACAACTAGTACACTCTTTCACTAAAGATTTGTCTTTCTTAGGATGAATCGTAATAATGGTATTTTAATTTTATTACGATTATAGCGGAAAATTTCATTTCACTAATCAATCAATACTTAATTTTTAAGATAATTTCCGAAAATTAAGTCGTATATAACTTTTTCATAACTGTGAAACAACAGTGAACTACATCTTCCCAGATGATTGGAAACGAGAGTTTCAAAAGCTCATACTTCAAACGTGGAAGTCATACTGGTCGAAGATACATGACAACAAACTGCGACTAATTAAAGAAATTGCCGAGCGATGGAATACTGCAAGTAGAAAAATTCGTAAAGCGGAGGTTGTTCTTGCCCGTGCCCGAATTGGACATACAAAATTATAGCATAGTTATTTATTGAAAGGCTTATTCCCGCCAACCTGCGATTGTTGCAATGTCCAACATACTGTCTTTCATCTCCTTCTTAATCGTAAAAAATACAATCTTCCAAGAATAGCTTTGAACCTTTAACCGATTTAATATAACTCCTTAGAGACTATGAAGGAGACATCGAAGGGTTTTTAGTATTTTTAACAGAAACTCATTTGTTCTAAGAACTATAGATCTATCTACCGCTAATGAAAATAATTGATGCGGTATATTGTAGTAAATAGATATAACTGTTTGCAGAATATTAATTTCAAATTATTTGATTGGGGCTGCTGAGATGAAGTACGTTCGAGATCTGAAGGTCCTTAGAGGGGTATTTGTAAAAGGTGTATAGGTAATCCATAAGTGTCAAAAAAAGGGAGGGGTGTGAAAAAAGATGAGTAACAGTTAGAGAGTGGATAAAATAGGGTGAAGCACGAATTAGTATAATGAAAGAGGGAAGGATAGTGACAGAGAGAGAGAGAGAGAGAGAGAGAGAGAGAAAGAGAGAGAGAGAGAGAGAGAGAGAGAGAGAGAGAGAGAGAGAGAGAGAGAGGGAAGGGGTAAGGTTAAGCAGTCACCTAATCCCTTGAATACGGCGATGATTGCTGACAATTTTTTTTCCCCGTCCCGTCGGAGGAGGGAGCCACCCCCACTCGACCCACAACCCCCTCTGGAGGGAGACAGAACAAATTGACAGGGACACCTAAGGGTGTTAATAGCATTGTTCCAACTGGCAGAGGGCGTCGCTGGTAAACAGAGCCACGGCTCGCTCTAACCTGATTACCCGGGGTTCTGTCGAGCTTGCTTTGCTCCCGGGGCACTGCTTTGGTCTGCTGATGTTTGCCGCTGGAATGGATTCCAGACCGGGATATAGGCTACATAATGTCATAATCATGCTCTGGTTCACTCATCTACATAATGAACCACCACATCAGATTGCTTTGATGCTTTCATCTTATTAGACTACATTACAATAGCTGCGTTTCTTAAAAAAAAGAAAAGTATCTATTGTGTTTGGTGACAAGCCAACATTACACAAAAAGTCCCCCAAATCTTGGCCAATAGTAGAAAGTCCGTCACGTAAGGGCTGCATTAACTAAGCAGATTTCCGTCGTATGTTACACGTCGTTGCATTTATCTCAAAACGCAAAAGTTCAATGCTATCAATATTTGGTATTTACGCTTCACAACATAATAGTACATTGTTGTCATATCTGTCGGTGCATACCGTCGTTACTGCCTGATGGTAGAGTACAGCTGGCAAGTGCTTTCGATGATAAGGCACCATCTTCAAGCCGTTTAGAGTTGTCTATAATAGTTTTTTTTTAATATGAGGAGTGGTGGTTTACTCAAGACCGAAAACAAAAACATACCAATATCTCGGTTAATAATCCAGATAATAGAAAAATTTACATAACAACATTTACAGGACATTACATTTGCGATAAGATTGGTTCTATAGAATTTTTAGATCCGACGCATAATAACGGAGTTATTAAGTATTTTCGAAATTCTCCTCCTCTAAAACCCCCTCCCCCTGGACTAAACCTCCGTTTTCAACTGTTAACAAACTTGATCTTTCTTTTTACATAAAAAGATTATATATCAAGCTTGGTAACGATAAGATAAAAATTGCGACCGCTGGAGCGGTAACAGACAAATATATATACAATTTTGAACGGACCTCATTTTCGTCATCACCTAGGTAGGATCGATGGGCATTTGAAGAAATATTTCGAAAATCGTGTCATGAGTACGACCTCAATAGCTGATTTCCCTTAAAAGTCAATTATATGTGACTCATTTTGATCTATTATAAGTTTCAATCTTTCAGGTAATTTTTTAATTCCGTCCTCCCAGAACTTCTCAGATTTTTGCGCAGTGAACTCCTCTACACGCGTTTTGCAGTCCGCGAGCGAATTATAGGGTTTCCTGTTCAAAAAGAGTTTTGAAGGGCCCGAAAAAAAGAAAATCTGTTGGGGCAAGATCTTGTGAATAGAGAGGTTGGGGATCAAATCCCAGCCGAACTTCAATTATTTTTGCCGAGTCTGCCAAGACACGTTGAAGGACGTCATAGGCAACTATGCCTTTGCTTTTCTCTTCCATTTTGTGCAAGGATACCACTTAAAAATAAGGAATCCCAATTGTAACTGATGCATAAAAGCACCTTATCTAATACTTTTTTAGAATATGTTAACATTATTGACCAATTAAACATGATTTTATAAACACAGAGTGGATTAAATTGAAATATTGATAACGCTACGAACGTTATTCTGTTCGCACTCGGGTGACCGAAGGTTTGTGATAGTGAAGACAAAATTCATATTTATACGTTTTATATTAATTGTTTGATGTAGAAAATCATATAACTGCAATGTCTAGATATAAATAAAAATTAAAAATGTTAAAACATTAGTCAATTTAGCAACAATTCGAGTATTTTTGAAAGCCTAACTCTTAATATCTCCATCATCTTGCGTCGGATCAAAAGATTGTATAGAATCAATCTTATTGTACATTTAATGTTCTATACAAGTTGTTATGTGCGTTTTTCAATTATCATGATTCATAAAGGAGATATTTGCATTTTTTAATTTTCAGCCATCGGTAAACCCCCACTTCTACTCATGTAATAATAACAATAAGCTGTTATACTATGAAACACATTATTTGAAGCCTAAATGCCAAACATTATACTCATTAAAATTTTACGTTTTAAGATAATAAAATGCACGGGGAAAATCTGCAAGTTAACGCAGCCCCTGCGTGACGAACTTTTGTGTTATGCGATTTACGGATATACAAACAAACGTCCCGCAAAAGCTGACGGAAATGGGTCCAGAGAGGTGCAATACATGTAATTCCGTTCAAATTTGAAAACCAAAGACTTTCACGATTATATAACTTCCTATGCTTTGTATAAGGAAGTAAAAATTAATTCCATTACCTTCAGCAAATATTTATCTGTTCATATTTATTACCATTGAGTCAGGACTTTTTAGTAGGTTGACCATTACCAAAACCATTGGCCATCTCCTATATTGAATACAATTCATCGAAAAAAAATCATAACATTAAGCATTTTCCAATGAATGCCGAGCAAATCCCATTATACTACATTAATGAGAGGTGATGACATGGATATAAAATTTATTTTTAAACAAATGGAACCACAGAAATACAATCAGAATTAAATTTTCACGACGATTAAGCAGTAAATGGACCGCTACTGCTACCAGAACAGATGTGAGGTATTAATAACACATTACCTTTTACCACCTACACTAATAATAAAAAGGTATATATTTGTATGGGGAGTTTTAATTTTAATCAGTGCATAAAGTGGATCATTAATAATATATATTTAACACGCCACTGAACAAAATATGACATGGATTGTTTTATGTAACCAATTTATTTAGAAGCGAATAAATATCAAACAATTAGAAGTTTAATATTTTTAATATTGGGACAATATTAATAGGAGTTACCAGCATTAGTGTTCTTAATGCCCTTTAGGGGAAAGTGTTATCGGCATTGTCCATATGATGGAATTTTTTTAACCTTTTCTGCGTCCAACTCAGACCCAAATATAGCATCCGCATCTTTGCAAGAGCACCTAGATCTGCTAGAATCCTGGCTGACTAAATGGAGGATCAAGGTCAACAGCAGCAAATCAAGCCATGTAACATTTACCCTCCGACGTTCCATTTGCCCTCCAGTTACACTCAATAGCGCACTAATTCCCCAAAAATCACAAATTAGGTACCTAGGACTCACATTAGACAAACGACTAACTTGGAAACCTCACATCACATTAAAAAGACAAGAAGTGAATAGACGGTACAGACTTCTACTAAGACTGCTTGACAACAGATCTAAACTATCACTACACAACAAACGACTGATATATACAACAGTACTTAGACCAATATGGACATACGGACTTGAACTTTGGGGTTCCACTAAACCTTCAAATTCCTACAAAATCCAAACCCTCCAATCCAGAATACTCCGCAAAATTACAGATTCCCCATTTTACGTATCCAACTTAACTCTCCATAACGACCTCAACATTCCTTTTGTCAATGCCCTCGCAAAATCCCGATATCAGAAATTCCACTCTCTCCTTCCCACACATCCTAATCCTCTAGTCAAATCACTTTCATCTACCCATATTCCAGAAAATCCAAGACGACGACTGAAGCGTAAGTGGCCAAGAGATCTCCTTGTGTAGTGCTCAGAATAATCCCATGTAGTACAAGCCAGTGTTCCCTCCAATGTGGGTATTGTCAATGGACAATTTCCCACCTCAAGTGAATAATCAAGCCAACTGTTATCTGATTCACACTATTTGCTTGTAATATTTGTATATGTTGTTGCAAATAAACGAATAAAAATAAAAAAAAAAAAAAAACCTTTTCTGAATGAAATATATATAGAATAAAATTTGATTGGTGCCTATAAAGGCGTTCATTTTTTATTTGAAGAACTTAAAACAGTCGTCTTTCCTAATTGCATATTAGAATGCAACGCCTTTTGACATTACCGAATCATTAGGTATTGAACAAACTAAGAAATACATTTACAATCGTATTATAACAAAAGCATTAACAACTTTTAAAACGTTAATATATGAAGCTTATATTTCACCATCATGAGGCATTGAAATATATTCAGAATCATATTAGAACAAAAACACTACTGTGCACTTTCAGGATCATTTTTTTATTTATATATATGTATACTTATCTGTTCCCGCTCCACGAGTCATTGTTTGTTCGATCATCGCTTAACTCTGTATATCGAAATTGGTTACGATGAAAGAAAAATTACGACCACTAGAGTGGTAACTGACTAATAGTGCCTATCTACTCACACACACTCATATATACGTGTACATATATATTCATTTCTATTATATATTTTATAGAAATCCCACCCCTGGAGGTCTTCCCACCACCGGACCATGTTGCTGCTCTTCGATTAAGTTACCAGTCTCTTGTTTTTATTTATGATTTTCCAGCATTCTATAGGAAGGAAGTCCTCAAAGGTAAAAAGCGTTTTAGATATGTCACTGGATGAAAAAAAAAAGGACATTCCTACAGGACTTTTTAGTACATCATACTACTGTATGTTAACACTTCTGAGTTGTCTGTTCAATTAGGAGCATGTACAATGAACTCATTTCTCTGCTCATTCTATTTAATGTCTTGAATCCATGAAAATATAAAATATATATTACAAATATTTATTATATTGTTAAATATACATTAATTATATATATGCTGCACATTTTAATATTCTTTTCTTCTTAATTACCCTTATTTCTACAAGTAAAAAAAACCAACGGGGTATATTTATCTATATAAATATTGATTCTTATCAGGTTTTGATGGTGCAAATTGTCATATTAGATTCAATTGAACCATATAGTTCTATAAAACCAATACACACATATACATATTAAAAATAAAGAGTCTCAGCATGGATATTAAGAGTCTCAAATTTTATTTTAATTAAATTTTTCAATTAATTAAATTCAATGCTGAATTAATTTTAAAGAATTTTAACAGAATAATGTTAACACATTTGTCTTCTAAAATCATATAAAAATGTCACTATAAATAAAAAACTAAAATTACTTTTTTATTATATTATTTATAAGTTGATGTATTATTTTTTAAAGATTTTTTCTTCCAGAATAAGTTCAATTACATACGAGTGGTTATGTTGTCTGTGTGGGATTATATTAACGACTCTTCCAAATATTGTATTTATAATTTCATGTATTAATACAATATATGATATACAGCTATATAAGCTGCAATTTTTAATATTTTGAAGCTCTTCCTTCATAAGATAAACATCTCAAATATTCGACAACATTTTTCTTTCGATTTTATATTAAAATCTTGTATATTTGAACTGTCCTACTATCTCACTATTTCGAAAGTCGTGTCTATAACATGTCCAGAAGAATAATTCTGTTGAAAATTGGTTTTAATTTAATTATTCATGGAACCATTTATCAGGAATAAATAAATTAAAATCAATATTAAGATTTTAAGTTTGTTCGGACATTTCTCAATGCAAACGAATGTACTAGCTCCCGAAGTAGTGGACGCATACATTAGAAAATACCATTTCTTGTTTTTACTAGTAATTTTGTACTGTCGCTAATTTGACAGGTGCTACGTTAAATCTAAAACCTAGTTAATAAATGAATTCATTACTGCATTTGCCAATTTGAAAATGATCCTGTAGTCGAAAGTGCATTAAGAAACTTCGCATGTTGCCAGTTTCAGAGCTTTTAAAATCCCGTGTACCTCCGAAGTGCACTTCTGCATCATAAATACTTAATGGTTTTCAAATGCACTTTATTTATTTTTCAAATCAGCTAATTTTTCATGATTTTATAATGGTCATGTTTTTTTTACTGCCCTATTGGTCCATTTCACTCATTATTTCTAATTACGAATTAAGTATGACAAGGACGGGATAAAGTCAAAGTGGTTGAAGTGTTAGAAATTGATGTAAAAACTTCAGATCCTGAGTTGAATTTTTCTTAGTTTTTCAACTGACTGTTTGGGTCAAGAATACAACTCATTTACAGTTTTAATAAATTGCCGAAGAAAGCACTTTTTTCATTTTCTTTTATATATTTCGTAAACAGCCTACATTTCAATGCAGAACGACAGAAACATATTAAATGGTACAACTATGCTTTTCAAGAAGCAGAACCGAGAATTCGGTTAATGACATCTGTATCATCATTCAGAACATTCGACAGTTTTCACAATTCCTATTCCCAAAAGCAGCCCTAAACCCATCAAATACACTTATTTTATGTATTTAATAACCATTCATAAAAATATTCTGTTGTATGCCGGACTAAGGAATTAAGTATTCATAATATTACACATTCTCTGTTATGTGTAACAAAATAAACAACTTTTTTTTATGTGCATATTTGCCCAAAAACCAATAGGAAACGAAAAATCGCTATTTTTAATTTCAGGCCTCCCCTGTAACCTCCACTTATATTTACCAGATAATATTTTGTATAGCCTATAGTCTAAGTTGGGTTAATAGTAATATACATACGTGTCAAGTTTCATAAAATTCGGTTCAACCGTCTTTGCTTGAAAAGGTAACAAACAAAGAAACAAACAGACACCAAAGCTACAAATTGCTGATGTCGTGTCTATGGCATGTGAAACAAAAAGTCCGTCACGCAGGGCTGCGTAAACTAAGCAGATTTCCCACGCGAAGTTTTATAATATAGAAATTTCAGAATAGAGAGTCAAACAGTTACGAGAAGGGCCCGAACTAGCCCTTGACGGAAACTCACGACTAGACCGGAAGTTAGCCGAACTCATCTCAGAAGCTGAAAACAGAAAAATGCAAATATCTCGGTTAATATTCAAGATACAGAATAAATGTATATAACATTATTTATAGTAAATTTAATTTTCAATAAGATTGCTTTTATATAATTTTTCGATCCGACGTATAGTAACGGAGATATTTCGAATTCTCGAAAATCCTCCCCTCTAAACCCCCCCCTCCCACTGGTCCGATTTCAGCCATTAACGAACTTGATCTTTATTTTTGCATAAAACGTTTAAATGTCGAGTTTGGTAACGATCAAACGAAAATTGCGACCGCTAGAGCGTTAACAGACAAATATCTATATATATATAGATAGATAGATAGATAGATAGATAGATAGATAGATAGATAGATATATATATAGATATATATATATATATATATATATATATATATATATATATATATTATATATATATATATATATATATAATTTTGAACGGACCTCATTTTCGTCATCTCCTGGGTAGGATCGATGGACATTTGAAGAAATTTTTCGAAACTCGCGTCATGAGTACGACCCCAATAGCTGATTTCCATTAAGGGAAATCTGCTAAAAAGTATCCTGTAATTTTGATAAAATAATCAATGTACAGACAGATGTTACAATTTTATATATATATATATATATATATATATATATATATATATATATAGAGAGTGAGAGAGAGAGAGAGAGAGAGAGAGAAAGAGAGCAAATAAATATATAAATGAGAGAGTATAATATAAATATTCTTATGATTTTCATTTTTGCTACTGTATCCATTAACACCTCATATTCCATTACATTTTAAGTATTTTAACTTTGAACTTGCCAAATCAGCTACTCAAAAAAGAACTCACGATAACATACAATGTACATATCAAGATATTCAAGCCCAAACAAAACATATGATACTCAACTCATGGCAGAAAACGTGGTTTACCACAACTGATAACAAACTGCGAGAACTGAAACATATACTTGGTGAATGGCCTTCCTCAAAAAGGCTAATTAGAAGAGAAGAATTAGTTTTAACGAGGTTGAGAATTGGCCATTCACGACTGACTCACACTTAACTACTTACTGGAGAAGACGAACCATACTGCCAACACTGTAACTGTAGACTTACTATAAAACATATACTTACCGCTATTTAAGGACTTACATAGACCTACCATACACTTTGACAGAATTACTACATAACTTTAGCCAGTATATAGACCGCGTATTACACTACTTGAAACATACTAACATTTTCAAAAAATTATAATGTAGGGCAATACTGAAAATATTTGCAGAAATGAGCAAACTTACGTAAATACAATAATGGTATATGTTAAATAACTGATATGTAAATATAATAATGTTATATGTTAAATAACTGATATGTAAATATAATAATGTTATATGTTAAATAACTGATATGTAAATATAATAATGTTATATGTGAAATAACTGATATGTAAATATAATAATGTTATATGTTAAATAACTGATATGTAAATATAATAATGTTATATGTTAAATAACTAATATGTAAATATAATAATGTTATATGTTAAATAACTGATATGTAAATACAATAATGTTATATGTTAAATAACTGATATGTAAATATAATAATGTTATATGTTAAATAACTGATATGTAAATATAATAATGTTATATGTGAAATAACTGATATGTAAATATAATAATGTTATATGTTAAATAACTGATATGTAAATATAATAATGTTATATGTTAAATAACTGATATGTAAATATAATAATGTTATATGTTAAATAACTGATATGTAAATATAATAATGTTATATGTTAAATAACTGATTCGTCGCTAAATCGCCCCAGTTGTGAAATGCGATTATTGTATGAATAAATAATAAAAATAAATAAAAGTATTTTAACTAACCTATGGCGGAAGATCAACAAAATAATGAATACTTCAAATGATTATTTTAAATATCAATTTTATTTCTCTACTAGTTTCATATCCATATTACACCTCGTCAGTAGAAATTCTAATATAAAAATGCAACTAAACTAAAAGTACGTACATATTTTTATAGGACCTTCCACAAGCAGTGCCAGTCGAAGAACGGTTTAAAAAGCATGGCAGTCAATTTAGATCGATACGTCACGCAATCGAGTCCACCATTTTAACAGTTTTACAAGAACCGAATGAGAAACAGAGAACTGCAAGTCAGATGACTTCTTCTGTACTGGACTGATTCACAGGTGAAGTCGTGAAGTCCTGCTTAGTTTAAGCACTAGCTCTGTGATATTTTTAAATTGATATGATTATATTTTTTTGTATTCTAATAATACTAATCCTCTAATATAGACTATATTTAGTCTTCCATTCGTCACAATTTTACGATTAACGTACTGCCTCCGTAAATACTGAATATTATAAATACAACTTTTTAAAATATAATTATTTATTTATAATGTGTAGTGGCGTGACTTCAAAACGTACGTCCATTATATAAAAGCAGTTTGACATTAGCAATCAGGTCAAAAAGTATCCTTTTATATCCAACGGCCTGTGGAAAGCATTTTTTATAATGTCCTGTCAATAACCTGACAGATGATAAAAGTACAGCCAAATAACATTTTTAATAAACGCACGAAAGGCAAGAGAGATGAAAATACCCCGCTAAATTTTTGATTCGGTGATAACAACATTTCAATAATCGAATCTTTCGTTTGGACAATTTTGATAAATGAGACCAGATGTAGTTAATTATACGTGCTAAATGAACAACACAAATTTTAAATGTTTCTAATAAAATAAGGAACTTTAATTCTACATGGTGGTAATGTTCTTGACGGATAATGGAACATAATCAAATGAAGGATAAATAAGAATACCCACTAAATAATAAAAAAAATTATATATGAAAACATATTATATCTAAATTAAATAATTTTTAATGGGTAAATAAATAATATTATCTTTTAAATAATACTTTATTTTTATTTTTAACACCGCAGTTGATCTTATACATTTATCAGCTTACTATTGGAAGTTAGGGCATGGCTGCCATTTCGTTTTTGACCCTCCTGGTAAAGGCAATTGTGGATAAAGTTTGTGAGGAAAGGAAATTTTCTTTTTTTTATTGGTTGCCATTAAACTACGTAATATATATAAGAATAATGGCTTTAGACTAAGAAGAATAAATAAATATTGTGTGGAAATGGTTGTCCGTTGCTATTCAATGAAGAGAGAAAAACTAAAACTCACTTAATAATAAAATATTCAAGAATTTCAAGATGTTATTTTGAATTGTAATTAAAATAATCACTGACATTGACTACCAGACAGTCTGGTCTCCGTATTTTATTCTTCCAGGAGCCACCAATTCAAAAATGCTAATGATAGTGTATCCTATTTCGAATGGATAGCCAGGGCGGGACTAAGGATTTTATTTAGTGAATTCCGTCTCTAAATAAACTCCTATTGACCAGGGCGGGAATCGAACTCACCAGTATAGGTTTATCATGTGAGATTAAAGGTCGACGCTTTAAGTCACACGGCTAACCTCAGCCACAAATATAACAATAAAAACAATCTAATCCACTAATGAATGTGTTACAAAAATCTGGAGAAGGCGTTATGAAAAGTAAGACTTATTTGAATGAATACTAAAATCTATTAAAACTTATGGGCCACCCAAATGAAATATTGTTATGCGCCCTTCTATAGGAGCTTAACAGTTTAAAGTCCTGAGTACCATCCCGGCTAGAAAAGGGTGGTAACCTGTTGATAACCCGTCCCAATTAGCTTAATTTGCAAAAGGTGGACGCTAATATATAAATAGCTAGAATTTGTTACCGAGATAAAATTGGTTATTAAATTCTCATAAATATCTAATTTCACAATATTACCAGATAGACGAATTAGGAAGCAGTCCTTGAGGATTCCAAGAAACCCTTTGGGAAAGCTTGATTTTGATTCGTTAGAAGTTTGAGAATGTTACTTCCAAATGAGATTGTTTCTCATGTTTTGTTTTTGAAGAGCTCTGGAGAAACCGCAATACGTATGTGGAAACAGTGCCGAAAGAGAAAGAGACAGATCGAGCGGGGAGAAATTGAGAGAGAGAAAGGAAATCCGATAAACATTATAAGAGGATGAATATGGAATTGGGAGTTGGAAGAGAAAACGATAGAGCGGGGGCCTATTAGGAGTAAGGTAAGCGGCTTACCGTTTCCATGGTGTCCTCGATAAATCCCCTCAACCCACGTCATCATCATCATCATACCTCAATACGCAACACAGCCAATTATACCATTAAACCAAGCTTATGCCTTGCTTACACGAACCCTCCCTCGTCCGTCTCTCATACTTCAAAACCTTGTTTATTTTTTTACCATATATAAATAACGTATACAGTATGTATCATTGTTATTTCAAGTTTCACTTACCCCATTAAGGAAACTTAGAACGTGAATTCTCATGAAATAGGAAATGCCCAATGCAATAAAGAAGGAACATTCAAATATCGTTATCAAAACTTTAAAAACACCAGCATTCGCCAGTGAGATAGAGTTTACAAGTTTTACCCGATATTAAGATGTGTTCTGTAGGGTGATGGTTGAAATCTGTTTAATGATGTTTCCAAATATCCTGTTTACATGAATGTATGGAACACATTCATGGATGGTTACATGAATGAGTACTCTTATGTTATCTGCAATTTCATCTAAACCGAATGTCCATGTATCCAAAGGTCTGTTCGAGAGCAAGAAGCATCGTCATTCTTAGAATACAACTTCAAATGACAAATCACATATTAAACAGTACATTGGCAGGTAACTACTTACTAAAATCCACGACTATAATTATTGTTGAGTTGGAACAGCCTTAATTCGTCTACAAAAATATTCTAATAACTATTTAGGTACATGTCTCAGTCAAAGTGCAAGAAGGGAACCTAATTGAATGAATGAGAAAAATAGTGGTTTAAGACTATCGTCCTCTAACATTTTGATAAAATATACCTTGTTTTGATTAAAGGGTATATTTAATATGTAGATTATTGAAAAAGGCAAAGGACGTTACTCTCATTGTCCAGTAATTTTTCTGACGTTTTAAACACAAAACATACATTGCTGAAAAAGTAGCTATTTAGACTTAGACCACAGTTTTTCAGGCGTACAATTGCTCTGCTCATACTTTCTTGTTTATTTCAATGCTGATTCTATCACTCAATCCGTTGTATAATTTCATGATTTCTTGAATTAATTGGTTTAGTTTACTTTTTTAAAATTAAAAGCAGGACAGTCATTAATAAAAAAAGAAAAGGAAAAAATATTTGAGTTTTCAATAGGTTAGATGTACCTGCCAACTTGAAGGGCATTGAGTCCGTCCTCTGTGGATCGAGGCCAGCTGGGAAGGGGAATGGCCGAGGTCCGAAGTGGAACGGATGGAAGGATTGGTGTCCTGCACAAAATAAATAAATACATTGTATTACTTATATTAATGTAACATCTATTATCTATATGGCTTGCATGAATTTATATATATATATAGTCAGCAAAGATACATTTTTTTCACATAAGAAAGAAAAAAAATTGTAATCCAGTCCGACTGAGTCCTAGTCTAATAAATGCAAACTGCTCAAAAGATTTTAAAGAACATTAGGCAGAGTTCCCTAGTTTTATAAATTCATAATGCACTAAATGAAGTGGATAATTACTCCAAAGTCACATACATATTTTTCAATAACAGCTTAATATTTGTTTTGTCATAGAAACAAGGAATGGTTTGTGTTAGCAATATATGTCTTTCAGTGCTAAAGAGTTCCTATGATTAATGAATTTTGACTTGAGGCATTTTTTTGTTAATATGTACTATTCTACTAAAACAATTAAGATTTTGGGTGTATTTGGAAGTCAAAACCATTACTTCATAGGTACTACTAATACAATCCATAGTTCATTGAAAAATATTTTATGTTTAAAGTTTCATTTTCATTATAACAAACCAATTCTGCAATATAAAATTCAAAATAACTTATCTGTAGGCCACCGATTAGGGTTTGTCTATATTGCAATAGGTTGCCTTACAGAATTAAATCATTTCAATGCTATGACAATTCAGTGATTTCGTTTCAACATAAGGCCATTTTTATTTCAATTTTTCGTACAGTCGCAATATTGGATTAAATTTCAGGATGCCTGCCCTGGGAATTTGTGTTAAAAATAAGGCAATCTTTTTGCACTGAAATACCATCTTTATACTCTGATGGAAAATCATTTTTAATTCAAGCCCTGTCAACAATAAGCTAATAAACCCAACGTTTTTTGAGATAAGCCCATTTGAGGTGAACCGTTTTGTAATTACAAAGTTAATAATTCATGGTTATCATACATAAATCGACTAAGGCACTATGAAATTGGAATATTATTAATGTTTGCACTTCTACTGATTATGAACATTGAAAAATATAATGCGAATCTATAAACTTTATTCTAATATGTTTTTCTAATAAATTAAAATTAAAATAATAACCGTCCAAGAAACTTATGAAGCTTATTTACTAATCACTTTCGGAATTTCTGGCATCTTAAAGAAAGTTTTCTACTACTTTAATTAATTAAAGTTGCTCTAATATTTAAATTTTCTAGTTGTAAATCAAGACATAGTATCCCTAAATTGTCTCAAATTACCAAACATCATTTAATATATTATCGCGATGAAAGAAAAGTGAAACATGTTCACGGTACAGTTAAAAAAACATTAAATAAAGAACATATTGAATGCTAAGTGGTAACTGAAACCAATCATACACTTAATGTCTGGAAGCTCAATGGATTTTCAATCTTCATGAATTTAATTTCCGCAGAAAAAACCACATACTTATATTTAGTTTTGCTGATCGAGTACATTATAAAAAGTACTGTGGGGTAATTATCGATGGAATATCTTGTCATTACTCCTCCAAGTACTTTAGCTTATCTATCTTGATTGTACACGGCAAAACATTGCCACATTACGGACTAAGAGGAAACCATAAGCCGTTATATTCCTTAAACAATATATATTCTCATACATACATTCTCATACATATTTTTCCAATTCTCTATAAAAGTTTAAAAAATCTTGTAGTTTTCTTCAGGTTACTGTCACGTCCTACGGTTCGAACGCGTGATTTAAAGATAAGTTACATTAATTGCACCCTTTCTGCACCATTTCATGAACAGTTTTATAATGCATGCATGAGATTTCGTGTTCTTCTCCACATGTGAAAGCTGTGCTCCCTAAGAAACTGCCGTGTCCAGTAGACGTTGGGCAATCTCAACCAAGTCTATACTGCCGTCCGTCCGTTGCTTGCGTGCCTCCATATGTTCTCTCATTTTCTTATAATTTGGTTGCATAAAGACATCTCGATAAATCTATTACGTCAACAAATATCTATGTAATAGAAGATTGGATGCAAGTATGGATATTTCCTAACCAAGAAAAACAGTCAGGCACTATGGGTGAGGAAAGGGGAAATATCTTACATACCAAAGCAGTTCGAATTCATGGATTTTTATAGAGAACTCAAAATGAAGGGGACCAGCTGTAGTGATGACGGCTGAATGAATCTTAATAATAATTATGTTTAGACCATTTTTAATTCTAGGTTTAATTATTATGAGGAAACAATAGTTATACCGCTCAATAGAGGGAAATAGCAAAAGTTAAAGATCTAAACAAAAGTCATGGGAGCTCTCAGATGATCATATCCCGTCATTGGAATAACATATTATAAAACAGCATTTCGGAGGCATATGACCATGCTGTAGGTCAAGATTGGCAAACAAGGCAAACTGTGGTCAAGTAGGAAAGATTTTCCAAACTAGCCTAGGTAACAGCTCAATGTATAGAGGTCATATTCGGCTCAATCGATTTGACCTTTTCCTACTTCCTTTCGTGAAAACGAAACATTCCCACACGGACTTAATAAAACTAACTTGTAGTGAATCCATTTTATAGACCAAAACTTGTCAGAGCCAACAGGGATTGAGCTTCAATCCTTGTTTCTATTCAAGTTCTTTGGATGTCCCACCGTGCCAGGGTAGAAATTGATGGCTTTCTGATATGCATTTGAATAGTCCTGCCACCATACTTAGTACATCGCTACTAGCTTATAGTTATTTATAACTAATTTGTGTTCTTAGCAAAATGTTCACCATAAGATACTGATGCAATAAGATGATTTACTCACTAGTTTTCGACCTAGGTTCTCGTGGTCCATCGACGGTAACTTTTATCGCCTTGTTGTAGGTTGCTATCTGAGGCGGGCAGGAGTTGACGATTATCGAAAGCGTGAAACTTTTACCTGTAAACATAATAAAATACAATGTTTCTAAATTATAAATCACACAAGGATAATATTGTAACATACCAAAAGAATGATTACTGCTTTACACCACATAATGATATAACATTGGTTTTCATATGAATCAGAGAGCATTAGACAATGTTTAGAGTCAAAAGCCATCGAAAAAGATAGCTTCACTGAGGAGTAGTGTATTGATATCTATAAGCAAACAATGAATCAATTATACCAGTTTTTTCTTACATGATCTCTAGAGAATAAAATATTTTGTTGAAGGTTCTACTAATTACTACAAAATTTTCTTGAAGATTCAACTGGCACCAGTAGATAATAGATCCTACCCGCGTAATGAATGCTTAATAACATGTACCTGTACTTGGAATAAAAAATAATCTAGTAACATTGGTCAAGAATAAAATCATCGAAAAACTATTTTCGATTTTAGAGCCCCTTTTGTTTTAATCCAATAGATAAGCCAAAATATTTTTTTTTAATTATGAAAAATCCATTTTTCTCAGGTCATGGTAAAGATAGAGTTCTCTAATAGGTTTCTGACGTAGGTTAGGTTTCGGCATACACGTTGGGAGCTTCTTCTTTGAAAGAAAGCTTTTGATTACCTGAAATATCCTTTCTGCATTTTAAAAATTTCAGTGAAAAGAATATGTTAAATATCCAACTCCTTAGTAACTCTAGCGAAAACCTCATTGAATAAACATGAAATCGTATTAGAAATTAATTTTTAGGGTAGAAACTCACGTTTTGTGACCATTTAATCAGAATTGAACTCGATTTCTATAACCGAGGATATCACAGGTTTCAGCAAAAAAATAAAAAATAAATAAAATTATAAACAATTTTATGTTTATTACTAATCTGTCATTTCAATTAATGAATTATTGTGTTAAAAGAACGTTTTCTTTTATTGTCGATTACATATTTAATAAGCACAATTCATTGATCTTGGTTAGTATGATTCATATAGCCATACATTAAACGTTACTTTTCGCGTTTCAAAGAAACGTCAAGATGTAGTCTACAAATTCAAACATTTATTAGTATATCCTATATCTACAGCAAAGTTATTTGAAATTATACGCAAAGTTGTTTAAAATAGCAGAGAATGTAGCTATATCAATGAGCTAAGAGTATAACCATGAGAAAAAAAAGTCAAAAAGAATGAGGATTTTATTTATTTGAAGGAATGAATCTTAGAAGTTGTTTCTGTTATTTCTCAATGCGGATTGACATGTTACATTATAATTCTAAAACCTATTTCTCTAAAATATGTGAGATCCACACATACACCACACCTCTTAGAGGATGAATAAAAATTGCATATTTCTCCAGGAGAAGTAGAATATTTTTTTTATCACAAAAACATCTAATAACGATGTCTTCTGACATTTTTATTATCCGTTGCATTGTAACAGATACCGTGTATCATTTTTGAATTATTCTAAATTAAGTGTTGCAAAACATTTTGTTTAGTTCATTTAATACGAGTTCATGGCAGTCATATGGTTTTAACAGATTCTACCTGAAGAATTGAATTTCAAATATAATTTTGTTATGATACTTTTGATTACGTGAATTAAACTGTTCAGTTAGGTGTTTCTCTTGTCTTAAGTATTATTAGGTTTAATAAGTTGAGACAATATTTAAAATATAATTTTTCACATTCAACTTAATCTTTGGAGACAGATGTTGAACTTGTTGTCATAATGAAAGATGATACGCACATATTTATCGTCCATGTAAAATAAATATTTAAATTTGATATAAATTAATAAATTCTTATTCTGAATTCTGATAATTTTAAATTCAAAGGTATAACATAAATTCAGTGATTGAATTTCATATTGATTTGCTTTGCCTCTTTACTTTTGTAGTGAGTTAAATATAAAACTTCAATAGGCAAAATTCAATAATGGAAGATGAACACTTTTTTGGGCAGTTCCACAACATGTTGCTAGTTTTTTAATAGTCAGGCTTTCATTTCATTTATAAGATGTCATCAGAGAAACACCAAACTTTCTCTGATGACATTTTATAAATGAAATGAAAGTCAAGGTGTAATATATTACTTTATTATGCATGTAATTGTTGATAACATAACTATGTATTAGTCTACCAAGGTCATTTTCAGTTTCCTGTTCCTTACTAGCAGTGGACTTAAGAACGCCATGTAGATGCTATCTCAAAACTACATTTAATAATGTCATTTTAATAGAACGAAGCCAAAAAAAAATGAAATAATTAGTGGATTTTGAAACAAGTACTTTATGTTTCATTCCACTGAATTTCACTACAACTCTGAAATGCTATGAATCTTATTTTTAAAGACATCTTCAAAGAGCATAAATTCGAACAAGGATAAAAAATGTATATTGTGTGTTAAAAATTGAATGGTTTACAAATTCCTGAATGGATACTGGTCACTTAAGTTTCCACGGAATAGGGCTGAAGAAAATGAGATAGTAGACAAATCATTCAGAAGTCTAAGTTCCAAAAAAGCAGACCAAGTTGTCTATGTGAGCATTAATTAACAAAATTCAGCTGGCAGCGGTCTCCATGGCTGTCTGGATAAAAGGAAGGTTGTAAAGCCATTTACCCGACGCGAAACGTCCACGAAGACAGCTTTATTTAGTCTCCTTTCCAATGTGGTATACATTTATTATTAATCAGGCATTTCATTTCGCTGATTAATCTCCATTATTTATTACCTAGCAACAAATACAGCTGAATATATATCAGTAATGGGACTGTTGTGGCGCACATGTTTTTCAAACCATTTAACGGACCTGACCTTTGTCTGGCCACAAGCCGGTCTTGTTCGGCTAATCGTTAAATATATCATGGCAACAGGCAGTTTTGTCTGCCAGTCAAGTATTCCCCCAGTATTTATGCAGACTCGTTTAATTATTCTATTATAATTATTATTGATAAATATATCACAAAATGGATTTTATCATTTTTTTCATGACTCCTATAATTTCTAGGATTTCTTCTTTAACAAAAAATGCAATAGAATGTGAAAAATTTGGAAAATTTACTTACTTGACGCAATTCCTGAGTGGCTGACTTTTTAATATTTATTAGAAAAACACCACTCACATTGTTTAGGGAAATATAAATGTACTTTTTTTTTTTCAACTGTGGTTATAACCCGTCCTAATTAGGCATAATAGTGTCTAATTATACCTAAATCAATACCTTTTTTGCTTTAATCTATAAAACATTTCTTTAATCAATTATCAAAGGGATACTAACAATTTAACAGTATATACTTTTGTTTTGGTTACTGGTATAACCATTGGTTTAATGAGACTGGGCAATAGAAATTTATTTAGTTAGGAACTCAGTAAATTAAAATTCTTAGTCCCATCCTGGTTAGAAAAGGGTGATAACCTGTAGATAACTAGTCCAAATTAGCCATAGCAGCAAAAAGTGGACGTTAATAAATAATATTAACAATTAACCTATCGTAGATATGAATAGAGATTCTGGTTAGACTTGTGAGTTAATGCGTTGGTTTTCCAAAGATACTCGGAACATAAAAATTTTAAATTTACCAGATCAAAATATATTAATCCGTAAAATCCATCTATGTTTGGGGATTGGGAGAACGGTAATACAAATTTAAAAAAAAATCTGTATCCATAGTTATACATAAGATAACAATATATTGAAGAATTTTTGTTCAACATATTATTTTTAAAACTATTGGTCTACCGAAGACGCTGGACTACCTACCTGCCTAGTTTAAAATGTTGATATGAGTAATTTTCCTTCTAAATTTGAAATATTTCCAGCTTGGTAAACTTGCTTGGTAAACAGGTTTTCTTCGGCAATGATGCCAATAAATTAAATTGTAATAACTTAAAAATATGAACATTACATATATAAATTAAATATATAAATAACATAAATATTCATTTTTAAACGTCAGTTAATATATTGTTTTAAGAGGTCATAAGTTAATTTTACTTGATTACAAAAAAGTCTTTGTTTTGATTTTTGTCACCAACGTAATAGACCACCAGAACGAAATATGTTCAAATATATTCAAAATTGTTTTTTGAATACAAATTAGAACTTAATGGAAAGAATAAAAAATATAATAATAACATTTTCATTTAGTATCTCAATAGTTGGAGTAAAGAAATCAATTTCGGCAAGTCGTTTATAAGATAGCATAATATTATTTTAATGTAAAAACAGATCTACTTTTAATCATTATAAAAGGTGAAAGAACATTGATGACCATTAATATTAAGACAGTAAACCATTGTTTCTAACCATTTGTAGTTGAACCTATTGAAAATATGCTCATACTCATGAAATCTCTGCTATATCTGCAAAGCACCGTATACGTGCTACACATCGTAATTTACTTGATATAGCAAACCTTGTAGTAGCTTGGTTCTAGCACGCCCTGGAATGACAGGCATCCATTGCTGCTTGGCTCAAATTTGGTTTTTGGTTTATTAGCAGATTTACCAATAATTGTAATCATGACGCGATTTTCGAAAAACTTCTTCAAATGTTCATCAATCCTACCCAGGAGATGACGAAAATGAGGTTCGTTCAAAAATTTATATATTTATGTTCGTTAACGCTTTAGCGGTCGTAATTTTTGTTCAATCGTTACCAAACTCGATATTTACTCGTTTTATGCAAAAAGAAAGAACATGCTCGTTAATGGCTGAAATCGGACTAGTGGAACGGGTATTTTCGAAAATTCAAAATATCTCTGTTATTATATGTCGTGAAATTTTTCTGTTCTAAAACTTCACATGGTAAATCTGCTTAGTTTACGCAGCCCCTACGTGACGGACTTTTGTGTAACATTAACGTTGTTTTTGTAATGTGTTGGTTATTATTTTTTCTCAAAGGAATCGTAATACCAAGAAAATTCAGAGGGAAGAAAAACAAAGCCAAAAGTTAATTTACCAACTATTGCCTGACTATAATATTAGCATTTAGATATAGCATGGGAGGGGGGGGGGTGTACAACAAAAATTAATCTAGCACGCATGCCACAGCAGGTCAGCAACACCCATGAATAAGCCTAATATATTTAATGTTAAATAATACTAATTTCACTTCCGAAATCGAGTAATCATATTTAATTTCAAAAAATAAATATTTTGTGAAATAATCCTATTACTACATATTTCCCTGGCAATTAGTTAGTATCTCAATGGTTTTAGACATTATGAGTATACATAAAATCATGATAAAACAAATAATTTACCACGTTCAATATGCAGTTTAAACTTTCCTTCAGTTATTAAAAAAATACAAATTTAAACACACAAAACAAATACTGTATTGTGAACAAAAAGTTGTTAAAGTTACGACTAATTTATCATAGTTGGCGAAGAGAAATCACAGATTAGTTAAATTGACACGGGTTTAAAGTTCATTGTATCATTAAAGGGCAAAGTGTTGTTTTTATTGCCTATATCGAAATCCGTTAAACTGATATATTATTAATTGTGCGTCCCGATCGAAATGCAGTGCCGCTAAACCTGTTTCATGATGCATAAAATATTTTGGTTATTTGGAAATGCAGAGGCTCCTATATGGCGCACATGAGCTTTGCCTATGTCGGTTGGTAATTGCTGAATAATTAATTATTCACGCATAGCGATTGGTATGGATGTAATAGGGAGTAGGTAACCTGAAAACCAGTATGTCTTCAGAAAAATAAGTCAACTAATTAAGGAAAGATGGAGTGAGTTAGGGAGGTTTTTCCAAAGGGAATGTAGTTACCAATGGTAGGATGATGTTAGTGGATAGATATCAAATGTAATATATGCAATTATAGGTATCTAGGACGGATTTGCGTTTTAGATACAACATGGGCATATATAAAATTTGTTTTAGGACATTCTCAACTATTACCAAGCTCATTATTCAGACTTTCAGTGCAACATGGATATTTAATAGTTCTGGGAAGTCAATAGTTAGGTTTAACATAGTTAAGTAAAATATTAACCTACGCACCCTCTTGATAAAAACAACTTATGAAGAGAACTTGACATGGCTGTGCCACTCATGGCCAGGAAATGTTCAGGCGTATTTCATAAATAACTAAATAACTTCAAATCAACCAAATACACTTCACCACCTACTATTACTAAATAATGGAATTATCTGTCTTAAGAACATGAGTCAATCCACTTCTACATTTTCTTTAATACATTCTTTCTACTTTCGACATCTGTAGTTTTTTTACGCCTCTTTCCTTGTAAATCTTTGGTTATTCCACATGTGCAACAAATTCTATGAGCGAGTCTAATTAAAATAATATGGTTCGTGCTAGTTTGGTAAGTAAGCAACTACTACCATTAACAATAAATTAAAGTAGACGTTAAACACTTTATTGGCTTATTCGGGAGGCTGACCAATATACAGGGATGCTGCTGCCACAGAATGCTGACTATTCGCTAGGATTATAAATTATCAAAAAGGAACTATAAGTTTATTTATAAAGTATATTTAAAAAAAGAATTCATAGAAATCATATAACATAAATGGTAAAGTAACTCATGATACGCAAAATATGCTGCACTGATAGTCATAAAAACACGGAACTGCACTGATCTTCACAAAAACACGGCACTGCACTGATCTTCACAAAAACACGGCACTGCATTGATCTTCACAAATACACGGCACTGCCCTGGCCTTCACAAAAACACGGCACTGCACTGATCTTCACAAAAACACGGCACTGCACTGATCTTCACAAAAACACGGCACTGCACTGATCTTCACAAAAACACGGCACTGCACTGATCTTCACAAAAACACGGCACTGCACTGATCTTCACAAAAACACGGCACTGCACTGACCTTCAGAAAAACTAACTAACTGTCGGGCGGTTTTATGAAAGGGCCGCAAATTCAAAAAAGTATCCAGACCTGCTGATGCTCGTTGTCTATACTAGCCTAGATCCCAGAAGGATCGTCGCCTAGAACATTCCTAGGATCATCACTCCTGCATGCTTGTCCTTCATTTAATTCGTACTTCTTTAATACGTTCCGTAATTTTTCAAATACGCAGATTTCGCAACAGTAATAATTTATTATACATAACAAAACAATTGATATGTATATTGCATATAGCGGCAGTTTTGCTGTTGGTTCACCTCGAGTTATTATTTCTTTACTTGATGGTTTCATATCTATATAAGTTGATTATTTATATTTAGGCCCTTTTAAAATAATCCTCTTTCATTCTTCAGTGTCGTAATTGTAAAATAATTTATTAAAAGATAATCGTTCCGTTAAATATTAAACCTATTTCTGAGCTTTAAATTAATAAATAAAGGCGAAGGAGCAAACCCTTAGCATATTTTTTTTAATTAAACCTGTACACCTGGCAGTATTTTCGATTTTTTTTCCAATGTCCGGTAGGCAGTAAGGAAACGTGTGTGTATGGGGGGGGGTGCGTGTAAAGAAGCAAGATACACTCTTTTCTCACTCCATAGACTTCTAAATGTGCTGGCTATTTACTTATTATTAGTTTACCACTAAATGGTTGCATCGCTTCTGAGGTTATCTAGCGATGTGCTAGTTAAGTGCAATCCAAAGCCTAGCGTACGGATCTGAGCCTATCGTGTTCAACCTCCAAAATGATATCCAACTATTTTCCTTAGTATACTTTTTAGTGTGGAAGTGTACAGCCTATAGACTACCTAAGAGTGATTTACAGATAGGTCATATTGGTTAATATAGCTTGTTGAGCATTCCTTCATGACAATAGCAATTGTATTATCAATAGTATCGTATGAAAATATCTCGAAATCTTGGGCTAAATGCTCTGAGAAAACCACCTAAAACAATATACTAACTACAATTTTAGGTAATTATAATTCCTCCAATGTTATTAAGGAGAAGCGAAAATCATGAAATACTACAGAGATTGACGTTTGTTGGCAGTCACTAAATTGTAATTTAAAAGCCACATGTTACACTCATTGTTCTCAATTTATTTTATTTATTTATATTACGTCCACTTTTTGCAACTATGGCTAATTGGGGCGGGTTATCTACAGGTTACCACCCTTTCCTATCCAGGGTAGGACGAAGTATTTTATTTAATGAGTTCATCACTAAATAAATCCCTATTTGTCCAGACGGGAATCGAACTCGGAACTCGGGTTTAAAACATTCCGTAATATACTTGGTTCAAATTCTAAACGCAATCCTATGCGCCTGCCTTAAATCGTCACTGACGGAGACCTCCAGATAGGAAAATGTAGAATCTTATAGTTCAAGGGAAATTATTGTTCAAGAAACTGAAAATCACAACAAGCGGGTTTCTACCTACAAAAAATAGGTCAAACATGGAATGCTCAGTTTTGAATACGAAATTAACGAATTGTGAATGTCTAAATACAATAATTAATATGTTATGTTCTGATATATTTCAGTAATATCCTTTCCGGCAAAAGGTTGGCAGACCTGTTTGTTTACAATAGGTTTCTTATTATCGTTCGTATTTATTCACTTAATATTGATGATAATATTATGTCACCAATAAGTAGATTTATCTATTGCTAAACTTCATGAGGGAAATCTGCTTAGTTAACGCAGCCCCTGCGCGACGGTCTTTTCTTTAATACATTATTTCTATTTTCGACATCTGTAGTTTTTTTACGCCTCTAGGTTTACCATGTGAGCTCAATTTATTTGAATGAGTATATATTGTCGATTCAACATATCGATGGTCGTGTAGCAGGTGGTAGAGTGGCAAGGGTCGGAGGGACCTAAGTATACACTCTGACGTTGATGAGGGGAAGGCCGCTTCGATCCGATCATCATTAACTGATTTTCCGCAAGAGTGAGCTGTTTGCACGATTATACTGTATAGAGCCGGGAGAGAGAGAGATATATAGAGAGGGCGACAGAGAGAGATGTTGGTGTATAGGCCGGCCAATCAGTAATTTCACTCCCGGTAGAAGCGCACATCCTATCACACACGACCGGCGAGAAAATGTATATTTGAAACGAGCTGCGATTGCCGGGCCTTGTCCACGTTAGCAGCAAACTGACCTTCGGCCCAGCTGAAGAGACGTGTCATGTCGCTTTAGAGGAGTCCCCTACCGTCGCCATGTTCCCGCCTAATGGCCTAATGAAGGGTCGGAGAGGCTGCAGTGAAAACAAACATGTCTCATTAATAGCTTATGAGATGCTTGGGGGAAGGGGCATTGACTCCCGAGAACCATCTCCAATTTGGGGCAACAGATTCGGTGCACGGAGACCATAATTGCTTCAATGCGAATACTCTAATTCCAAATTTATGTATGACTAGTTTTCACTAGCGGCTTCATTTGATATTATTGCTGTGTAGTGTAAAATTCGTTTTTGGAATAGTTAACTTTCCCAAATTTGCTTGTACGTTGCTCAGACTTTCAGTGTAGCATGTATGTTTAATAGCTCTGTTGTGTCAGCAGTTCAGTTTAACAAAATCAAGCAAGTCAAATATTAACCGTCGCACCCTTTTGAAGAAAATAAATAGAAATTGACAAGGCTTTATCACACATGGCCAGACAATTTCCACGAATATTTCATAAATAAATGAATACTCAAAATGACCCAAACACATCTCCATCTAGATGGTTTAACAAATTGAATTAGCTGTCCGAAGAATGGCGTCCTTCCACACATGCCATTGTGACATCTGTAGCTTTTTTTTAACCCCAATTTCCTTATAAATGTTTAGCTGTTCCATATGGACTAAGAACGTGGTTTGAGCTAATTTCGGACACATTACTTTCCCATCCCTGAAATATCTGCAAATTTATTTCATGTATGCAAAGCTCTATTACACTACTTATTCTCCAACTCAACAGAATATGTTAGCTTTGTGCACCAATTAAGCAGTGAAAAACGAGCCCAGTTATTTGATTCTTGACTATGTAAAAAGCTACGAGCCTCTGAATATTTCTGTATCTGTTGCACGTGCCTACCTGTTGAATTATTGCATCATATAAACTGATTTAGTTTCTTCCAATCTTAGCAATTTATTCAATGACCTGTTTGTTATTTTTCTTCTATGTTTCTTAGTATGGTAAATTGATACTGATGGTGAACAAGCAACAAACTCATTCAATAAAGGGTGTTTTTTGTGTCCTGTTCGGTATTGGGCATGTTTTTACAAAAAGGTTAAAGAATTCCTTTATATACATGGTTCAAACTCTAAATGCAAACTATTCCACTATTGTAGGATCATATAATTCAAGGAAAACTATTATTGATGAATCTGAAAATCACAATAAGCGGGTTTTCGTAGTTAAATTGATAAACTATAAATAATAGGTATAAGTATGATCAGTATTCAATACGAAATTTACGAACTGTGAATATCTAAATACAACAATTATTATTTATTTACGTACGCTTATTGCTACAGTGGGTTATCTACAGGTTACCACCCTTTTCTGGAGAGTCCGGGACTAAGGATTTTATTTAATGACTTTGTGGTGATAGCGGTAACTAAACCTAAAGAATATCTAGGCAACTCAAAAAACCATTTTCATCTCAGTCAAAAAAATTAAATAAATAAATATAATTAAGTAATATTTATTATTTGGAGTTTGATAGACGAAAAAAAAGATTCAAAGAAGAGTTTGAAAATGTTTGCCAGATGCTTAACCAACTTCTGGCCATTAAATGTAGGGACTATTTATTGCCAAGTATAACTTCCAAGAGAATGGCACCCTTGTACAATCCCAGAGGAGGTTTACTAGACGATGGTCGTATTATTTTTCTTAAGGGAAATCAGCTATTGAGGTCGTACTCAAGATGCCATTTTAGAAAAATTTGCTCAAATGTCCATCGATCCTACCCAGGAGATGTCGGAAATCAGGTCCGTTCAAAACTGTGTGTGTGTGTGTGTGTGTGTATATATATGTATATATATGTATATATATATATACACACATACGCACTCACACACACACGCACTCACATGCGCGCGCGCACACACACACACACACACACACACACACACACACACACGCATATATATATATATATATATATATACGTCTGTTAATGCTCTAGTGGTCATTTGGGAGAATAGAGGGAGAGAAATTCTAAATTTTCGTTATTATAAGTGGGATCGTAAAATGTTGTATACATCGATATGGTTAAACTATCGATGGTCTACAATTGTTCTTCTTTGCATTTTTTTTTTTTTTCATAACTCAAATGTTAAGCGAGTTATTCGTACTTTCCTGTTTTCAGTCTTCATTTCCTCTGCCCCCTTCTCATCGGGTTTTAACGTAGAATTACTTAGTACTTGTGGTATGATGAGATCAGTATTGCATTATGTCATACCATCACGATGGAATTCTGCTTAGTTTGCGCAGGCTATGACTGACTGACTTCTTTTCTGTTAATTACTTTTCCGTAGCTCATAAGCTTTAGAAGTAGCCTTTGCTCGTTTCCAAAAAAGCCTATGTTTACAGCTGTTCACAGTAGTCCTTAATGCAAATGGAATTTTAAGCGGAAACCCTGAACCGAAACCTGCTGAGTGGTTTTATTTTAATATTTAATTGCAGTCGATTAATTAACCATTTGCATCAGCCACACAATACATCCCACATCTGAAACGAAATGAATACAGTTTTAGAAATTTCATTGAAAACTCGAGCCTATTTAAAGTTTAATGAGGAGTTTGCAGTTTAGGAGGATCTACTTGATGCGATACCTCCGGTGAATTATTCACTGTTATTCGGCCTCACAGTATTCTACAAACGCAACTCCATATGAGAATTCGCGCCCTTGAATATTAATGTGATCTGCCTTTTAATAATAATTATTATTGAATAACTGACTATATGTGCGATGCTAAGTCGATCAAACGTCGCACTAAATCATGAATATATTCAAACGGTGTGCGCTCAGTTATATGATCAAGTTTAGGAAATCACTTCAGCCTGATTTTCGGGGCAACTATTAGCATTTAGAGAAAGCCATGAATAGAACAGATTGCACTTCACTGATCCATGAAATAATTTATGCACGTAAATATATCCTGGTGCGTGTGGGAGTTTCGATGGCCGATTTCTTTAATTGGACGAATGAAATTGCTGGGTGGCATCTATTTTACTAAAATTCACTAAGTTAGCCATGTAGGTTAAGGCAGCGTTCTTACTGAAATTGGTAAAATAGAGTATCAAGTAGGATTCCCGAGCGGGCAAGAGACATTTATTTATTTATTCCCTTGTAGGTAATAGAATTTTATTTATTGAGCTCATCACTTAATAAACTCCTCAGTCTACGCTGTCTAGAAGATGGATGAACCGTATAAATAACCCGTCTCAACTAGCCGAAGTAGTATAAAGTGAAAGTTAATACTACAAGCGCACGGAGAGAGTTAAACAAAATTAGCTAGATGGTGTGAGGAAGTGATAAAAAATTACTTCACAGCACGCATATTTTTCACGTCTTTTTTTATTTTATTTTATAACACAAAATAACCTTCCCCTTACTTTTTACAGAAGAATTATGTTCATATGCCGTCAATTTTCAGGGTTGTATGATGCTGAAGAGTTCCACCTATAAATAAGCCGGTCTTTTCATTACAGTCTTGACGAACTATGTAACGGATTTAATATATAAGAAAATATCCTCAAAAATAGGGTTGAGCTCATCTACAAAAATACATTAAAAATCTAGTTGGTTGGTATTAGTTATAACATACATTGGGTTTAGATTCTTTTTTTCCGTTGATGTCCTGTTCTGTTTTTAATTTTGTTACTTCACCGAAGTAAATTACAGGATGTGGCTATACATGGAATTTCATGACACGAAGCAAATATTGCTCAATCATGGGACTAATTCACTAATACTCCAGTGAGATAACAGTACCTAAATCATTGATTGAAGAAGTATTTTCCAGCGGAATCTAATGACACAATTCAACGAATTTCTGGGCACTCTTCTTTCTAGTCCTTCTCGAGTTTGGTGGATTTTCTTTTTCTTTATGTGTTCTTGGTGTCCACTTCACTAGACTACAGTATGCGAACTAGTGGCCGACAGTTGTTATCGCGAACTAGTTGCCGACAGTTGTTGGTGAGATGATGTTTTTAAATATTTAAGAAATAATGGATTATTTAAAGAAATATAAAAGCTATTATTTACCAATATGAAAGTTATATATAGCAAGAGCACTGTACATGGAATATAAGTTTTGCCAACTCCCAGTTGAACTATTTAACTATTTATAGTTTTTATTTTAGTTTTTTTTTATCTTTATTTTTTTTTTGTTTTTCCGCATGTTGTAAATATACTAACTATTTATATTAAGTTTTGCCCATTCTATTTATTTTGTACATTTGTAAAATTTACCTGTGTAAAATTGTTAAATATTTATTTAATTTTGTAAAATTTATTCGAACATGTTAATAGATGAATCACCATTGTAGCGGCATAATTCTATTTATTTCGTACATTTGTAAAATTTAGCTTTGTAAAAATTTTAATATTTTTTTTAATTTTTTAAAATTACATTCTAACATGTTAAAAGATGAATCACCATTCTAGCGGCACACACTGGAGCGATCCTTCAGTAATGTTGGACATTGTTGGGGGAAAAAATAAAAGTTTTAATTTGGGATTTTGATTGTATTGTTAGTACCTCATAAACCCTTTTCAATTGAGCAGATTGTTTTTTAGTCATATTATTGCAATGGTTTTTACATAATGCCTGGTTATAATTGCTAAGTTAAAAAAAGCCTTGGCTTATTAAATTCGTCGTGAACTCTTATATCATTTTATAAATTATTGTTGCTTCCAGTACACATTAAGGGTATTATAACCAATCAAAAACTGGCACAAAAGGTTTTTGAAATTCCTCTAATTTTTTTTTTTTTTTTTTACATCGAGCTGAAAATAATTTTATTTAATTGAATTCGCAAATCGCTTGTATTTGCTTGAAAAAATACCACTTGGCATGCTTTTAGGAGTATATTGTCTTATTTTCAACGTCGTCAGATCTTGCCTAAACTTGCCTATTCATTAAATATTTTACTTTTAATGTTAACACTTTCGGTGCGGAAGACGTATTATACCTCCCGCGGACCTTTCCCAACTACGTTCAGTGTAAAACGCCTACTTTACGCAATTGACGCCGCCATTCACGTTCGAAGAAATAGTTAAATACGTGTTTTTCTTGTGTAAATATTTTTACTGTCCTTTTAAAAAGGTCCAAGGTGTTATAAAGTGAACTCCGTTAAAAGTTAGCATTATTGATTGATTGATTAAAAGAATAAATGTAATTAAAGGGAGCAAATTCATTTATCGTATTCTTCAAAGTAGAAGTAAGTAATATTTGTTTTTGTTGTTTTTTCTATTGTACCAATTGGTATGCTGTCAGAAGATGCTCAGGAGGCTAACCTTAAATACTTCCGCGCACACAGAGAATGTTTTTCAAGAAAATGTTCAAGGACGGCTACCAACAGAGATATCCTGAATAATTTGTTAATTAATTCAGACCTTTTAATATCTCATTTAAGGCCAACACTTAACAACGATAGCGATTGTTTAGAAACAATATCATCGGAAGTAAAAGAACTTCTAATTGAAAAATAAAAAACATTTGAAATTTTAGAAATGTTATATAGATATTCTTCCAGCTTACGAATTCTCATCATTAAATTAAATACATCGATTTCTTTTTTTAAATTTTTATTCTAGATATATTTTTGTTTACAATTTTAGTATTGCGTTTGTGAACTTCTATTTATAAAAAAAATAAAAATTATTAAGCACATGTTGATATTATGTGTCTACAAATTACAATTCTCTACTTAGTAAGCGATACATAATCTGTATGTACACTTTTAAAATTCATCCTACCGTTCTATCGCATCTGGCAAAATTGCTTAAAAAATTGCTGATGAGGTAGTTCAATAGAGTATTCGATGTGCTTTAAAATGACACCAGAATCAATATTCTAGGAGCAGTAGAAACGGAGATATTAATGAATGTCCGGCTTACCCTAACACTCGCTCCAGTGTGCGGCCTCTCAAATATATAATAAAAAATAGACTACAAATAAAACTACTTCTAAGACGAAAACAAGAGGTAGAAAATTTCTTAAATCATCAGAACCACTTCACACTTAAGAGGGGACATGTTAATAAAGTAACATGCTCAAGTCATTAGTAATCGCACCTCATAACTAATTACTATTTACTTCTGAGGTATCAAACTGGATTTAGAATTCTCCTGGTTCTGGTTCTAAACTCTTACTTACAATCTTTAAGCAATTAAGGACTTTGGTTGTCGGATTTGTATTCATTTCATCAACCAAAGAGCCTGATAGGAAAAAGAATTAATGAACCAGATAAAGGAAAGCCAGAACCACGGCAGAAACTCCTTCCAACGAACACCGAGTCCGTCAGTCGTTGAAGCTTCGTCAACTGTAGTCGTAAAATATGTTTGCGACTGAATGACTCATATCAGTCAGTCATTCACCAGCTTGCCTCTGGCCATGTATCACGTCATGATAATAAATTTTGTTTGATATTGACTTACGATGAGCTTAAATCCTTGGACACCATTCATTGAGCCATTCAGCTTCGCCAAGCCTTGCCTCGAGTTACCCAGCCACCTCTATGTGGGCCTTTCGCTCTTCCTTACTCTACCAGGTGTACCCTACAACACTTTCCTGTGTTGTCTGCCGACTTTATCCCGAATCTTCCCCCTTAGTGCCACAGATGACAAAAGGCTTGACATCCAACCTTTCAATATGGCTTAAATCTGAGATGCTCGCACACTGCACCAAATATCTTGTACTTGTCTCTTCCGTTCTAGATCAGCGAGTATCTCCTAATTCTCTTGGTCCCCAATTTAATATCACATACACCTTATGAAGTGATGAACGTTTTGTATAATTCCACTTCTGCCTTCCTGGGGAGGAGACTCTTAAAGCATTTTTTCCTCCTTTCAAAATGACAATCTCCGTAACTATCCCTTCCAGGTAACTAGAACGTCTGGTAACTAAAAAACGTGGTGCAACTTGTGCCAAATTTAATTTTCTATAAGTTTAGTTTTACACCTTTTACTTCTGTATTGAATGTTAACAGAGGTCGTAGCAGAATTTTTAATTTTCAGCCTTCAATAAACCCCACTCTTTTATTCAACGCACGTTATTAACAAACCAATATCTTATGGAACGTCTCATTCCAAGCTTAAATACCAAATATTCTCTTTAACAGATCTATCAGTAAAAATCATGCAGTAGAAATAGGCGATTCTGCGGCAGTACTGCCTCCTACTCTCGTTCTCGAATTATTTCTTTTAGAAATAGTTATAATATTCAAACTTTTATTTCACTTTTCCAGAAAAGTTGGTAAGCCGATGCAGTTCCATTTGAACCCACGTGACCGACAACCACTTAAAACAAGGATAGTTCCAACGGCGGGCATCAACAAGGGTAATTAAGATTTAATTTCTTGTTGACTCAAAAATATGCTTTTGATGTATACCATACTCGATATTTAACCCTTTAATGACACTGAAGTTCATAGTCATTAATTGCATTACCATGACCAGAAATCGGGAAGGGGAATTCGAAATTCAAAATATCTACGTTATTATCAAAAACTTTTATAGAACCAATCTTGTTAAACTATTCATGCTCCACTATTGCAGTTCTATACATTTTTTCGAAATTCAAATATTAAACGAGTTATTCGGCCTTTATTGATTTCGATCTTCAGTAAACCCCCACTTACACTCATCGTTTTTACTTAGAAATAGAGAATGTACGGTGAGATGACAATACTAGTGTGGCATTCCAGCTCCTATTGGGAAATCTGCTTAGTTTACGCATACCCTGCGTGACGGACTATTTTATATTTGAGTTTGAAGGCAAAATACTAATCTTAGTATTTTAGTTTTTTAGACATAAAACACCCAGTACTGTTTGAAAAAACTGAACACGTTATCCGTTTAAAAAAACAAACCTCAAAACAGTCATTCGTTCATTTCACCAGAGGTATGCGCAATTTCATTAGTGGGAGCTTTGATTGAAAATGTTCACATTTGGAGGTGTAGGCGTTTTCCTTTCTAATTCGCCGACAGAGTGGAAAAGGGGCCGGGAAAGACAGGCCACATTCCAGATTCCTGAAAAATCCAATAGGTCCCATGCTGTATCTATTGGGGCTACTCAAATATCTCGCGGTTTCCAGGTGTTTGTCCCAGAGTAGGCCAGCCACCCCTACCTTCTCCCTGTCCGGGAATAAAAACCATGGAACCTCGCGAGAGATTGGAAAAAAAAAACATTACCCACAAGTATTTCTCTTCCTTATTTTCCAATTTGCAATAACAATTTTGACGAAAACCGATAAAGAAGAATATTGATATTTATTAATTTTCGTCGTTGAATACCTTGTAAACATTTTCTTAAATACTTCGAAAGCTAATAAATAACTCTTTTGTTTTAACGTTCCCTAATATAAAGGAAATTAGTAATTTATATATATATATATATATATATATATATATATATATATATATATATATCTTAAATGTAAAGACTTCGGCTATCGGCTCCAGCGGTTAGAATGTTTGTTGGTTTGCTAATTTCCGATGGAATGTAATGCCCCAAAAAATTTGATCATATATCACTCGCAGGCACAAGGTGTGAATTTATAAAAATACAAATATCCTTAATTTATTTTATTAAACTCTAAATATTTCGCGCTCCTTAATTCATCGCCTCGTCTGAAGTATAGTCTTTGCACCTAAAACCAAAGTCAGCCCATGGCCCAGGGAGACATCCTTTCTCTAGACCGGCTTCGTCTTTACTGTTAGGAAGACACCAACTTGGTAACAAATGCAACTTTAAATAGATAAGTTGCTACTATTGCTTATGCTAACCTAACTAGACCTTTGCAATCGATGTTATTATTATAAAGAGTTTAACAAAGTGAGTTAAGGAGAATTGAATTTCTAAAAATTGTGACCCTTGTTCCAGAGTGATATTAGATTCCTTTTAATGTGACTATTTTTTTTTAACTAAATTTCCATTATTGACTTTTTCATAATATAAACATTTTTTGAATATTTCTAGATCTATGTTCGTCAAATTCCTTCCAGCCGAAAACTGGATTCGCTATGCGAATTGATTTTTTTTTTTCTATCACTTTAATAAGAAACAAATGTAGAAAAGTGTCATAATATTTCAATCTGGCCTCCCTCTTAGTCATTCATTCTACATTTTCATTCGGTCTGCAGGCAGTTTATATATACTTTTCCTTTAAGTCATAAATAAACTGATCCTTAGCTCTAAAGAAATGCTTGAAGATCTAGATGGGCAGAAATAATTACGAAAGATAGAACGTTTACAGACGCACATATACATATAAATTTGAACGTCCATCAGTTTTGTTATCTCCTAGTTAGAAACGATAGATAAACGAAGAAATTCTTCAAAAATGTCGCCGTGAGAACAACTAAATAGTATATTTCCTTTTAAGGAATTCTGCTCATAACAGATTTATTTATGATATTTTATACCTCCCTTACCACCCTGACTTAGGACGGTTTTATAAAATCAGCAAAGAACAAATTCTTTACGGCTCAACAAAAAATAATAATGGTATAGTGATTTTCTTTTCCAGAAGCATAGCGCGCCGGGAGTTGTGTAGCGAATTGTAATATGTTAAATATTGAAGTCCTTGAATGCAATACGATACGAATCTCCCGAGGGAACTGAGCTCCGAAGATTGTTTTCTTTAATCATTAAAATTTGGTAAAACTCTTTGTAATATGAAAACTCAAATAATGTCGGAATGATTTTTGAAACTCACATATTTCAGTTGTCAGTTCTTAGATTTCAGTAGAAAATAAACAAAACAACAAATAAAATGAAGTTGTAACGCTATAGCTTTATTTGTTATCATTATAAGGGAAGGGACTGTACTTTGACTTGAACATGGGATTGGAAAATGTATCACGAATTATTATTGTAAACATTATTTGAAAAATTGGCTGGATTTACGCAATGGCATATATTTGGGCATGTTCAACCCATAAATAACTCATTCGAACCCTCCACGTTTACTAATATGGTTCTAATAACCCCTTAGGGCTCTTTGTTGGCACTCCTCAAACAAGGTGCAATCTCCATATTCCTCTTTGTTGACAAAACTCCCTGAAAGACGAGCCTGTCAACGGAGCCAGACCGAATAAACCACGTGAACACACCGATCTCCTCCAATTACTCTTTCTGAGCGCTATCTAAAATGTCAACAGTGCGTCAGTAATACGTAAAAAGGGAGAGAGAAATGAAAAAAAAACGGTACATAGGGGTGGCCCCCTGGGGACTACAGATATGAAGGGTTGGAGTGTAACACGTGATCAGAATCAGCCGTCACTCCCAGGGGGCGAAGACGGTGGAGGAGGGAGAACACCACCCCCTCTCGCTCCCTCCTTCGCCGACTCCAAGCATGATTTTTCTTGTTTGCTTCATTAATATAAACCGACGGAGCTACGGAGGTTTTTTCCCTGTTGTTTGCACTGCGATGACTGCTGGAGGGGAGGAGCAACGCGCCTTGTTTCATTGAGTGTTGACATGTGTCAGCCTACTGTTTACTGAAACGACTCAGTGGGTCGGAGCCAAGAGTTATTTCTCAGACTCCGCACTGACTTCCGGACTTCAAATCTGTTCATGGATTATGTTTGACAGATCCTGGTTTCCAATGGTTTAAGTCACCTCATTTTCAGGCTTCCATCCTGTTTTGCAATATTACAGCTCTAGATCCATACCTGTATCAACAGTATTAGTCAGCTGGCGATGGAGCTCCAGAGGGTCTTAGTGTTGCTTTCGCAGGGGAAAGCAACGCGCCTTGTTTCATTGAGTGTTGAGAAGCTGCTTACTGAATGCACACGGTGGATTGGAGCCAGGAGGTTTTTCTCCGATTCCGAACTGTTTTTCGGAGTTCAAGGCTGTTCCTCGATTATGCTTGACAAAAGGAAACCTTTCCCGAGAATGTGATCACACAGGGATAGGTGGAGCTAAGGCTCGTCGTATGGATCTGCCCAGTGATGAGAATATTGAGGAACATAGATGATATGTTCACTTCATTGGCCATGTCCATACGATAGGTCACCAACTGACCGGTTCAGAAAAACTCAGTTCACTGATCAAATCCCACACTCGGTTTTCCCTCCTTAGGCTTTTGGAGCCCTTGTAGAACTTTCAGCTCTTTCATTCCTGAGAATGCACCTCAGGTGCCACGTCGAGTTTTCTAGCTTCATAAGCTCTCTATGGGTTGTGCGGATGAGCAGCATTACCACTGCCTGCAGGCACATCACAGCTTACACAGGATTAAATTACTTGAGGTATTACAGTGGGATACCTGCCTAGTTAATTAGTTTGTCGAGAATGACACTGGAAGGTACTTTTTTAAAGTCAAAATGTAGCTGGCTTCTGTGATATTGCCAATTGCCTAAGGCAAGGTGATCCATTGTCCCTTAGACGACAACATTTATTAAGATAGAGGAATATGGACTCTCATCTAGGAATGTCTGAATATCCTACTAGTGAGAATAGCCCTGAGAAAGACATACATTTGGGTCTGTGATAGCACAAATTCAGTGGATAAGAATGAATGCCAAACCCTTGGAGTTGTAGGACGTACCTGTTGTCGTCTGTAGTATTATGAACGACAGATTGCGCTGCCTAAGGTACTTCGAGAGGAAGGAGTCCGGCTACACACTAAAAAGTTGAAATCGTACATCTGGTGGAGGGCAGGTGCAAGTGATGCTCCCTAGACGACCATAGGGAGATGACTTGCGATGGCTAGGGAATCGGAGGATCCACAGAATGGTTCAAAATTGAGGCAGATTACCAGGTCCTGCAAGGACTGTAGCACTATTAGTTAGATAGTTGGTTAGCGGCAAACCATAGTGAATGAAAAAGATGATGGTAGTAGTAATATACTCAAATGGACTTTCACCTAATTACGCATGAGAGTTAAATAAAACAATAATTGTCATGAAAATAGATTTCATTACTTCAGCAAAAAAAAAACTTTGTGTATTTTCAAAGATTTCCGCGCTGAACTGTTTAATACATTAAATTAAACATATAATTAGAGTTTTGAAAAAACGGCATTGGCTCGACTATTAATAAATCAATCAATTAACCCTGTAGGTTTTTTAGTTTGAACAAATTTCAGCACAAGTTACACATTGCTCATTTTCTATTTATATAATTTTCGTAAACAGCGGAGAGTGCAGAGGTAGTTCTCGGTTTTTTGACACAACAATATTCACCAAAAAACAACCAGAATGGTGCGCTAAAACTGGCATTAAATCCTAAAACAAGGCCTATTAGTTATTTTATTCTCTGTAGAAATACTTGGTAATTTAGGTTTCTCAAATGAACACAACGAAGTCTACAATCCGTTGGACTCGTCAATATTTTTTGCAGGTACTACAACAATAGTACAATTTAATCATTCATGATTTCCCGTACTATGCTTTGTGAAACTGACTCACGAGTAAAACTAGGCTCCATGTTGTTACAGTAAATTTGTTTTTGTTACATTTCTTTTGCATTTATTTTGTTGGCCGGAAATAAAACTATAGAATGTGATTGGGAAGTATTTATATTCAAAGTTAAAGAGATAAAAGCTCATCAATTCTCTGCATCACATCATTGGTGGAAACCATGATCAACAATCGAACAATCAACTTTGTTATAAATGCTATAAACAAAATGGTAAATCTATCGTTTCTTTGAATCGGGTCAGAAAGTCTATTAATGCTGGAGTTTTGATGGTAAACAACGAGACTCATGCATACCTAATATCACATATTCTTTAAATGGTGAGAGAAATTTAAAATTTTACATCTTTACTCCAGAGTTTATAGATTTTCTAGTTAATAAACTTACATCACTAAATCATGAAAAACGAATATTCCTCCATTTATCAGTAATCCATATATATATATATATATATATATATATATATATGTGTGTGTGTGTGTGTGTGTGTGTGTGTGTGTGTGTGCGTTTTGAGAAGACTTAGAGCTACCGACATGCTGCCAAAGTGATGATAGTCAATTCAGTGTTAAAAAAATTAGTATTTGATAATCATCGGTGTTAACTATTAAAGCCAATATATTATCCAATAAGGAGTATTTTTACCTTTCTCGAGTATCACTTCTATTAATTTCCCAACATGTTACCTTGTTAAATTATTTTATTAACCAGCGCACATCTGTGTTGGACCTGTTCACCTCTCGACAGGGGATAAATTTTCAAAATATCTTTGATCCACCAAACTGATTCTCTCGACATTTGGCACATCGGTCGACTGACTGTTTCCGTGTAATTGTCTCCTATGAACGTTTAGTTGCTACATAAAACATCGGCTCACCACAGCTGACAGTTCGTTTTAGGCGGAACACCTAACCCATAAATGGTTTATATGAGTCGATTCAGAATCTCGACAAATGTTGGTTCATAATTAATAAGAATTTACCATTAGGTTGGCCATTAAACCCTGAATTATTCATATTAAAAGCCAATATGTGACTCATATATTCACAATTCCTGAACCCTCCTCCTCGAGCTTCGTGGGTTAGAATTTCAATTTCAAATAAATACATTTTCACCAGCAATAACTAAATGATCAAGAACTAGTGAAATAAAACCTTCAGGTGGTGAACTAGAAGAACTATTTCTTTTATAATCACGCCTATTAAATTTATTTGCTATTAGTTCTTGGGAAATCAGCAATTAATGTTGTTCTCATTACGCGGAATGTCTCCAAATGTCCACCGATGTTTTATAGTGGATGATAAAAATGAAAAATATTTCTGAAGAGACAATTTTTATTGAATATTTAACATTTAATTTGAAGTAAACCTTTGGAAATAACGTAACAAAAAAATGATGTTCAGAATGAAGAGACCTCCTATATACATTTTCAAATTATTTCTAATAAGAAAAATCATCTATTGAGGTTCTACTTATGACGCTTTTTTGAGCAAGGATGTTAATTATAATTTACTTAATTTAGTGACTAAAGGAAAACATACTTTTCAAGTCCCCTATTATTCTGGATGTACAAACTAGATTTGTTTCCCTCTACAATGCGTTTATTGGGCAAAGTGCACTTTCAGAGCAATAGCGAGAAGGGGGGGTGGTTACCCGGCAGCCGTGGTGCAAGCTGCAGCTCCCTTCAAAAGCACTGAAGATGGGACTGTTGCTCTGAAAGTGCACTGAGTCTCAAAAAACGCATTGTCGAGAAAAAACTGGCCTATTTTGTACATCCAGATTGATTCGTTTATCTATCACCAAGCTTCCCTGGAAGAATCCTGTTATTCTTTTTTTTAAACATTTAATTTAACATTCAGTATATAGATCAGAGAATCACAACAACAAAGGTTTTAGAACTCCTTATTGATGTCATCAAATTAGGCTAAAGCCATTTTTAAAATTCCTCAAATGCTATGGCGTTTATTGTCTCAATTTGTACGAATAATAATCTCATTATTGTCAACTGACCTGTCAAAAACGTCCAAAAGTACCATTTGTAGTAACCTAATTCACAACAAATATCAATCACTGCCATTTCATCACACATGTGCATAAGTTAAAATATACATTTCAAGAATGTTTAAATTAGACCTGTTAAGAATGATGGTTTGAAAAAAATATATAAAAGGAACCATAATCATAAACATTTCTACAGTTGCTGCGTACATAACGTCCCCACAATAAAATTATTAAAGTAAATAAAAATGTACGAATTTAGTAGTTTGAATAATTGTACACGCAAACAGGGAATGTGAGATGAACTAGCACAAAAAGGAATAAATATTCAGTAAAAGGAATGGAGTCAGAAGAATTCACCCCCTTGCCCTTCACCCTAAAAATCCCGAACAAGTTTTTTATAACTCGGCTAATAGGCTGTTCGCCTGAGTGACCCAATCCTCCATACCACGAGCTCAAAATGAACTCAGACACCGTAGAATACTATTTTTGATGGATTTTATCTTTTTTTTTAATAAAGAAACTTAGTAAGGAAGATTATATTTACCGATATAGAAAATTCCTTCCTTGTTATTCAAACGGACAGAGCTACTTACTTTATTTTTTGTTCATAGGAGAAGATTCTTGAAAATAAATATTTTCAAATATTGTCCTTACTGGTAGGAAATAATGCTAATGTTTGTTTTTAAGAAAATAACAAATAATAAATGTTCAATATGTGTCCTTCTTCCTTATAACCGTTTAATTAGCCGTGCCATGAGTATCTTCCGATGCTCCAATGCTTATAGTCTGGAGCTCAAAGCGTTGTCGACTCACTAGTTCAGTTCTCACAGTAGTTAGATGATCTGAATTACAGGATATTATGTAAATGGAGTATAGTACTTAGAGAGAAGAAAACGTCCAATTCTGTACAAGTTTTTTTTTTTTTTTATTTCAGGTCTAACCTCTTTCAAAGGCTATTGTCTCCATCTTCAGAGCTACTCGCAAGCACTCATTGGGAAAGACAGCAAGTGACTCACAATATTCTTCCCTTCCAACAACACTACTCTGAAAAGAAGAATATATATCTTTCCAATTTTTGTATATGTTTGTTTGTTTGTTATATTTTGGGCAAAAAACACCACGGTCATCAATGCCCAACATTCTTCTGACAGTATTTGAGTTCCCCGATCATGGGAAATCGCACACACGCACGCTAGGTGGACTTCTTTATATATTTATATGTAATTGTTTTTCTTATTCTTTTAGTATATGTACCGCCGAAGCGAGTAATGAACTCACTAACTAAAATCCTTAGTCCCACCCTGGCTAGAAAAGTAGGATAACCTGTAAATAACCTATCCCAAGTAGCCATTGTAAAAAAAAAAGTGGCCGTTAATAAATAATAATAATAAATGGAGGCACACACGCTTACAACTAGTCTAGTAAGGCTTCCCTTGAAATGAGCTTGTCTCAAGTATAAATATGTCTGCTTTGAGCACTTCAGCGAGACGAAGGCTTTGGGTTTACTCGATTATGGAAGAGAAACTTTTACGATTAGCCGTTATAACAGCTTTAAATATTTTTAGTTTTAACTGAAACCAAATCCAATATAACTCTTTTTAACTAATAAACTCAAGTGTTGGCCCCACCACAAATTCACTATTCTTTTATCAACATTATTAAGGTAAGTTGATTTATTTATTTTAAAAATAATTTTTTGTATTATTTGTTAATTGGGGGCTCAGGTTAGCCATGTGAGTTAAAGCGTTGCACTTGGTAATCCTAGAGTGGCGAGTTCGATTCCCACCTGGGCATCAGGGAATTTATTTAGTGACGGAATTCATTTAATAAAATCCTTAAGTCCCACCCTGGCTAGAAAAGGGTGGTAACCTGTAGATAACCCGTCCTATTAGCCTTAGTTGCAAAAAGCGGACGTTAATAAATAATTAAATTGATTATTCCTTAATTGTTCTATTTTTATTTTGTTGAATTATTCTCTTTCTTTTTCTTTTCTTTTTTTTAGTGTTTATTTTATTATTGTTGTAGACGATCGGAATTATTTTCAGTAAATAAATCTAAATTGCAGTTAATTAAATTTATGTTATTAATGTGAAGCATAAAAAATAATTAATAAAAACGTTTATATTTTAATCAGACTCCCTTCGCCGGTGCTTTAGAGTGTTTAGTACATTGCAAAAAACTTAATAATTCTTCTTATTCACATAAAAAAAAAAAATTAAAAAAAGTGACAAACAATGTGTTTAATATAACTGCTGTAAAAGGTTTGAGTACCTTACAAAGGCAAAAGGGGGCGACAACAATCAGCTGTAATATTAAAACAAAGGGAAATAAGAAATAATTAAGTATTGACCTGTGTCTCACAAAGACTCAATTGAAGGGAGCGTTAAACGTCACTCATCGTCCGAACAATAATTGGATTAAACAGGACATATCATTGTAATTCTTAATGCAGAGGGGGGGGGGGGAGCAGGACGGAAAAAAATCATCGACTCAAGCCAGCTGAGGTAGAGCGAGGCGTGGCCTCGGAAAGGAGGTAAAAACTGTTATTAAATTATTCAAAAACGGTAGAGGGTCCATTAAAAAGAGGATGGAAGGGGCGGGGGTTGCCTTTAATCAGGCCCCAGCCCTTGGCCTGTCTGTAATGAAGCCCCGCTGTCTAACAAGGCCTGTTGTCACACAACCCAGGGCTTTTTTTTTTTTTTTTTTAATTTTACATACCACGGAAAGCTGGTGCGTTGCACACCCCATAGGGTATACCTTCGTATCAGAACTAACCCCTCCAACTCGACCCGACAAACAACCACTTTACTCGAATCCCATACATTCCTGGTCTTATTATAAAGTTTTCAATGTTTTAATGAGGAAAGGTGACCTTTTTTCTTGTCCTACCTAATTAAAATGTGGCATAAAGTACAAAATTACATTGTTCCTCAAAACATCTTCTCTGGGAATCGCCAAGCCTCAAGGGATGCTTTTAAAACAATTTCATACTTCAACATTTTGCGAGTAATTAACAAATGATTGGGTGCTCACTCCAGAACGAATCAAGTGGGCGCATTAGTTGCACCTGTTGTCCAGTTAATGCTCTTTTCTTTAACTGTTGAAAAGTTATAGTAGCCGGGTCTGTAACTATTAAAAAAAAAGCTTTTTGTGTAGTAATAAAAGCTTTTCAATAAATTAACAGCAAACCCATAGCGGCCGTCAAACGACCATTGTCAAATTGTTTTATACATTCCACTGATAGATTTTACTGTAACCTGGTAAGCTATTAACTTTTTGTTTACTATTAATTGATAGGTTCTACTTGGATGGACTGATGATGTTTGTTCGAATGACACACTCGAATGTGAATTTATTCTGTGCCATCGTCTAAAGTGATAAACATCGAAGATTATACGTTATGTAGATCATTCGGTCACATCAATAACATAATGTCGTTAGTGTACAATCTAAAAAAAAAATCTTTATACTAAGTAAAAGCTTCGAAATTTACAAAACGTACAATTGTTTAAATCAAATGTAGCACTTGGAGCATATAGTTATGATTAAAAGTAGATTACTAATTGGGTTTGCTTTAGAATTTTAGTCACAATGTAGTAGGAATTTTACATGTTTATTTTGAGAATTGTGAGATATTTACCCTTATATTTATTGTTAAAATACTTTGGACGCTTAAAAGCTTGATAATAGTATTATATCTAATTATTCCTACATGACCAATATAAGTAACCTTGCATTTCAATATACCAAAATGTTTTCAATGAAACTGGCTATTTCAAGTGATTTAAACTCGATTAAATAACGATTTTTTTTTTTTTTTTTAATTTCGATTGACTTTGTTGACGTCGGAGATATTAGCACCCTCTCTCTATAGCGATCAATGCTTTTACGTAGTAAGGCGGTCCTTTAACAACCACGTTAACCATGAGGGGCTTAGAATAATTTGTCTCCTGATAGATTGACAGACCTCATTTTACCGGAGGGCCAGTACAGGCAGCTTGCCTGTAGATGGAATGTAAAAGAGTCAAAGTCTCTAGATATCTCGAGAGGCTTTAGACTCCCGGTAATCCAGGGGCTCGGAACTGATGTTCTGACTTCGCTGAAATAGAACAAATACTTATTTTCACCCTGAGTTTACTTAGCACATAAACCCAGGCCATCAGCGCCCCAAAATCCAGAATAGTATAATCTATAAAATTGCAGTCCTGCATGCAGCTAAAGAACTGGTACTAGAAGATAGTTAATGAAATATATTTGAAAAACCCAGGTAATTTATGTTTATTGAATGATTCCTTGAATACATATTGTTGCACTTATTTATTATTCAATTTTGAGTACAAAATTTGCTCATTCATTGTTAACACTGCATGATAGAAAATGATTGTTCCAGCAGAAGAGTATGTGAGAATAGAACACGTTTTGAGCTCGTAGTAAACGGTGACAGAACGAAGGAGATGTGAATGTCAAGAATGAACAGAGAGCCAAAGAATTCAGTCGTTCTGGGGTAGTTCATGTGTGTAAATAATTTATAGTTTACGGGAGAAATGGTACCAATGAGTAGTAATATAAGTGTGGTAGTACGGGCCAGACTCTCATGCGGTTGACCCTTTTTTTTCGATTCATGTGTTAAGCTATAATAACTACATACTAACCTATTATGAGACCTGCCAAAGAAAGTAAATTTGAAGGCGGCAAATAGAGCTTCAGATGGTGCAGCAGTACCAAAGCCGATATATGGAGCTCCATCCAAGCGTAACCACCCTTTTGAAGTGCCAACTACGATGGTTAATCATAGAGAGAATAGAACCTTGTAGATTGCCGAAGAAGGTGTTATGAGTTGGCAGAATAGATGGACAGAAGGAAAACTTGTTGAAGTTAAGCTACGTTATGAAGAATGCATCCCTAAGTGGAAACGTCTTGCTGAAAACGGCGAAGAATGGTCTTTAAAACATGTTTCGTTTTAAGGAGATTCTAAACCACTGGTCTTCAGAGTTTATTCAACTCTTGGAACTGCGTTGAAATTATACTCGTCTTAGTGTTCGTGATTAGTTTTTTGTTATTTTCTTCAACGAACTCTGTGAGTTTAAGAGATTAGGATTTATGGTTTCTTGGTTTAAGGATTTTCGAGGTGTTGAATTTTATTTTTGGGGTTGATTGATTAAATAACATGGCTGGTAACATAACGATCTTCGATTCAATCTCCAATAAGATAAGATTATATCTAAAATATAGAAAACTTTATGTGTGCTCCCGTTGAGGTCTCTTAAAATAAATTTTTAGAATGCTCAACGAGTTTTGGGAATATACTGAATGAAATAAAGCCCTCATCTTTTTAAAAAAGATGAGATACCTTCTCCGCTTTAGGTACCAATATCTCTAATATGTGATGTGACGAATCTCGGCTCAAAATATGCAACTATAATATATACATTTGTAGTCAAATGCTAATAATATATACGTTTTATATGAAAGCGTTTATCCCGAATTTGGTTTTAATACTTAACGATATAGCCTAAAATATTAAACGTTTCTCAAAGGCCTGAGACCTATAGAAGCTAAGGGCAAGTCTGAACTGGATCAATGGAGGAAGGGTGAATCTTGAGGAAATGTCGAATAACATAGGTTTCTCCTTAACAAACCTCCTTGGTTCATCCCATTATCTTAATTGAGAAATATGTAATTTTTGTCCTGTAGTAATGAAATGAGATTAAAGTATTCTTTTCTCAACAAAAATTACTTTTTTTTACAGGTTTAATATTTTAGTTAAAATGTTGACAGTAAACCAGTCTTATGTACGAAATTCAGGGGGGAGGGAGGGAAGAGGAACTCACTAAAAACTAATCCATCAAGAATCAAACCAGTCCAAATATGCCTTATATTCAATTTTATATGAAATATTAGAAATTCAAAGAAATTTTTAAATATAGTGTTGAATAAATAACCAAATAAACAAGACTAGAAATTAGATAAGGTCTATTCCGTTGAGAACATATTGTAGTATTGTCTGTGCTGAAATTTAAAAATAATTATCTTTAGCAAAAAGTGTAAATTTACTTTCCATTTGTAATGAATCTGAGATTGCATTACAAGATCCAATCATAAATGAACATATATTTTATATTTTGAATAATGCCAGCACGAAGCTCATTAAGATTATTATTTATGAGTACTTAAATGTCTAGTTTTTACCTGTAAATTAGAGTTTTATCCAATTTGGAGTGAAGTCACCATGTGCTCTGGTATTTAGTAGATAACCCCGATGGATTTTTATAATAACATTCACAGCTCTTAAAGTCGATACACTAATTAATATTCCGTATGAATTTCGATATTAATATCACGTTAAGTAGACTTTTTGAGCATATTTGATAGGTGGGGGCAAAGTTCGACATCGGCTCAGGCCATAAAAGGGCGATGTCGCAAAGGGATTAAGACAGTCATAGCTTGTATAATCTGAAGTTAAGAGAGACCCTTGTCGGTGACATCTCGTGATTTCTGCAGCCTTCAGCCTACCTTCAGCTTACACCTAGTCAGCCCACTTATACTTATACTTCCTGTCACGCCAAAGTCTGATCTTAGAGAACTTCTATAAACCAGCTAGGTCTTTCACTGTAATTTAGTTTAAGTAGATATAAATGTCCCCTTTATATCGCTAAAAGATGCCTTTCTCATTTTAATTTATATTTAATATTGGTGAATTTTTAATCATCAATAAATTTATATATATATATTTAAATTATGAGTCAAGAGCCTTTTGTTGGTGAACCCTTCCTAAATTCTTCGTTAGTGATTTGGTTGTGGGAATTACCATCTTTTATAGCTTCCATTGCCTATTGCCGCAGCCATATTGCAACACATTTTTATAGCCATATACGTATTAATTTGATGATGGCGCCAGAAAAAGCAAAATGGATTAGCGACACCTTAAAAGTCGTTCAATTTTTTGCAAACGCTAGCAATTATATAAGATACTCGCTTAGGCATAATAGTTTTATTAGAGTTTCGTTCTTTATAAGTTTGGGACACTCTTCTAGCATTCTTTAAGACCAATTTCTCAATCCCAGAGCAAGGTATGTAGATTTGTTAGCAATTCAAGTTCCTTCTATCCCGAAGTGACCTGATTGGATATTTGTTGTTGCCACTGAATTGAATCCGATAAAGTTTGTATTTTGTGTTTTACTGTCATAAACGTCTACATCCAAATTTCTAAATGAAAAGTTTTTGATTTCTTCACTTTTATCCCTCCTTGGAAAACTACCCATGCGAATTTCACAGCGCATTTTACAGGTTCCAAAACCTACTATGACCATTATCTAAGTCCGGAATACGTTTATGTTCTTCCAGTGAAAAGTTCTTGTAAAGATCCAAGGTAGTTTTATAGTAGGCCAAAGATATCTGTATTTAAAAAAAAGTAGCACCCTTATCTACAGAGTCCCTAGTATGCAAAATAAAGAAAATCCCTGAAAGAGATTTTTAGTTCCATTACCTTCAATTTAATAGCAAACATTTCATATTTACTAGTTTTATTGGACCTATATTTATCATTTACAAGAATATTCTTTTCCAAATAAAATATCATCCTAAGTCCCACCCTGGCTAGAAAAGGGTGGTAACCTGTCGATAACCCCTCCCAATTAGCCTGAGTTGCAAAAGGTGGACGTTAATAAATAATAATAATAAATAAAATATCTGTCTATCGATACATATTCTTATATAGAATCCATACATAAGTAAATTTCAAATTGCCCAACACTGGAAATAATCATGAGTGTTTTTTAATATTAAATTCCTCATGTGACGTGAATTTTATGTACCTTTAATGAAAGTCGAGTAGACGTTCTACACAATAGCTAAGCCCTTATGAAGATATTTTCATCTCAACAGCCGACTGTTTAATGTCAACGTATACGGGCCTTCGAACGTATTTTTAAGATTCGTTGTATACAAATTTAAATTGGGAGTTCTAGGGGTTTTCTAAAACGAATTTTTATTAATATTATTTTCCTCTCTGTTTAATACACCAATCATCGTTTTGTTCTATTGGAAACCGGCCATGCTTAATTTTTAATTTGTCCAAAAAAAATAATTTCTTGCCTTACAATTAGATAATATTTACTAATCTAGTATTTTGGTACAGGCACTTCTTTTCTCAAAGTTGCCTACTTTTTCAGTAGGCAGCACATCACATATAGTCCTTAAACGTTCTTCTCAAAGGACTTCATTATAACCTCATTAAAATTTTAAAAGTGTCAGAGAGTAACCAATTATGGACCAAATTAAATTTAGTAAGTTTCATTTTTATGGGTTCTGGCAATCTAGTACAAGCATGGTCAAGCCATACTATCGAAAAAAATATGCACGGATCGCATTAAAAGAAAACTAATATTAATCCTAGCGATGTACTACCAGGTATGTTTAAACCTAAAAGCAATACAATGAAAGGACATATGTATAGTTCACCGGCTGAATTGGAAGTTCGTGTGGGTTGGATTCCTCAACGGGCAACCATGTTCTAGGGACTATCAAATATTTCGTGAATCATTGCAGTAGCTTCAGTCGGGTGAGTTTACATGTTTCGCTCTTAATCTCCTCTTGCTATCGAGAAAGGAAGACTGTTTAGACTAGGAAATTGATAGTTGTATCCGTCACTGAAGTAAATGATACAACCAAGAGTTGGGTTTGATTTTTAGGATTTAGAGATGTAAAAAAAAAGGTTGAATACATATTATGTTTTAAGGAGAATGGTTGAGTTTAATATTAACCACAGGAGAATATTTGAATATTATTGTTTAAAATCCGAATTGGTAAAAAAAATATATATGTCAAAGGAAATCTTGATATACAGTGGTATGCAATAAATGAATTTAAATTTTTTAAATTGTGATTTGTGACTTACAAAGATGGCGAAGTAATTATCTCCTAATAATAACGTATTAAATCATTACCATGTTCAAGTATCATAAATAACAAAAAGTTTTTTTTTACTTTGCAGTTAAAAAAAATATATATTTTTTTGGAATTCACTTTAACTTCAAAATAATGTCTTTTTATTTAAATTTGCAAATGCTAAAATTATTAAATTTGAACAAAAATGTTAATAATGTTTTCCTTAATCTCGCATGGTAAACCTAGAGTGGAGAGTTCGATTCCCGCTTGGGCATAGGAATTTATTTAGTGACGGAATACATTAAATAAAACTCTTAGTCCCACCCTGGATAGAAAAGGGTGGTTACTTGTAAATGACCCGTCCCAATTAGCGTTAGTTGCAAAAAGTGGAAGTTAATAGATAATAATTTAATAATAATGTTTTGCCTTTTAAATTAAACAAGAGGTGAATATTGACTTATGAACTATGTGTTGGTGTTGTCGTAGTATAAATTTAGACCTACAATTTATTTATGAGATGAACTTTGTACCTTAGGGACTGACTGATCAAGAAGTTTCAATCAGCCATTAATATTTCTTGGGACCATTGACAAACAAGTAGAGCTTTGCACTAGCAATGCGCTAAATTTGTTACTTGTTACATTGATTACAACAACTCTATATAACTTACATTAAGATACATACTATATAACCCGCACAACTGTTTCATAATACTTAGGATATCTTTATTAAGTAAAATTATTTGAAAAGCTAAAATAATTATAGCCTTGTAGCAAGTCTATAGGATCGCCCTACGCTCTGACGCTCTGAGGATGGGGATTTAGTCCCCAAAAGCGCTCAGCGTTTATAAGAAATAAAATTGTGAGGAGCCATAAAAAAGTTTTGTGATTAACTAAAATAATTATGCTATGAAGAAGGTTATTCATTTGAGCATTTATAAAAGGTATTCCACTTAGATTTCTGATGAAAAGTACCGCTCCGACTTCCTGATTTAAGTGTCTAGGAGATTATCCTTATGAAAATCAGCAATTGTCCTCAAGATATAATTTTCCAAAACAGCCGTTAATTTCTCTGTATTCCTAACAAATGACAAAAAAGGAGGTCTATTCGAATAATACGAGTGTGTGTGTGTGTGTGTGTGTGTGTGTGTGTGTGTGTGTGTGTGTGTGTGTGTGTGCTTACGCGTTTGTTACAAAACTCCATATTAACACTTCAAATACTAACGTTTAAAATTCAATACAAAATTTTAATAATAACCAAATCTTGACCAAGCAGAGTGGAGACTTGGACGAGGAAATTGAAGACTTTCTCCATTATGTCTTTGTTATATTCCCACAGATCAAAAAATGTTAAACGAACCAATATTATTAAGAAATATATTTCCTACAATTTCGTTTTATAGATACCTATCCTATATGCCAATTACCGACGGAGTTATTTTTATTTATATTTTTAGATTCAAATAATCCCGACTCTTATTCATAAGATATTACAATAACCTAAACAAAACTTCATGATATTTCTTGTGCCCTGAATAAATAGGTTGTTGACTTAGCGAAACTTAACCAAAAATCGTTACATGTCAGTCCATCAAGGGTACGGAATTTCAACATTTACTCATTTTGGAGCTATACAAAAAAAATATTATTGAATCACTTTTGCAAAAGGTGCTTATTTGAAAAATTCTGGAATATTTTCAAGTCAAATGGAATCATTCTATGAACACTAGAGAGCATAGTTGTATAATCTTAAAGCTGATATAATTTTTTAACAAAGATACTTCCAAAAGAACAACGGATTCACTTGATGGATCCGTACTTTTCAAAATACTTGATTAGCAATTTATCTTTTTAGATCCTGTCGTTCCCAACTAATTTGAATGCAATGCTAGGTTTCCGGCGAAACGCTTGAGACTTTTCAATGCTTTCAATTCTAGACATTGGGAATGGAGGAATACCTTTTGCACCAATCTCTCAAGAAACAGAACATCAATCAAGATTTTCCACCAGCTATAAAGAGTATCGGCGGTGTCAGGCGAAGCAGCCAGTGCCAGAGTGACAGAAACGTTAAGAAATTTTTCCAGCAAGTCCAAAGTAGACAGTTATAAGATTAGTAATTTTTATATTGGACAAAACAAATTGTTCTGGAATTCGAACCTACGTTAGCTTACATGTGCCAATACACTTGCTACTATGACGAGTAACAAATATTTTTCCCTGTAAACCTACAGGTACTTCTGACATATGTAAATTATGCAGGTAGCACAGATTGGAGTCTTTTCTCTGCTATAAAAAATAGTATTACAAACACATAAATTATCCAAAATAAAAATATTCGTCCAGTTTTGGCCCATAAATTAGCACAATAACAAAATACAATTACACGATCTTGTTTAATACGGGCTGTTGAAAGAGTTTTTATTATAATGAGCTAAATTTCTAACACTGAACAGAAATATATATATATAATTTTGAACGGACCTCATTTTCGTCATCTCCTGGGTAGGATCGATGGACATTTGAAGAAAATTTTCGAAAATCGCGTCATGAGTACGACCTCAATAGCTGATTTCCCTTAAGGGAAATCTGCTAAAAGGCAAATTAGTCATGGAATGAAATAAAATAGTCATTATAGTATTGTTATCGTTGGTAAACTATAAATAAATAATTTCGACAGCAGAGTGGTTTACTTGAGGGTTAGTTAACAATATTTGATTCAATTATTTTGAACTTGGATTTGTTAAACCAAAACATCATAATTTTGGTGAAAAATGTTTCCTTTTTTCGGCAAATGTGTTCGTACTGCCTTTTTTGTACACAATTATGTTATCGTAATCAAATTTCAAAATTAAAATGAATTTAATAATAAATTTTAAAAAATTGTAAGACTCTACCGGGACTTGAAACCAATTTTTATCAACTGTTTACACTTAATAGGAATAATGTGTGACATTTCATTTCTTATACACATACTATTGAACCAAATGTTTAAAATGTTATAAAGTAAATTTGTTAAAACTGTTGTTTAGAGACAAACAATATGTTAGTGTGTGTGAAATCATCTGATAACGAAGCAATTTTTGTTTCACTAAATACCAAACTGAGTAACAAACGTATTAGGATCGTTTACAAAGTGTATATATTTTTTTTTCCTCTTACTGAACTTATTCACAATTTTCTAAGTAATCAAATTCGTTTAAGAACCTTGCAGTCAAGAACGTAAAAGTAAGGCACAACGGTAATCTTAGTACATCAAAATAATATGTATATTTTGAGTAACGGAGGTATTGAATTTGTTTAATGATTTCATTGAAAAATAAATGTGTTTCATTTTTCCATTTGGATTGGATTTTAACCATTCGAAAGGTTAGTTGTTTAGACACTTTAAATGAACATTAATTAATTAAATGAACAAGAATTAGAGAATAAATTTGAATAATCACCATCTACCTTGTCTTGTTACATTTCTTGATTATTTCACACAGTATTGTTACCAACTTAACAAATGTTTTTATTGACATTCAAGTTACGGACAAATAACGGGAAATATACCTCTCAAATTTTAAATTTATAAGAATATAACTCCTTATTGATATTATGCCTAGATAAAAAGCGCTAGATAATTGAGTTATCAAATATTAATAATCCATTTTTATTTCTATTTTACTTTTAAACTTCACGGCAAAAAAGAGGCATTTCAATTTTAGATAGAATCCTATGTCAATAATTCTTAAATTTAATATCGTAAACTTGTTTAATGCACTCACGTTATAATAAAAATATAGTTCTGTAACAAAACGACTATAGTCTGTGTCAAAATTAATTTTCATGAATGATTTTTTTTATAATCCACTACTTATATAACAAAACACATTGAAAGCCAGTAAACAGTAGCCTTATCACCCATCTTGCACTATGCATTGTTTCAAAAAATTGTAAGTGCCAAATTTTCTTTACTGCAGCAAAATAAAAACGTGACCCTTGATACCAAAGTTTCTACATTGACCTGTTACCTAAGAGAAAAACTTCATCCCGAAGAACTGAATTTTAAGCCAATACAGAAGTTTTGAAGTGGGCAGATGGATATGACAACTCATCATTTTCTCCTTAAGCGTCATTCAAGAGATATGAGAAATACGGACTAACAAATCAATACACATCTTGACCCAAGATGTCGGACAAAAACGTAACTATCCACTGGATAGTCTCACAATAAGAAATCAGGGGGGATGAAGTTGCTAGCCCCCCTTAAAAAAAGAACTGCTGTCTGCAACCCACTCAAAACCTTTAATTTAGTCGTTTTAAACGATATACTTAACTACGACCAAAAATCAACTTCTTTTGGAAGCAAAAAAAAACCGACAAAAACAAACTGAAAGAAATCAAACAAATAAACCATACACTTTTAACTAAAATATACAATAGGTATAGACAAATGCTAAACTACCCAAGTAATGGACGAAAACTTCCCCTGCATCTCACCCAAAAAACCCATATCTAACATATCTTTATGTAAGATACAAACAAACTTCACTGTTAAACATTTACTGAAAAACTGCATCTAGGCACAGCCACATACAAAACAGTACCAACAAAAACTTATCTTATGGGACCTTCAAGTTTTGTACATTCTGAGTTTTTGACACAATCTTTGATTCAAATGTAATATTACTTAATTTCTTAAAGTCTGAACACTTAACTTCTTAATGCTAAGAAACTCATTTATCAAACGTTCTCGAAGTTAACTTAAATTACAGGAACAAAAGAAAATTATAATGCTCAAAAGTAGAAGAATTCAAAATCAAAGGATAATTTTCCGAAAATCTGACGAATTCGTTCTCTGATATGATTAAAATAAAGATGAAAAAGTCACTCATGAATTTGATGGCAGCCATTTTTTTTCAAGTACTTTCTGCGTAATGATAGTGTTGTTCTTTTACTTCGAGTGAATGAAACATGAAAAAATTATGCAGTTAAAAATAATAATAAAAATATACAATAGGTATAGACAAAAGCTAAACTACCCAAGTAATGGACCCAAACTTTACTCAAACTGGAATGTATCCATATTTTTCTTCCCTACATCTCATTATTTAAGATACACACATATTCAGTGTTAAACATATACTGAAAAACTGTATTATGACTAGGGGTAGCCACATACAAAACAGTATCAACAAAAACTTATCATTACAAATAAACATTTAACTCAAACGAATAAACATTTACCATGAAAAATTAGAAACTTTTTAAGCGACTTATAACTAACCTTTCGTAGTTAATTCCTTCATGTAACAATGCTTCAAAAAGTGAGTTAATGAGTTCCAAAAAAATAAAAATAAGCAGGAATAATATAGTCCATAAATTACATCGGAGCAATTATTAACCAAGTAACCAATAGGAGTAACAGAGTGCCATAATGAGAAGTGGTTGGCGGTTTGGGTAAGACTGAACTGGCTTAGGGTTCTGTGGTTATGCGGCAACCTTCTCTAACCATGCCTTCAAACCAACTAGCGGCCTTTTGCATTCCTCAATTAACAAATCCCTCGGCAATCAGTAACGCTTCGTTCATTGTTTACAACTAGAATTACCCCGTGCAGAGATGTTATTTAACGCAATTGGTTATTTGATGTATATTCATAAATTTAATTGTCCGGGGGGGGGGGTACTAATTGGATTAGACGATAACTTGGGGTTTATAGTTTTATATACATATTCGGAATCAGCTTAATTTTCTGCTTTCATTGAGTTTGTTTTTTTTATCCAAGCACGGTTTTCTTATTAAAACATGCAGCCACTCGGGGTTCAATTTCAAATAACTCGTATGATTGAAGTTTGATCTAATATAATCATTTACTAATACAAAACACTTCATAAAATACAAAAGTAAAATATCACAAAGCTGGAGACAAATTGATCTATTAGATATTATATACACATTTGTTTTTTCAGAATTTCAAACTTCAATCATATGGTTTCAAAAATGTCATTTAAATCAACCTGTCAACTCTGAATGTCTTACTTCTTTTACATGAAACGTTAATATTTAATTATATTTTGAGCAAATCGGTGAATATTAAATTTTCCATAAAATCAACTTAAATGGAAATACTTTCATTCTGATATGATTGAACTTTCATACATTCAATCCCAAATAAGAACAATAACATCGAAATAGTTATTTATTATACAAGTGACGAAAGTAGATCATTTTAAAAATCGAGTGAAACGTTTACCCACACGAGCGAAGCGAGTGTGGTAATTTCACGAGAGTTGTAAATTCTACTTTCGTCACGAGTGTAATATTAAATTTTTTCTGTAATCGTGTAATACATGATCAGAGCTAACCAGAATATGAACAAAATTAGGATGTTGTGAAGATTATGGTATGTTGTTGGTAGGTTATAAGCATGGTTGTGAAAGGTTATAAGCATAGTTATAAAACAACTAGTGATGATTGTGAAGTAGTGCAGTTATAAACAAGTGCAGGTTATAAACAAGGAAGGTAATTATTATTATATTTAAATTTTAAAATATATTGATTATTTCCACCAATAATTCATTCACATTTCAATTTATTTTGTTAAAATAAATTCTTACAATCTTAAGAAACATTTAAAAGCATTTAATTTCCAACTTCAAATTATTTTTTAATTTATACTTATTACTAATTAAGAAGGCAATTCACTTTCTTCACTCTATTGCAAAATGTCTCACTTTCTTCACTCATTTCAGTTTAGTAATGTTACCATTCAAGGATTACAGAAAAATACATTTACACATGTATCCCACTGAAAACATATATGAATGAATATGTTCTATTTCGAAATACCTCCCAAAACGCTGTTTGGAAACTTGTGGAACGAAACAGTGTTGGTTATCTGACTAGCCGATATCCCTAAAATACCAACGAGAAATTCACCTGATAACTTAATGTTTAGCAAGCTTCTTCAAATTTGATAGAATCATATTCTGCGATTTATTCAACTAACTGTGTAAGTCTATATTTCTTTAATACAAGATGAAATCATTAAGCATTATTAAGATTTTCTAAAGAAGCCAGTAAAAGACCAACATGAATAATTATTTCATGGATTATTGGGGGTGTCGAATTATAACGATAGATATCATATCGGTCAGGAGATATATTCGAATAACATGAATCAGTGAAAAAGTTTACTATCCTTAACTAGGCATTTCAAATATCGGTCCAAAAAAAATTCTCAGTAATAAGTAAAAACATACTTTAATATGAACAATTTATTCACATACCAAAGTTCTTCTCAATTAACAAGAGCGAATTAATGTCAAATTAGTCTACAAGAGTCTTCATACAACGATTTAGTTAACCATATATTTATACCTATAATATAACAATTGCCTATTATAAAAGAAATACTGTAATTACTTACCCGGCTTTTATTAAATTACAATTGTATGCCTGATCAACTCGAATTAATTTCAATTTAACATTCTTCTTAAGTTGAAACGATCCCATCTCCACTTTTATCCCCTCCCCATTCAAAAAAATAATCTAAATACTAAATTGAGTACGAGTTTTCTACCACGCTGTGAGTATTAATGGGGTACAATAAATGGTACATACTTTCTTTCCAAGGTAATAAATTTTTGGATATAATAAACATATATTACGAGCGACTTAAAATATTGTATATCCAGTTTACTTTAAAAAATAAAATAAAAGGACCTTATTTTTTTTTTCATTTGAAATATATATGTATCTAACCCGCTCAATGGAAAAACCTTAAAACAACCAATTTATATTAACTACTTTTTTTTATACCAAACTGCCCTATACGAAATAAAACAAGAATGTTTGATTTACTCGAATTTGACATAATTACTGAAATAAAAATTATATTTGCAAAAATAATTTATTAGGTTTCATTAATCTGGCTTAAATTTTTATGGTTTTCGGGGTTCGAGATAACATTTTTCATTTTAATTCTTTTCTCTTTTTAATAATACACATATAATTTTCATGGAAGTAAATATATATATATATATATATATATATATATATATATATATATATTTAATTAAACGTTTGTAAGAATATCCTCACATGTTTTGAAAACTTGTGTAGGATTGAACGCTTAATTCTCTAACTATACAATATTTTTGCCAGAATACCAACACTACTGTAATAATACCACAACACTACTGTGAAAGTAATATTTATTTACACGTGTCAGACAACATTTAAAGCTTAGTTCATCATAAATCTACATATATAGCAATTTAGTTAATACTATATATGGATGTGCTTTATATTGCAACAGTAAAGTTTTACTAAAGTAATAATCATCGACTCTTTATAATTTAAACGAAGAAATAATTTATTAAAAAATTACAAAAACGTATTTAAAAAAATGTAAGTTCGCTTTTTCATGTTAACAGAATTGATTTGAAAGTTATTGTAATTATATTACAGAATATATTGTTGAAGAAAGTGAGAGAAAAAAAAATACTTCTATCGAACTAAATTATATTTGACATAATATATGTTGATTTTAAGCATATGATTTATTGAAACCAAACCTCAGGTTAGGTATAATTACAAGCGGACTTCCGGGCACATATTTTTTCTAAAGTTGATCTGTCACTTTTTGTATCACCATCATTCAAAATTAAAACCAAATAGAGGGATTGGATTCAGTAAACATGATTGGGAAATGATTTAAATTTTGTTGAACAAGCGTGGTCAGCGGAAACAAGATTGATGTTCTGGCCGGCATTGATTAAAAAAAACACATAAATAATTACTGTAAAGAACTAAATTAATCTAATTTATTTAGTAAAATTGTATTTCCTATTGTTTCGCCCTTTTTGTACTAGTTGTTTTTTTTTTCTAGCAGTAGCTATTTCTTTAAAAGTTATTTTTACATATTAAATTTTAACTTTAATTAATTTTACATATTAAAAATTCATAATCAATATTGAATATTGAATATGATTGAATAAATGTTTATTGGAATGGACGTTTGCAATAAGCCATCGCATTTTAATCCTTTATTAATGATTTAGCAGTTGACAAACACGGAACAAACTCATGTAGTTATAATGGGATTAAGTAATTGCAATATACATGTACCTTCACGTACCTTGATACGACTTAAAATAAATAAAAATGATAAATGCAAGAGTTTTATATTCATACTTCAATTTCTTATATAATTACTCTTATTTTAACCGGTTTGGTAGAGCATTTGAAACGGATTAGATGAATATATTGTTGGTTTTCTTGTTATTTATTAAATAAAAAAGCGCCTCAAAGAAAATTTCAATAACATTTTTACACTACTTTTAGTGGTTCACTGCTGCGGGTCGTTAAATGTTCAGATTCATTTCAAGATTATAAATTTCATTTTTTTTTCCTAACTAATCACTTTGATAAAATGTCTAAACCTTTCAATACAATCAAGTTATTTTATTTTCCAATGATATCAGAAATATATTTTTCCTTGCATTGTAGTTTTAAGTGATTGGATTATTTTTAATAATTTATTGTTGAATAATAATAATAATTAGTATTTTTTCATGAAGAGAATTGAACCGATTTATGATTTTTTTTCACATTTAAAAAAAAGGATAATTTTTTATTATTACGATTATTATCGTTTTAAAAGTCTATCTTTGTAGGGCTCAAAAGTCCTGGAGCTGATAAAAATTCAGGTGGTTGTTGTAGAATTTGATTCTCATCACTGTTCGTATTGGCCATATCTTATGTATTTACAAAACAAGTTCTTGATATCCTGTGTTAATAAGATATGACATAAACGGCTTGAAAATTAGAATCGCATTTAGGGACTTTCAAGTTTTGTACATTCTGAGTTTTTAACGCAATCTTTGAGTCAAATGTAATATTAGTTCAATTTTTAAAGTCAGAGCACTTTACGTTTTAATGCTAAGAAACTCATTTATCAAACGTTCTTGAAGTTAACTTAAATTACAGAAACGAAAAAAAAATCGCAATGCTCAAAAGTAGTAGAATTAATAACCTAAGGATAATTTTCTGGAAACTTGACGAATTTTTACTCTGATATGATTAAAATAAAACTGATAAATTCGATGACAACCATTTTTTACTATAGTTTCTGCGTAATGAGCTTTGTTACTTTTATTTTAAGTGAATGAAACATTCTATGTAGAGAATTATGTAATTAAAATTATAAAAAAAAAATGTATTGCAGTTGAATGGGAATTTTTATACCAATGTATTAGAAGAGGAAATTTTCGTGAGCATTATTCCACTAGTTTGAATTTCGGAAATATTTAGAATTAGCGGTCTCTTTGTCCTATCTTGTCGTTAGCACTGAAGCAAAGGAAGGAAATAAGCACTTGGTTGAAATATGAAAATCTCTTTTGGATTATTATTGTGGCTGTTGGGCTGTTTATTTGAATTTAAGAATACTTCTACACCGGTTTTAGAGTTTTTTTTTTTTGTTTTTTTTTTCATTAATTTTAATATGTGTCATAAAAATACTAAATTATTTAAAAACTAGAACTTACCCCGTCCACTCCTGCCGACGAACCTGAGATCGTTGAACTTGGCGACTTGGTTCTTCATGACGGCGGTAGAGTTCCTTAGTTCAGCGCAGTAGTTCTCGTCGTTTCCCGCCCTGACGGTGACCACAGTGCCGTCCATCACTTCTCCCAGAGCGACCACCTTGAATCCCACCGGAAGGGTCTTGTTGGACCTCCAGTGGGAAGGGAGAACTGTGCATACGACGTGGGGGCTACCTGTCCTCACCAGCTCACCGGGGTGCTCGGCCAACAGGCTCTCGATGGCCCGCTCGGCGAGGAGTTCGGCCGTCATGTCATCGCTGGTCCGCATTTCGGTCCGCGTCACATGGCAACAAAGAAGGGACTAGCGGAGCCGGGAAAAAAGGTGCGGTGGGGGTGGGTGGGGGAAGCGCGGCGGGGGCGGTGGTTTGGTTTGGTGGGGGGAGGCCGGGGGGGCGGGGCCCGCAACACGCTCTGCCCCCAGCCACAACCGGCCCCACCACCAACAAGCCATCGAAAGAAGCCGAGAAAAGACGAGGCAAGGCTGCCGACGAGAAAGAAGGAGCTAGCTACCGCGCATGCGCCCCCTCACAACCTCTAATTTCCTTAGCCGCCAAACCTCCTATTTACCTAATTTAAATTCACCTTAGTCACTCTTTAAACAGATATTATTCCAACAACCACTCAATCTTGGGGTGTTTTTTTTCTCTCTATTCATGGGATTATAAAAATGGCTTTATATTTCTGATCTCAAGAAATTTACTAGTATTAAGTAGTACATACGACAAATGTCTGGTTCACAAAAATAAAAAATATTAGCAGGTAGAGCAGGAAAAGAACTTTAAGGAAGAATTATTGACAACACACTTATGAGAATGAATAAAACCCCAATGAGAGAATTGTTAGGTTTTTTTTTTTTTTTTATGAAGAGTATAAAAACGCTAAAAACAAAAAGAAATAGTGGCATAATAATATATATATACATATTTTACGTAGCATCTGATTTACGAAAATATATATTTTTAAAGAATAACCAGATACAAATATTTGATGTTACTTTTTGGTTAGTTAAGGTACAAGGCAATCTCATTACAATATTAACCTTTTTTTTAATTATTATGAGTTCTGTTCTAAAATGTGTAATGTCGTTGAGTAGTGAAGTATACCAGTGGCATGATAATTTTTGTAGGTTTTCTGTTTTGTGACCCTTCTTTCTTTCAATGATTGGTAACAAACAATTAAGATTTCATGGGGATACGATACTGACTTAAGAGATTTAGGATTTCATTAAGAATGTACTATGCACTATATATCTTCACAGTATTGTAGGTTAATGAAGGAAGGAAAATGGTGACTTCTGGGTGCCACGTTATGAGCTAGGTTACAGAGTTTTTTGTTGGTAGAAAAAAAAAAATACGGCACCATTTCAAAATTCACAAAAATTGAATGAAGTATATAATATAGATGTGTTAGCGGCCGTTTTTTTTTTTTTTTTGTTTTTCTTTTTTTGTGGAAAATGATGTGAAAATGAGCAGTGGATACGGGGACACTGCTATGATTTATTTCACAAGTACGTTCTGTCACTTTACTGGTCAACCTCAGCATTTTAATACTTCTTACAAAGAGTGATTCCAATCCCAGTGGACATGCACAGCACGTGAGGAATGCTTGTGAAATTCTAATTTTTTTCCCCCTACACCTGACTAAAAAAGAAAGACCAAAAGAAAAACCATGCGTAGTACAAGGGCATGCGAAGAAAACTAAGCGAAAGAAAAACGTGCATAAGGAAATTCTAATTGTTGAAGCAGGATCAGATAGCATACAGGAAATGCTTCTTGGTGTAGCAGGAACGCACAAATTCGTGAAGCCCCTCTTAACATAGCAGGATTACATAGAATGTGTGAAATTCTTATTACTCAAGCATTTCTTGGAGTGCCCAGCATGCGAGGAAGATTCTTGGCCTAGTTGTAGCAAGAATATGTAGCATGTCTGGTCTGTTACTTACACTAGGGGGAATGCTCAAAAACGTGAAGCCCCTCTTAGCCTAGCAGAAATACTAGCCTGCCAGGAATGCTTCTTGCTCTAGCAGGAATGCTCAAATTCGTGAAGCCCCTCTTAGCCTAGGAGGAATAAATAGCATGTGTGAAATTCTTATTGCTCAAGCAGGAATGCACAGCATGCGTGGAAGCTTTTTTGTCTAGCAGGAATGCTCAAAATGGCCCCTCTTAGCCTTGGGGGAATATTAGCCTTCCTGGAATCCTTCTTGCTCTAGCAGGGATGCTCAAATTCGTGAAGCCCCTCTAAGCCTAGGAGGAATAAATAGCTTGTGTGAAATTCTTATAGCTCAAGCAGGATGCTTCTTTCTGTATCAGGAATGCACGTTGTTTTGAATATTCATGCTCTACAGGAATGCTCTGCATGCTTTTGCTCTAGCAGGTATACGTGAAATTCTTTTTGAACCACTGCAGTGCTGAATCTGCACAGAAGCATAGAAAGGCGTAGAAGAGCCATTTAAGAGGCCCAAACTACTCTGCTATAATAAAACCAAAAATGGTGTCCTTAATATTAACTCTCCCCTTTTATTTACCTATTGTCGTATGTCTTCAAATTAGATGTAACATTTCTTCCCTCTGCTAAAAGATTGATGCTACAGATTTCTTTGGAGTTCCAACTGTTAAAGATGCCCTGTTAAGGATGCTTATTGTACTCACAACATGAAATCTGATCGACAAAATTTCAGTGAACATAATTCGTTGATCATTTCATAACAAACTCAGTTCCGGACCCCACTGAATTCCTTACTCTCTTATCAAATAAAATAATCAAAATGTTTTCCTGCATTACATTTTAAATTATTTCATTTACGAAAAGCACATACGATACTCTGTGCTTATGGATCAAGGAATACCAATACGCATCATTTATCTTAAATGTGAAATTTCAACATTCGAGACAAGTCATTTTGAGATACTCAAGATATGTGGAGTCGCCATATCGAAATTATTCTAAATGGGAACAGGGCGAATAATTCTGAAATGTTAAAAACGAAATTCATTTTGATATTCTAGGATTCAGAATATAAAGAATGATAAATCCTTTATCATGAATATGCAATATAAAGGAGAGAGAGCGAGAGCTTGATTCTCTAAAACCCCCCAAAAAAAAAATCAGTAACAAAGATTAATGCACCATGTTCTCATCTTATCCTATCATCACTTTTGTTATTGATTCAGAAGAGAGCATTAGTTCCCAATTTTCCTATGTTTCGAGTGATTGTTCAAAATGCCAAATACAAAATATTCTCATGAAGAGAGCCGACAAAACGTTTTTGCACCTTGTGGTCAAAAAATCGTTTGCGGTGTTGAAAACATTAATCACTTTTAATTAACGGTAGTTATGGAAAACCTTAAACTTTAAGTTTAACTGAGTTCAAGTACTGGCGATAGCTCCTTGATGAATCCCGTAGTAGATTCCTGTTTTACTGCAGGGAAAATCCCAAATCATTGTCAAATTTGAAAGCTGTTCTTACAACTTCGGACACATCTATTGCGCTAATATAAATACCTTGGAACGGGCGGATGTCACACACTCTGTGAGACACTGAAGAAGCTAGCAGTATAACCAGAGAAACATTACTAGAAAGTACCACCACAATGTCAGAAGACCTCGATAATCAGTGCATAGACCAAGGAAAAGAGGTGAAATGTGTTTGTTACTTATTAATGGCCATTTTTTACTTCTATGGCTAATTTTTATCTACTGGCTTCCTTCCTTTCCTAGCCAGGGAGAGACTGAGAATTTTATTTAATGAGTTCATCCCTAAAAAAATTCCTAATTCCCCGGTGAGAATGGAACTCATAACACAAGGTTTTCAAGTGAGATTCAGACAAAATGGCTAACCTGAGCTCCAGTGAGGTAGCTAAAGTCCCTCGAAATTGTAATTCTTGTGGTTCTAGTAGACTTTTCTGTTCCACTTATGATTTAACCCATCTAACCGTTGTCCCTTCGACACCCCTTAATATATCTGGTAATCTCCCATTTTCCACCATGCTCCGATAATAAAAGACGCGTCCTTTCTATCTGGGTATATGTTCCTTTATACACTTTCCTCCTGCTCTAACATGGTACCTAATATGAGATTACAATACCATTTAGGAGAATCAGTAGCTGTATTATTGCCATAAATTGGCCAACATTCTAAACTTATCTTGCTGCTTCGACTTCTGAGTAATAGAAGTATTATTTTACTCATACGTTCTTCAAGAAATATTCCTCATGTGGTCATTAATAACAAAATGGCAACACTCCTGTCTATCGTAAGAACAGGTTGTCAGGGCACTTTGAGTGAACATCCTTTCGTGGCGTAGCAATGAGTCTTCAATTACTAGAGTTGGTATTATTAATTCATCTAAAACAGTTCATTTAGATGTGAAACACACGTCTTTGCCAACTCGAAGTCACTCCAGCATAAATTAATATCTTTTTGAAATATTTATTGTCGGCTAAGGACACATTTCTGGTTGGTTCGAAAGTGAAAAACTTTGCTTTAAAGATAATATCTGAGAAGGTCACGGCCCTGACATATGCCCTGGAAAGATTAGTAGATCTGAAACATATAAGCCTATTTTCCCATTAGGAAATACGCTGTTCGTTAGTAAGATCTAAGTCCGAAATAACTGTCCATTTTGATACCTCAAGATCATGAAAATGTCATAAATGTTGAGGGTAAAATTGGGTGTAGGAATGGCCAATGAGGAAAATTAGTTCATCAGTTCGCTACTAGAGCACTCAAGTGGAGTATTCAAAGGACTTGCCGGTCGAAGGACTTTGCCTTTCCTAGCTTCCAGTGAGAGGCACAACCTAGGTGATCTGGCCACCGGTACTCCTAGGTACATCGAGGCACGTCTGTCAGATTACTGCCTTTGGCATTCGGTCGATGGCAGAAAAAACCATAGGTATTATACATTGTGAAAAATATATTATTTTTACCATTTCGGAGGACAAAGAATCACCTTCAAAAGGACCAACTCAAAACGCATTGGAGAAAATTAAATTTATTGGCAAAATGTATGTTGGCTTATAAAGTCCTTACAGCATAGACTTTTAGAATATTTCCCTTAGGGGATACATATATGTATATATATATATATATATATATATATATATATATATATATATATATATATTTGTCTGTTAACGCAATAGCGGTCCCAAATTTTGTTTGATCGTTGCCAAAATTTATATTTATGTAGAAATGATAATTTTATGTAGAAATGAAAATCAAGTTCGTTAACGGCCAAAATCGAAACAGTGGGGAAGGAGGATTTAGTGGGGAGAATTTCGAAAATACGAAATATCTCCGCTGTTATGCGCCGGATCGAAACATTGTATAGAATCAATCTTATTGCAAATGCAATGTTATATAAATGGACGCATTTTCTCTATCTTGGTTATTAACCGAGATATTGGCATTCTTTAGTTAACGGTATACCCCCCACTCCTACTCTCGTTATATGATCAATAAGCTGTTATATAATGAACCACTTTATACGATGCCTAAATACCAAATATTGTTTTCATTCACGCACGTGGTTAGATAACACAGCCCCTGCGTGACTGATTTTTTTTATAGCAGACGTGGAACTATTTCCAGGGAGGGTTTGATGACTGAGTTGGTCTGAAATATGAATGAGCCTGATGTGAGTTTGTTCAACTACACTAGATCGTTCTGAGGTTCCTTTGCTTTCTGCATTGAATGTGTAGCTCTTTATGGGACTATGAGTTAAAAATTAATAGTTCTGTCGAAACAGCGCCATTTCATTTAATTAGCCAATAACGATAAGCAGGTATTGGAAGAGGGGGAGCGACGTTCAAAGCTCGCAACCCCTCTTTTGTTGCTAAGTGAAGATGTTAAAGATTTTAATTCGCCACCCCCTAAGGAGGGGTGAGATTGAAAGGAGGGATGATGATAGTTAGTAGGCGCTGTAAATGAGGCTCCAAAGGCTAATACTAGTTGCCATGGCGACGACTTTCTTAACGAACTCCTTCGCAACCCCTAACACCCCCCCCAACCCCCATTTCTGGAGCTGCAGGTGTGTCATTACATCGTTAGGCGCCGACGAGGGCGCACTCTTACGGTAAAAGCAGCACTAACCCCGGAGCCAGATCCTCTTTCACTGGAGGCCTTTTGTAGGGACGCCGCATTTCTCAACTTACTTGGCAGAAATGTCTCTTTTGTTACTCCATCAAAGGGGGACTTAAGATATGCTTTGCCAATGTAAAAAAGTCCGTCTCACAGGAGCTGCGTAAACTCAGCAGATTTCCCACTTGAATTTCTACAATAAATAAATCTACATTCTAGCAACACTTAACATCGCCGCTAACATCAAGTGAATAAATGTAAACGGTTATGAGAAATCGTTCAGTCAATTTTAATGACCTAAAAAGCGTCTGAATTGTAAACAAACAGGTTAGCCAACGTCTATAAGACTGATCAGACAGACAGAAATATGCTTCACCGGAAATAAAAACAATTACTGAAATATATCTGAAAATAATATATTAATTTTATTGAAAATTTATTCACTGCATCTAGTACTGTAATTTATAATGTACCAGAATAATATTTATCCCAATCACTGAAATTTTAGTAATCCAAAAGCTTAAGAGAGGTGAGGCTCAACAAAACATATTTGCGTGTATCGTATAATAAAGAACTCTTGGAAACAATTTTTTGGTATTTAAGCTTCGAATAAAGTGGTCAATTATATAACGGAGTATTGTTAATGGGCATGAGTAAGAGAGGGGTTTGCTGAAGACTGAAAACTGAAATAAGGAAATAACTCGGTTAATATTCGAGATAGAGAATAAATGTACCTATTTATAGTAACTTTGCAATAAGATTGTTCCTATGCAATTTTTCGATCCGACGCATATTAACGGAGATATTAAGAATTTTCGAAAATCCTCCCCTCTAACCCCTCTCCCACTGGTCAGGTTTCCACTGTTAACAAACTTGATCTTTCTTTAACGTAATACGATTATATATCGAGTTTGGTAACGCTGACACGAAAATAGCAAAGGCTAGAGCCTTAACAGATATAAATACTGGGCACCACAAAAGTTTTGCAATATGCCTCAACAGAAAGACTCAGGTGGCGGCTAGTTACTGTGTGTTCAGACATGTGTTCACAGTAGCCGGCAGCAGCGCATCTCTGGCCTCAGTTGTTCATAATAGGAGTGACAGGTTAAAGTGCGTACTATGGCATCATGGTCACGTAGTCAAGTACAGGCAATTTTAAGGTATAATTTTACGCGTGGTTTAAGCATAGATCAATAATACATACCAAATATAACTCACAACAACTACAACACAATTAAGAGTCACTATCACAAATGCACACAATTTCTAACGGAACATGGACAGACAGGACATTATTTAACAAGATTTAAAATTCTAGACAATGACAGATGTACTTGCGACTTACAGACAATACAAACGTTCTTACATATACTTTATGACTGCACAACATTTAGTCAAAATAGATCAAATTTAATAATGAACATAATCTTAAAAGGAGGTAATTGGCCAGAACCACCTCATATTATATTTAACAAATATAATAAAGAATTTATAAAGTTTATCAGAAGTATAGATATGGATGTAGCAAAAATTCATTAGAATGTGAAGTTGATTGTGAGGAATGGGAATTATAATTCAATATATTTACCTTACATAGACTCGCAAATTAAACATCGTTGAGTTTAAGTTTAATTTTAATTGACATGCTTTTGTCCTTATTGTATTTATTTATTTACTTTTCATTTCATTTATTAATTCTGTTTGTAATTACCATACTTATTTTAATATTGTATTTTATTTTTATTTTTTTATTTATTTCTTTTTATTTTATTTTCATTTTTTTTTTATTTTATTTCTTGAATATTTGAATAGACAATTGATAAACAAATATTTATTGTAAAATAATGATGTATTTAAACATAATAATACATGTAATATGCCATGTGGCAATGGAACATGTATTCGAATAAATAACTCCTCACAGGATTACTATGAGGAGAAAAAAAAAAAAAAAAAAAAAAAAAAAAAAGCATAGATCAATGCTCAGATGAAACTCGCATTGAATAATGATTGTCCACATAGTACTACTATATTCAGGTGGTACAGAGAATTTGAAAGGGGCAATTTCACTCTGAAGGACACTGAGATAGAAGAAAGACCACGGACGTCGGTAACAGAGGAAAACGTTTCGGCTGTGAGGGAAATGCTTAATGAAAACCGGCGAGTGAAATATCAGCAGATAGAGGAGACCTTATATCTTCATCCACCAGCAATTCATTCGATTCTGCGGGACCATTTAAAGGTAATGAAACAACTTGATAAGGGACTATCCCAATATGTGAATCGTGACAGAGGACGAACCTTGGCTATACTAATATGATGTGCCGACCAAGGCTCAAACCAAAGTTTGGGTCTTTGACGACGAGGATACACCTGTAAATGTCAGAAAATCTCGATCTTTAAAGAGAAAAATGCTCGCTGTATTTTTCGAGTGGAATTGTAGAGCGTGTTGTTTTGGACACACAGAATACAGTTACAGCTAAGTGCAAACTGAGCAGTGCCTGCCTTAAGTCATAGGATCCCTGGAAAACCTGCGACCAAAGTCAAGAATGGACACCTGGTACCTCGACCAGGACAATGCTCCAGCTTACCGTGCCAGAGCTGCACCGAGTATTTGGATACTACTGGACTGATACTTCTTGAGCACCCTCCTTACAGTCCAGACCTTGCTCCCTGTGACTTTGCATTGTTCCCGCATGTGAAAATGAAGCTGAAAGAAAAACGTTTTTCTACTGACGAGGACCTTCGGAGAGCTTGGGAAAACGAATGTGCCTCACTCCCGGATAAAACTTGACACAATTTTGGAAGGACCTCATTTTCGCCATCTACTAGATAGGATCGATGGATATTTCAAGAAATTTTTAGAAAATCGCGTCATTAGTAGTACGACCTCAATAGCACATTACACGACTGTTGCTAATTGTAATTTCGACTTAAACTGTTCGCGTCGAGCACTGTCAAATTCTTAGAGTGCCTTGTTCCTATCTGGTAGACGGAGGCTCATACAACCCCATACCTGTTCACCCCTAAGAATTTTTATATAGTAGACTTAATGCTAACTCACATTCCGAGTTTCGTTTAATTCAAATCAGTTCTTTGGACCCCTCAAAACAGTTGAAATCAGCTAAAGTCTATTTTATATTTTGTTACACGACAAAAGTGTATATAACAAAAGTTTTTCTAGGTAACAAAATTAAAGTTGTATAATTAACACACTCCCCGATAAGAAGATAGGAATGAAAATGTTGCGATAGTGATCGCGTGTCACCCATTACGCTGAATGGAAACAAGTATCAAATATTCAAAAATATTAATAAAATGTCCAACGATCGAAATATATGTATGGTATATATATATATATATATAATATATATATATATATATAATATATATATATATATATATATATATATATATATATATATAGATGGAGTGTGTTCTCAAATGAAAAGGTTTGTGTGGTCGCCAATAGAGTCACGACCTCCATTGTACCCGGAGGGTATGTGGCAGATTTCACATCTACTGGTAAAAGACACTTGTGATCATATCTTACCATATATGTTCTATTCCTATGTAAAAACCAGTGAATAGAAGGGGGGGGGGCGGACACTGAAGGCCGAAAACAAGAAAGTACGATTATTTGCTTAATACTAGAGTTACGAAAAAATGCATAGAACAATACTTCTAGACCATTAATAGTTGTTTAACAAGCTTTTGATTTTTCGAATCTCCTCCCCCTCTAAACCCCCACTTTCCTGGTCTGACTTTAGCCTAAAACATATAGGAACATAAGTTATGACTGACGATTAAATGTTTAGTATGGTGTAAATCAAATAAAATTTACAAGTTAAGAACGAAAAATCGTAAATGATGACGTCATCACAGAACGTATTTGCATGTACCTCACACAATAACATCTCAATGACAACTATATTCAGTATTCGTACATAGAAAAATTCGGTTAATGATAAAACCGCTTATTGTTAAAGACTAGGAGTGGAGGTATACTGAAGGCTGAAAAGTAAAAAACCCAAATATCTCGGTTGATAGAGAAAATATGTATATGACAACGTTCATAGGCAATTACATTTTTAATAAGATTGGTCCTACATGTTTTTTTCTACCCACGTACAACAACGAAGATATTTCGAAATTACTCCCTTCCAAACCCTCCCCTCTTCACAGTCTGATATCAGCCGTTAACGAACTTGATATTTAGTTTTACATAAATCGCGTATATAATCAAGTTTGGTAACGATTAAACAAACATCGCGAACGATTGAGCCGTAATGGACATATGTATATATATATATATATATATATATATATATATATATATATATATATATATATATGCACAACTTTGAACTCATTTTCCTCATCTACTAGGCAGGATCGATGGACATTTGAGGAAATGTTTCGAAAATCGCGTCATGAGTACAACCTCAATATTTGTTAGTAGTCGTAATATGATGATAAAAGTCGAGTTAGAGGGCATTTAATAAAATAAAAAATTGAAGTATCTCTGTTATTTCGAATGAGAACGAAAATTGTTATATATAAAGCCTTGTTAATCATTAAACAGTCCTACAAGTTTAGTTCCACATACTTTTTCTCTGATTCCAAAATAAGGCTTATGTTATTTGCATTTTTCACATCCAGTCTTCAGTTAAACCCCACCCCTACTCATGTGATTTTCACTAACTAGCAATTTTTGACTAATCACATCAAGTCATACTTAAACTTGAAGTTGCTGCTTCATATGCTCCTTATTTTTCAGTTTAGTGACAAGGGATTTTTGTTAGGCTCTTCACTTAATTCTTGAGTTTGAGAAGTTTCTTTATGCCTTCATCTTCTAGATTAATATTTAGAATAAAAGTACTCTTCCTTCCGCCCATTTACCACGATGCTCATTATTCTCCTTTTTCTGGACCCAATTTCCAAATATTCTTCATAGTTTAGCCCCCGGGGTTGAACCTTGCCGCTAAGCTATGAAGAATATTTTACTATTGGGCCCAGAATAAGAAGAATAATGCTCCTTATTAGAAATAGAAAATGATCTTTGAGATGATAGCATCGGCGGACATGAGGAATCTCCCTTACAACCGCTACTCGTTAAGTATGCACAAACTGATGATAAAAGAACAAAGATAATTCATCATTCGCTAAATGGCGAAGGCTCATTATCAGGATTTAGAAGTAAGATCTCAGAATAATTACACATTAAAAAATTCTGGAATATAATCTTAAGTCGTAAAAGCTCTTAAAGGATAGGCGACAATTTTGGATGAGGAAAGCATGTTATTAAAAGGCAATCCTTTATGTCCTTATATCTTCTACCTGGATATATACTGCTCTTTATCCCCTTCTCCGAGCTCGTTTTACATTCCTATGGGTTATTCCCCCATTCCAGAAAGTATCCGTCCTTGTGGAGAGTGCACGTTTCATTGTCACAGTCAATAGTTGACCTGGTGGCCTCTGAGTGATTTGCTCTTTTGCCTTCCTAGGATTCGATTTGCACGGACGCTTTTTTTTCGTTCAAACGTTTTAGGTTCCATATTTCCTTGCACACTATTGATCTCCTTAGGTAACTAAATGCACTGCAACTAGGAAATGTGAACTACTCTATTCGTAGGCAAACATGACATTTTTAGTGGTTCCATAAATTTGGTCGCTTCTAAACATATTGTTGCGAAAACAACGTAAATGAAAAAGTACTCAGAGTTCATTATTCGTAATTAGGAAGTACGAAGTAGATAAAAGGAATCGACCGACGAAAGCAGCAAGACCAACGGCACCAGTTATGATCTAGACGGCGATAGTCCCCACCTAGACCAGTGGGGCAATTTTCCTTTAATCTCGCCGCCCGTTTATAAAAGATGCCCACCTCGACCGACAGTCAGTTTGTTTTCAGTTCTCTTCAAGTGAATAACTGCGTTCAGTGCATTTTAGTTTCAGAGCGGGGCAGTGATTTATGTGAAGATCAGTGCAGTTCCGTGTTTTGTGATCTTCAGTGATTCGTGTGATCGTGAGTTATTGTACTGTCCAAATAGGAATTGAAGTTATCAGTGCATACTGTGAATAGAAGTTAAGAATAATTTACCAAGTGTGGTGTGCATTATTAAATAAATTGTGCAGTGATAAAAACTCTAAAGCTTGTGTATTTAATTTTGCAAACCGAAAGAACTCTAGTTATCAAAGTTTATTATTTTTGAAATAAACGTAACAATATTGTAAGTCTCCGATCTCTTACTCAACCAATCATCATCATCGAATGTGTCTTAATTGGTTTATACTTATATATTCAATAAATACTAATATATTTTTCGTGTAATATTAAAAATTTCCTTATATTTTCGACAGAAGGCATTCAAATTTTCTTTAAATATATGGAACATGTTTAAAATTAAATGCCAACAATTAAAACAACTTTATATGTATTTATTAGTATTAAATGTACGCCCTAGAAAAATGCAATAAAAATAGTCGCTCCCATCAAGATTCGATCTCGAGATCTTGTGGTTACAAAAAAAAAAAAAAAAAAAAAAAAAAAAAAAAAAAAAAAAAAAAAAAAAAGAACCCTATCAACTGAACCACGGGAGCTCATCGGAATATAAATCTTCGCAGCATCTCAAGACATTCGGGCGAATATTTTTTTTTTTAGAAGTGCGTTCTCTCCCTTTAACAGTATTTGTTTTTCCTACTCATTAAAAATGTCGTCAAAATTAGTAAGGGGGAGGCCGTGCCCTCCCATTCTTAGTTATATGGATTTAAGCTTCTTAGGTAAGTTTGTACAGTAAAGGTCCATGAGAGTTGAGACTCCTATGCCTTAAGTTCAAAGTCTCAACGTACAGGCTATAGAGATGTGGTGCCAAGAGAACCAGAGTGGTTCTGTTCTGATTTGGAAACAGAAGGGGTACCTACCCCTATTCTGAACTGACGATGCCTTATAAATTACACTAACAATTTCCTCCAGAGTTAAAAGATTTTATTCTTGTTATGTGGGGTAGTTTTCATCATTCTTTTACAGGGATTCTTGGGTTAATCCATACATCTTTATGAAGTTTCAGTCAGTACATCCACAAGAACTTCAAAGTCCTTACTATAAAATTGAGATCATATGGTACCCTAAGGGGATGTGAAAATTCCACCCATAGCCCTATTCCAATTTTTAAGTTCACCCCTCCGGATGATATAGGCCTTCTCCAAGACCAATGAAAACAATATGTCGTAAATAACCTCGAAATAAGGCGCCCTTTGATTTATTGGCTTATTGCTAAGGTAAAACGAGTAGGAGTAAGGGTTTACTCAGGACTTAAAACTAAATACGCCCTTCACAGATGAACTAAGCAGATTTCCCACGTGCTCTTATGACACACTGGTGATCTCATCTCATTATCTATTCTCTATTTCTCCCTTAGTAAAAAAAAACCTATGAAACCTGGATATAATATCTGCATTAACTCATATTGGAAAAAAAATTTTATTTATTATTGCCCACTTTAAGCAACAACGGCTAATCGGGACGATATTTACATGTCACCACCCTTTTCTAGCCAGGGTGAGACTAAAGATGTTATTTAAGGAGTATCTCCCTAAATAAGTTCCTATTTCCCAACCTGGGTGGGAATCGAACCAACGATTCTTGGCTTGCCTAGTTCATTAAGACCAACGCCTAAACTCACTTGGTAAGCCAAGAGGAAGCTCCGTTACTCAGCAATAAAAAAACATTATTGCAGTTTAGTTTTATAACATTACTAGCTAAGGTACCCGGCTTCGTCCGGGAAATCATTTGAGGCTGAATGATAATGATATTTTTTTTTTGGGCTTTACTTTGTACAATAGTTTTACATTTTCCTGTCCAGCGTACTGGGAATATGTTAACAATAAAAGTATTTGCTATGTACTTAATTCTACTAAATACACAATATTTTTATATTACCCATTCCCTGTGCATGTATCTTTTTAATATATAACATAATCATAGATTACCATGTTATTATAGTTATAATGTAGAGTTTCGTTGATTTGAATTTAGTCTTTCGCGTCTTATAACATTGTTGGCCCCTTCTGTAGTTTTTCGTGTATACCTCATTCAAACTTCCATACGGCAAAAGCTCATACGACAAAAGTTACTTTAAATAACTAAACAAACAACTTTGGTTATATGCACGATTGCCGAAAAATGAAATGTTACGAAATATCGCGATTTTATATTTCAGAACTCCCTTATAACCCCCAATCCGGTTCGTTCCTCGAAATTTTAATATAGCTTATAATCAAGGAGGTGTTAATACCAAATCAGATATGGAGTTTCATTTAGTTCGGTTGAGTCTTTTGTGTCATATAAAATTGTGGTTTTATAGTTTTTAGCATATAACTCATTTATACTTCGGTAGACGACAAAAGGGTATGTTACAAAAGTTACTCTGAATAACACAATAAACAACTTTTGTTACGTGCATATTTGCGGAAAAACCAATAGGAGATGAAATATCGCTATTCTTCTATTCAGGCCTCACTTATAACCCCCACTCCTGCTCGTCTCAGAGAAGATTAATATAGCCAGAAACCTAACCTGTTTTAGTAGTAATATTATGTACATACCAAGTTTCATAAAATTCGGTTCAGCCGTTTACGATCCTATGGAGGACATAAAACAAACATTCATTTTTATATACGAGAGTATATATATATATATATATATATATATATATATATATATATATACACTCCTCGTCAAAAAAAACGCAACACCCTAAAATTTATTAATTTCACTGGGTTTTTACTGAAGCAGAGAATCATACCTTATTGTGTCTTATAACACAAGTACATAGGAGTAATAAAAAGTGTATTTCAGAAAAAAAAAATTAATTCCTTTAATTACAAAAAAAATAAATAAAAATTTATCCTAAAAATGAAAAAAACAAAATTTTAACTTTTTTAAAAATTAAATTGACTATTCGTACACTAATAACCAGTGTTGCCACCTCTTGCTCGAATGACAGCCTCCATAGATGTGGGCATGCTCCTGATCAAGTCCTGGGCGGCCTCCTGAGGTAATCTTTCCCACTCTTCCAAAACGGCAGCCTCAAGCCCCCTGAGGTTGAGTGGTGCTGATTCCTTGGCTCGAACACTTCTTTTTAATCTTTGCCATAAATGTTCTATGCAATTTAGGTCAGGGCTCCTTGCTGGCCACGGCAATGTGTCGAGTTTGATTTTGTTTAGGTAGTCCCTAACAATACGGGCAACATGTGACCTTGCATTATCATGGATAAGAAATGCATTTTCACCAATAAATGGCATGTATGGCATGACATAGTCCTCCAAAATGTCTGCCACGTATCTTTGTGCAGTCAAAGGGCCCCCACGAATCGAAACTAACTCCGTTCGAGCTTCCCATGAGATGCCACCCCAGAACATCACGGAGCCCTCACCATAAGGCTCCCTTCCGACTATAGAACATTTGCTGTATCGCTCACCTGGCACCTTCCACACTCTTCTGCGTCCGTCAGGAGAGTTTAGCGCCACTCTGGTCTCATCTGTGAACAGGACTCGTCTCCAGTCATCGACAGTCCAATCTCGGTGCTCCTGGGCAAACCTAAGACGGGCTCTTCGGTGCTCTCTGGAGAGAAGTGGTCCAACCAAGTGCCTTCGTGCCCTCAGTCCACTATTCCTCACTCGTCTCATAACTGTTGATACCGAAACATGTAAGTTTCGAACACCAGCGACCAAGTTTTTTAATTCGTTTGCTGTTATTAGCCGAGAGTCTGGAGCCGGATAAAACGGTCGTCTTCCGCTGATGTGACCCGTGGTTGGCCCGATCCAGGTCTTCTTGCGTATCCTCCTGTCTCTCTGAATCGTTTCAAGACCCGTGCGACAGTTGAAAAGTGGACCCCAAGTCGATTAGCAATGTAACGTGTGCTACGGCCTTCTTGGTGCTTCGTCACTGCCCTAATTGTGCCATCTCTATCTAACCGTGCCATAATTACCTATGAATTCTAAAATAATGCGTACTTGATGAAATTAACACGAATACTGAGCCTTAGTAATTTTTTGTTGTATCCCGAAGTCAATAAGAATGACTATGGAATTTGTGCTGTTTCTAAACAATAGGATTAAAGATAAGAAGAAGTGCTGGAATTCAAATGAAATTGTTGTTTTTCTCCTCCAATGTATTTGTCTGATTAGAAACATCAACATCATATTTTTTATTTCAATTAAAAACTTGTGTAATCAATAAATATTAGGGTGTTGCGTTTTTTTTGACGAGGAGTTTATATATAATTGTACATATGTACAATTTCGAACGGACGTCATTTTCGTCATTCCCTGGGTAGGATCGATGAACATTTGAAGACATTTTTTGAAAATCGCGTCATGAGTAGAACCACAAAAGCTGATTTCCTTTAAGGGAAATCTGCTAAAATGGATAAAAATAACCAAAATGTATTTTTAGACTAGCTTAACTAGTGTTTTTATTCTTTCAGAAATAACACAAACAAGGCAAATACTACAATTTGACAAATCTTTGATTATTCATTAGCGTAGAAACGCAGAATGTTTTGAATCATATCCATTATTAAAGCTAAATTTTACAAATGGAAAGCAAGAAAAATATACAAGGATTCTGTATACTCTTTGTATCTTTTATATTGTATATGTAATTGTAAAATTTTAAAAAAAAAATGAAAACAACAACTGAAAACTTGACTTCAATCCCAGAGGGAGCTCAAAACAAAAATGTAAATTCAAACAAAATCATTATTTGTCAAACAGAATAAAAATAATTCGAGACAATTGATTGGCTTAAATTTTGAAGAGCTAATTAAAACTCACCAAACTCACAATGCCACCATTTTTCCACAAAGATAGCTCATGAATTAAATATCAGGCGACCCAATACATTGGGCATTTTAAATCAGCATTATTACCGAGAGGATCGTTCATTCAAATGCCATGACTAAATTATGAATATTTGAAAATTCCAAACACTTTTGAGCAATCTGCTTTTATGTAATATTCACTTTGAGTGATCGATTTGCCACCGGATACCTTTTAATAATAACTCCAAATGTAAAAATCAGTTCCAAACGACTGATAAATGTTGAATCAAGGGGAAAAAAACTTATTAGTAGGAATAATGATGCGTCAGAGTAAATTAATCATTCCTCAATTAAATCCTTTAATATTACACTCTACTTAAAATGTTTTAATAATGATTTTTTTTTTTTTACGTGAAGCTTTAGTATCTACACAAGAAAAGAGCTGATTCCCTTTTAATTTTATTTACTAAAAAGTAAAAATATAGTCTAACATTTACTTGTGGTACACATTAACATTAGTATGCAATAACCCCTTAAACATTGATACTTACTCTAAAATAAATGGCGAACTACAAGGAAACAAATTTGTTGGAACTTAAGAAAATAAGGGTGAAAAGGGGGAAACCTGCTTTTGAATTAGCTGTTGATAATCACTTTTTGTTGATACGTTGAATATATTTATGAACCAACTAAGGTACCCGGCTTTGCTCGGGAAATCTTTAAAGCTGAATAATGAAGGTTACTGTTATACAAGTCTTCACTAAGTAGTCTATGTAAGGCCTCAATGAACCCACGCTTCTGCTCATCTTACGATAACAATTAGTCAATATATCATGAAACACCTTATAAGAAGCATACATCTATTTATATCATTTTTTTATTAATATAAAACTCTATCATCTATTTAAATTTTGTGGGGATAAATTGTATTTATGTTTCAGACCATTATAAGAACAATGATATCAAAATTGTAAATCTTGTTTGCCTGTCCGCTCGGTTGTTGTGACTTCATCACTCAAAAATGGCTCTGAAGATGTCTATATATTTTTATATTTAAGATCTTAGCATTGTACCATTTTCAGCCATTCAATTCCTATTAATCATTCACAACTATGCTCATCAACCTTTTTTTTTAATTTAGTACCATTTTTACTTATAAAATGTTTATTCATAACTTTTACTTTTGTTATTTGACATTGCATAATTTTGGACTTTTTAAAGGGCAAATCACCTTATACTTGATGTCCATAAATAAATAACTAAAAAATAAATAAATAAACTTTACTAACACCATTATGAATGGTCGAATCCTAAGAAAACTTATGTTTGTCTACATATTTGTTAATATGGATTTTATCGGAAAAATGTAAAGAATAAATGGTGTTTTAAATTTATTTTTCAGTCCTAATTCGTTCCTTACATTTAATAATTTCAAAGTTCATACTTTCAACTTTAGTCCCGAATAGAGTTCCACAAGAATTATGAAATTTTATAAATATTCAAAACATATAATAAAATGTGTGACATATTTATTTAGGGTATGAGTTTTATCAACGTTGACAATGCAATGCCTTTAAAATTGCATGCAATGCCTCTAACATGTAAAAAGATGAATCGCCATTGTAGGGGCATCTCAAATAACTAACTTTAACATTGATAGGAATGGGGATTGGAAACCATTTCTATTTCATCCGACATAGAGATAACAAAGATGTTAATTACTTCCGCACCCCAGACATTTTTCTACAAAATTTTATCATATTTTTTCTCCGAATGCTAAGATGACACAATCGTTTTATTTGGACGGGAAACGAGATTTATTTGATCCCAAGAACGATAGTAAGTATTATATTCGTAAATATTCGTTCAATAGGCATTCCTTAGTTCATGCTTAAAAAAATAACTATGACTAATTTGAAAGCAATAAATGGGTTATTGACTCCTCCCACTAATCCAGCTTCATATTCCCACCGGAGACCATTATTATTTCAATTCAGTTCTCGATAACAGCAATTCTAAATATTAATTTGTCTAAGAGCTTATTCTTCGTGTAAAACATATATGACTGCACATTTACTGATCGTGTGACAGAAAACTTGTGTTATTGACGAATATATTATTAGATTATTTCAAACAAATATTTATAATTCCACAGGAAACAATTCTGTTTCAAGCAGCCAACGATGGGAAACAGGGCTAGTGCCAAATATTGTTTACAACAGCCTTTTACTATGTGAGATGCATAGAAGTATTTTATGTGAAACGTCATCAATTAATATTTTACATCCTGAACTGGTTTTTTTTTTTATTTTAAAAAAACCATTCTCGATATTTATTCCTTCAGTAAGTATGTGTTAAACATACCTCATTTGTCAAAAAATGTAGCCTACAGCGTTACAATAAATCTACTCCTCTTTCTCCCGGAGCCATAATAGATTTTAGTCGATTAGTATAATATTAGATTCACTGATTAATAATCTGTAGTTATATTCCATTTATTTTAATGGTAAATCAAATTTATGAACTATTTACATGAATCCCTCAAAATCATAACACATTTCTTTACATTAAATTCACCGTATAGTTTAAAATAATATACTACTTTTAAAATAGAGTCAAATTCGTTAGAAGTGATGTTTCACATTTAAAGCAATAAATTATGCACTCCCCGGTAAAACATGGCAAAAAGCAAATAAAAATAGAACCCCGTGGTTTAATAAAAAAGTATCGGAACAAGTTAAATATAGATTACTATACAACGCTTATTTCTAACATTACACAACATATGTTTGTAAACACAAATTTACACGAGTTAAACACTGTAACAAAAAAAATTAGTTAAAAGAAAGCACTTCCTAAAATATCTATAAAATAATTATTAATTGAGCGTGAACAAATGGAGATTATTTAAAATAAATAGTTCTAAATTATAATAAATTATAAATGAAATATAAATACAGCACCATAAAATAATGCTAAAGCAAGCAGGAAATCAGCCTGGTTTTGAACTGTTGCTATAATACAGAATAACAGGAATAATTAATCATATTCATCATTTCCTATTTCCAGCATGCACAAAACCACACATTTCTCTATTAAATTCAATGAGCAAATGTGTTTTCATGGACAATACACCCAGTAATATTTATTAATAGAAGTAAAACTTACTTGAAAATAAAAATAAATTAAGTCATCATTTATCAAGTCTCATAGTCACTCAAGGCTAGACAACCATACTTAATCTGTTACCTTCATGGCAAGTTGATTCAGAAGAAACAAGTTTGCCTTAAGATCGCTGGATAAACCAGAATCACCTTGTGGAAGGCGTATTGGGATTCATGGAATTATTGCCGCCAACCAAGTAGCTGTTTACTGCACGTTCTATTTTAAGAGAAATCGCTTTAAAAAGCTAAATTTCTTACAATAAAATTAAAATTTCTACAGTCTGATTTCATTTACTATACTCGTCTCTCTTACATCCTCAAATATTTTGTTAACATTTGGGTAATATATATAATTTGTGTTGATCATAAAGAAGACATTTACAACTGCGTTTTTTTTTTTTCATTTTATAATTATTTAGCTTTAAAAAATTCTATCTAAAAAGATATCTGAAAAGAGGTGAAAATTTATCCTGAAACGTTGGTTATTTTAATTTCTTAGGCCCTTCGTGGCCGACAACCACACAAAATATGAATAACCTAAAATTAAAATGTTTGAGAGTTAAATCGGCATTCAGCCATATCTGCTTAATATAACAATGAGTATAAATAAAATTGTCAAGAATATCCTCCAATCACTCAACGATAAGATAAACTAAATAACTGTGTACTGTAAACCAATTTAACTAACACATTGCATATAAAATTACTTTAAACAATGTTAACTGGTGTTTTAAACTATCATCAATGATAATTTTCAATATTATTACTTCTTCATGTTTAAATATTTATATTGAGGAAATTGAGTGACTGACTTTGTAATCAAGACTTTTTTTTTTTTTTTTTTCCCAAAGTATTTCTAACTAAATGACAAAAATTAGGTCCAATGAAATATATATTTTACAAACACACATATACATTTGTGAACACTCTATCTTTGGAATAATACACACACACACACACACACACACACACACACACACATATATTTCTAGTAAATCTATAGTTCTGGCTCGTTAATGAGTGAAATCCGACCAAGAGGAATAGAGGTACTAAGGGGGAGAAAAATCTAAATTAAAAATTAATCTGATTGAGTGATGTCTGACAATTCCTTTTGCTCGGCCTCGAATCTTAATAAATTAACGGAAATATCCCAGTTGTTACCTTTTCGTTACGAATAAACCTACTCATGAGGTTTTGTCAGTTCATTTTTTTAGCAAATTTCCCCTGTCTATCGATCCTATCCAGGAGATGACGACGCTCTACCGGTCACCATTTTTGTTTGATAGTTACCAAACTCGATTTTTAATCCTTTTATGTAAAAAGAATGGCCAAGTTCGTTAATTGCAGAAATGGGAACAGTTGGAGGGGGGGATTCGAAATACCTCCGTTATTATACGTCGGATTGAAAAATTGTATAGAACCAATCTTATGGCAAATTAAATGTGCTATAAATATTGTTATATATATTTATTACATTTAACTGAGGGTTTAATTTTTCAGTTTTCAGCCTTCAGCAAACTCCCATTCCTACTCATGCCTCATAAACAATACTCTGTTATGTAATATACCACTTTATTCGAAGCTTAAATGTCAAATATTGTTTTCAAGAAACCTTTATTATACGAAATACAAGTAAATACGTTCTGTTGATCGCCCCGCCCCCAGTCTTTAGTTCTTGGACTACTAAAATTTGATTGATTGAAATAAAAATTACTCTGATTCATTATTAATTACAGTATTTGATATAGTAAATAGCTTTCAATAAAATTAATGTTATATTTAGATATATTTCAGTAATTGTTTTTTTTCTTTCCAATGAAGAATATTTCTATCTATCTGTTCATCTCCGAGAGGTTGGCTGGCCTGTTTTTTTACAATTCTGACGCTTTCCGTAGGGGTTATTAAAATTGACTGAAAGATTTCTCATTTGTTTTTATTCACTTAATATTCATGGTGGTGTTAAATGTTACCAATATGTGGATTCATCTATTGCAAACTTCACGTAGGAAATCTGTTTAGTTTACTTTGTATATTTAACATATTCCTTATTAACAGTTACGAAATCTTCTGTCTTCAAATCTTTATACTATTGTAGCGCAGTACATAATGAACTGCGTTCATCTCTTCTACTGCATAGATTTCAGATGCAGCATCAGTCGTTTTGTACGCTTTTTGACGGTATATCTGCTCAAATTAACACTAATGACGAGCGTTAACACGGATAATAGTAAAAATGGAAAAAGTAAACGATAGCCTTTTACTCGTCAAATTCAAATTTAATTGATTAACATTATTAGCAGATTTCCCTTGAGGGAAATCTGCTATTGATGTACTCATGACGTGATTTTCGGAATTTTTTCTTCAAATGTCCATCGATCCTACCTAGGAAATGACGAAAATGAGGTCCGTTCAAAACTGTATATATCTATCTATCTGTATATTTGTCTGTTGCTGATCTAGCGGTCGCAATTATTGTATAATCGTTACCAAACTCGATATTTAGTCTTTTTATGTAAAAAGAAAGATCAAGTTCGTTAACGTCTGAAATCAGACTGGGGGGGGGGTTAACGGAGGAGAATTTTGAAAATTCGAAATATCTCCGTAAAATACGTCGAATCGAAAAAAATTATGGAATTAATCTTATAGAAAATTAAATGTATTATAAATATTGTTATATACAGTTTATATTGGGCACTTCCCCAATATGGAGCATTAGTGAATAGAATGTGAGCGTCACTAATGTGACATTTCAACATGTGGAAAATCTCCCTAGCTCACACAACACCCGCAAGAGATGGGTGTGTCAATGTTAATTGTAATCTGTAGTCGGTATTCGAAATATTTGAATCATTGGGTATCGAGTAATAAGGAAAAACTGACTGCTATTTCTTTTCAAAACACCCTTTTGAGTTATTGAAATGTCAAGAATTTGAGGTACAGTGGTATCCTTGGGCTTCGATATTGACCAAAATAGCAATTTTAGGGTAAGAATTGTACATAAGTACATTTTAGACTGATGAATTCTATAATGTAAACGGTATTTCATTTAGAATAAACCTGTGTAATGTATCTGTAGTTGCCTTTAATTATCATTTTCTTTTAATTCATATAAATTTCTAAATTTTTATAAATACAATTCGTTGCTGCTCAATTTCTGAGAGATGAGTTCCGCGCGGCATTATTTTAAACAAAAAATACTAATTAAAACGAGTTGGCACAGTATAAAAATCCAACACACTCTCCCTTCAGAAGTTGAGAGAAATCTGAGGTAGATAACAATCCTTTAATACTCCTGACAATTGAAAACAAACTTTGAGTTTATACTTATTCACAGGTCAAAACATGGTTTGTGTACATAATATGATGACTGTAAATTACCAAACAGATCAAAGGCCATTTCAAACTTCTTGCCAATCTAATGACATCAAAACATACCTAGAAACATTATTGTGCACTTAGTTAATTTTTAAATTTCATAAATACTTCGATTTTATAAGTTGAGTTTATATTTTTTCACAGGACTGTATTTGCTTTCAGAAAAACTCAAATTGACACTTTGTAATTTTTATCTGGTCACAAATACTTACTTGGTACCTTTGTTTATTTTTTTATTGTTTTTAAATATATTTATGAATACACACAAAACATTTCATCAAAATTTGTTCATAAATAAGGAAGTTATAAATTATTTTTGAATTCAGAACAAATTAATTTTACTGTTCCCTATCGATAACCAACACGAAAATCACAAAACTTTAAGAGGCCATAAAATCCAAACCGTTAAAGATATATCAAAAATATTTGGTATGGTTTCTCATCACAATGCATAGAACACCTAAAATAAGTTTGAACAAAATCTGAAATGATGGGTGTCAAAATCATTTTTTTGGGGTTGATTTGTTATAACTAAGTAGATTTCCCACGTGCTGGTTTGACAAACTAATTATGTCCTCTCCCAATATCATTTTTATGTCTAAATGAAAATTCGATGAGTACAAGTGTGGGTATACTACAGCTGAAAACAATAACGTCCGCATAACTAGCTTATAGAAGTATAGAAGAACAATTGTAGAGTGCCAATAGTTTAAGAAGATTGATTCTTTTCCATGCTTTTTGATACAACTTGTAATAACGGAGATATTTCCATATTTTCGAAATTCCCCCTGTAACCCCCCCCCTCCCCTAATCCAGTTTTGATTTCAGCCGTTAACAAACTTGATCTTTATTTTTACTTAAAACGTTTAAATATGTAGTTACGTAAGGACTAAACAAAAATTACGACAGGCAATATATAAATTTGTGTGTGTATATATATATATATATATATATATATATATATTCATATGTATATAAAATGTTTGAACGGTCATGGTTTTCGTGATCTCCTAGGTAGGATCCATGGATTTTTGAGGATATTTTTCCAAAATCGCGTCATGAGTACAACCCCAATGGCTGATTTCTCTTAAGGGAAATCTGCTCATAACTAAAGTGCCACATTTTGAGAAAATTAAATTAACAAAAAGATAAGTTTTATAATATTTTTGATCCGACTCATAACAACAGAAATATTCTTAATTTTAAACACCCCCCTTCCTCCTTATCCGTACTTAGCCATATATATATATATATATATATATATATATATATATATATATATATATATATATATATATAGGGTGTGTTATTCTTCTCGGAGTTTTGGTCAATGTTGGTGAAATAAATCTTAGTTTATGCCGATATTTCGAGAAAGTTAGTAACCGTCCTTGTTTTGTTGTAAACAAAACAAGGAAGGTTACTATAACCCTAGTCATAGTGCAATAAGAATGTATAATAGTTTATAGATTATTTAGTCTTGGTAAGTAATAATAAGAAAAAAAAAACCCTTTTAGAATAATGTGTAATGACAAAGTGCAATATTATAAAGTAGTACATGTAATTTTACTGCCCTGAAGAAGAGAAAATAAAGATTCTCGAAATATCGGCATAAACTAAGATTTATTTCATCAACATTGACCAAAACTCCGAGAAGAATAACACACCCTATATAAATACAACCTGGTCGAAAACATCAGCACAATTATATGTATATATATATATATATATATATATATATATATACATATATACACACACATTTATTGTGTTGAAGATACCACATTATAGGGTTGATAGACATATGAAGACATTTATCGAAAATCGCCCCCCCATGAGTACAACCTTATTAGTCGATTTTCCTTATGAAAAATCTGCTAAATAGGGGCATATTTTATATTTACTATCAATTTTTTTTTATGGTTTAACAGGTCTTGTTTACAAGAAGGCCAAGAATCAAAGATAACTCATACACAACATATTTTATATAAGGCATAGAATTTTTCAATAGTGAGAAAAACAGTGGGGGGAAAAGTATTTCCACGCCCCATTTTTTCTTTAAATATTAAATAGGAAATTGAATACAATTTTTTACACAATAATAAGCACAACTAAAACTTGTTAAATAACTATAAACATTCAATTGAAAGCCTTGATCATAATCAAAAAAAATATTTTAAAATAACATAACCACCAAGAAAAAAGTATTTCCACACTTTCTTTGTTTGTACATAAGTACAAAGGTTTGTACGTTTACATTTTATTTCCTAAAGTATAATCCTACCGTTTTTTGTCAGTATTCTAAAATATTTCCATCGTATAAGATCTACATATTTTTAACTGTTTAATAAGGCCAAAACACAAGTGAACTGAGTGCTGCCTCTTGCAAGCACTCTTAGCGAAGGAGCCCATGAAGTGTGGGTATAACACGAGGCCAAGAAAGGTAAAAAACTAAGTGCATTGGAAGGTCTGGAGATTGCGTGGAACAAGAAGCTTATTGGTAGTCCCTGTTTGAACAAGAAGACCGATTGCTATAGGTCTGCAATGGTGGGGGTACTGGACCTCGATGTTATCTCCCGCGCACCAGCCAGTCACTTGCTGTCTTTCCCAATGAGCGCATGCAAGTAGGTCAGTAAATATTTTTTAGCTATACCTCAATGGATGTCTCACCCTCGATATTTTATTTTAAGATATGACTTAAGTTTATTTATTTATATTCACTTATTTTAGATATTTATTTTGTGTTTTTTTTTTTTATTTATTGGTATTAGCATGATTAATGACCCTGTTGTAATGTATATAGATTTGAATGACGTTGTTGTTTTTATGTGTAGTTCTGAAGATGGAGACAATAGTCTTCGAAAGTGCTTAGCGCAGAAATAAAAAAAAAATCTTGTGAAGAATTGGAAGTCTTTTTCTCTTTCCAAGTTGAGGTCTTTCAGTCTACTGGGGGCAACTCATTCCAGGTCCTCCTTGGCTATCAGGGGTTGTACGTCAAGTTGATCACTCACTATGTAAACCTTGGGTCACGAATCCCCCAAGAATAGTTTGGGGAGGATGAAGGATCTCTAAGGCGGATGCCAACCAAAAAAAAAAGTACGTATATATAAATAAAAGATAGTTCAACTGACCTCATCTCCTGTGTAGGACCGATGGTCATTTTTAAAAATATTGAACTATAAGAGTACAACCTCATATATGTTTCTGTTAAGGGAAATTTGCTAATAAATGATTTCCTCAGTTATATGACGAGAAGATAATTCGAGGTTATTCCACTAAAACGGAATGGTGTTTTCATCTCGGGCACCTATTAGCGGAATGGGTAAGCAGACATTAAGCGTCAACACGTGCCAGTAACAGTTTAACAGGTCCGTACGGAGAAGTGATATCGATTTGAAACAGCTAATGTGACGCAGCGTTACGGAGACCGGCGCTCCTCCTCACGCGAGCGTGACCGTGTCAAAAATTCACGACTAGAAAAATATAGTGCACCGCGCCTGTCCAATTTAAATAGGCGACTGAGAGAGGCGGGAACGGGCGCGTGTACCTGTGAATGTTTGATACGGGCCCCGAACACCAGTTCCCCTTTTAATAGCAGCCCAAAAACTGACACCTCCCCTCCCGGTTGTTAGGACACATGATAAAAGTAGATGTCCCGGCGAAATATTTAACAGTCTGAGTACATTTCTGTGTAGCTAGCGGCCTGTTCATGTTTTTACATAGCTGCTTTAATTGTATTATAGAGAGCGCTGGCTGCCCCCTCAACCTCGTTACCCGGGGAGGGGGAAGGGTGACTTTGGACCGCCCAGGGTTACGCCCTTTGACCGACATATCTTTCATCTCCCACCCTTAATTATGTATCGGAAGCGAGGACACTTTTTTTTTATTCTTTTTTTTTTTTTAAGTTTCCACCGACTTTAATTTACCCCACTTTTTTTTCTAGTGATCTCATGTTTTTTTTATTCGTTTTTCTGGTGGACATGGTCAAGCCAGAACCTCCCACCCTGCGGAAGCTCAGGAATTGACAGCTACTTCGGCCAACAATTAACGCGGAAAAATCATCTAATGAACATTGAACATACTTTATTGGGAGATCAAATGCTTTTCATGAAAACACCACCTCTAGGTACAAGGGGAATATAAAAAGTCCCATTTTTACCGTCTTTCGACGTTCATTTAGAAGATTTCCAAAGGGGAAATAAATGTTGAGGTCTTGTCCATGGTGAGACTTACATAATATATATATCTTAAAATTTTCAATCGATCCTCCATACATATTTGTTTGTTAACGCTTTAGCACCTTCACCATACTCGGAAGTTTAAATGTTTTATTAACAGAAATAAATCAGCTTCTTCAAAGGTTGGAATCAAACAGGAAAAGTGGATGTTCAGAAAAGGTATAAAAGTAAACACTCATATCTCCATTATTAATCGATAAATCATAAAATGTTATATAATTTATTATGATATTACAGTAATTTCCTAAAATTTCAGACGATTTTCTTTAACTCAAATATTTACGGCTTGCTTTCATTTTGTGGTTTGTGCCATTAATAAACCTCCAATCTAACTAATGCAATTTAGCCGATTTTCCCTTAGGGGAAATAAATCAGCCATTGAAGTTATATTTAAGACCAAAAAATAAATGTCCTCAAATGCCCAGGGATCCTACCCCGGAGGCAACAAAAAAGTCAGTCGCGCAGGGGCTGCGTAAACTAAGCAGATTTCCCAAGTAAAGTTATACAATAGAGAAATCTCCATACGAGTGCCGAACAGTTACGGAAACGCCCGAACTAGCTTTCAGCGGTAACGAATAGAAGCGACCATAGCTCGTCCTTTACACTTAATAAAAATGCAAATATCTCGGTTAATATTAAAGACAGAGAATAAATGTATATAACAATATTTATAGTAAATTAAATTTGCAACAAGATTGTTTCTATACAATTTTTCGATCCGACGTATAGTAACGGAGATATTTCGACTTTTCGAACTACCCCTCTAACCCCCCCCCCACCTCTCTGGTCCGATTTCAGCCGTTAACGAACTTGATCATTCGTTTTACATAAAACGATTAAATACCGAGTGTGGTGACGGTTAAACAAAAATTGCGACCGGTAGAGCGGTAACAGATAAATATATAGATAGACAGATATATATAGATATATATACAGTATTGATCGGACCTCATTTTCGTCATCTCCTTGGTAGGATCGATGGACATTTGAAGAAAAATTTCGAAAGTCGTGTCATGAGTACGACCTCAATAGCTGATTTCCATTAAGGAAAATCTGCTAAAACGTCCGTCTGCGTTTAATAAGCGGATATCCTGCATGTGCCACGAATTTGGATTTACCTCAAAAAGTTTAATTTTAAAGTTTAATCTAAAAAATTAAATTAGAACAATATTTGGAATTTAAAGTTAAAATAAAGCTCTTCATGATATAACAGCTTGTTGTTAAAATTACATGAGTAGGAGTGGGAATTAAGGTCGAAAAATAAAAATGCCTCCTTTAATAATCAAGATAGCGAAAAAATTCATAAAAAAAACATTTAGTTTGTAATAAGATTTGTTCTATACACTTTTTCGACCCGACGTATAATAAAGGAGATATTAAGAATTTAATGTTTACTACACACGCAACCACACACGCACGCGCACACACACACACACACACACACACACTCCTCATAGGGTTACTATGCGGAACAAAAAAGAAGGATACTAATAAAAATGTTCTCTACACTTCTTGTAGATTGTATATAATTGATTGTACAATATCTAGCTATTTATATCTAAGCTGTGTTTAATGTTTGAAAGTTTGGTTATCATTATTATAATTAAAGTTTAATTGTTTTGATTGGTGTAATTCTTAGGTATTATCCGTTTGCAATTATTTTAGTAAAACAAATAGTTAAAACTGGTTTGAGACCCACATATACCCATACACACACACACACACACACACACACACACACACACACGCACGCACGCACGCACGCACGCACGCACGCACGCACACACACACACACACACACACACACACACACACACACACTAAATCCCCACTCCTATTCATATCAAATTATCAATAAACTCTTATACGGGGTGTGGCTATTAAATAACGAGACTGACGCTGCTACAGAAGAAGTGCGCATGCGTCAAACGCCGGCAACTAACAGCTGTTATCGTGAAGCTTCCTCTTTCGAATATAGTGCCTCTCACTTCTGTAAACAAATCAGTACAGTCGTAGCCTTCGTACGCATTAGAGTTGTTTTTTTGTTTCGCCGGAAAAATGTTAAGTGTAACAGTAGAGCAACGAATTGTTGTGAAATGTCATGTGAAACTTGGAAAAACCGCTACTGAAACTTATAATTTATTGAAAGAAGTGCATGGCAATGAATGTTTATCGCGTGCACGTGTTTTTGAGTGGTTTAAGCGTTTTCAAGATGGCCGAGAAGACGTTCAAGATGATTCACGCCCGGGTCGCCCTTCCACGTCGAAAACGGATGACAATATCAAAAAAATCTGTAATCTGATTCGATCTGACCGTCGGTTAAGTATTCGTGCGATTGCTGAAACTGTACGAATTGATAAAGAATCCGTACGGCAAATATTACATAACAATTTTAACATGCAAAAAGTGTGTGCCAAAATGGTGCCTAAAATTCTCACATTTGAACAACTGGAAGCTCGCAAAAATGTTTGTACTGACACTTTGAATGCCATTGAAAATGACCCAAACTTACTGGAAAGGATAATAACATGTGACGAATCATCGTTTTTTATGTATGATCCTGAAACAAAGCGCCAATCCATGCACTGGAAGAGCCCATCTTCACCGAGAGCCAAAAAAGCTCGAATGAGCAAATCAAAATTCAAAGCTATGTGTTTTTTTCGATATTCATGGGATTGTGAACCTTCACTGGGTTCCTGAAGGTCAAACGATTAATCAACATTACTACCTTCACGTTCTTGCTGAACTCCGCGAAAGAATAAGGAAAAAACAACCTGAATTGTGGAAGGACAAGTCATAGGTTCTCCACCAAGACAATGCGCCGGCTCATTCCGCATTGTCTGTTTAGAGGTTTCTAGCCAAATTCAGCATCCCAGTGTTAGACCATCCGCCTTATTCGCCGGATCATGCGCCGTGCGACTTCTATCTGTTTCCTAAGGTGAAATCTGCATTAAAAGGAACAAGATTTGAGTCTGTTGAAGCTGTGAAAGAGAAAGCGGCACGCGTCCTGAAGGAGATGACAGAAAAAGACTTCCAGCACTGTTTCGAACAATGGAAGGTTCGCATGGAGCGTTGTAGGGATAAAGGAGGGGTGTATATTGAAAGTGATAATAAGTAAAAGTGTATGAAATAAAAATAAAATGTTTTACAGCGTCAGTCTCGTTATTTATTATTATTATTATTATTTATTAACGTCCACTTTTTGCAACTTAGGCTCTCGTTATTTAATAGTCACACCCCGTATAATGAACCACTTATTGGAAGCTTAAATACGAAGTTTCTTTGACCTTTTTACAGTAAGATATATATGGAAAAACGTTTTTGATGACCTTACCGTTTAAGGTTTTACGTTCTGAACTCGTAATATTTATTTTCTCTATACTATACTTGATATTTAATCATTTCTTTCTACAATAAAGGTTATCGCTGTTATTGGATGAAATCGGACCAGGCAATGGGGGTTAGGGGTGATCAGAAAATCATATCTCCGTTATTATGTGTTGTAGCGAAAAATGTTATAGAACCACTCTTGCTAAACTATTGGTATTCTATAATTGTTGTTAAATGCAATTATTCGTAGCTCATATATTAAGCGAGTTATTTGTACATTCATATTTTTTGTCTTGAGTAAATCCATACTTCTACTCATCTGATTTTTACTTAAGTGTTCGAAGTGTAAAGTACATGGTGGACTGAGAGCTATAGGGTGTCCCAAACATGGAAAATTTTCTTAGTTCACGCAGCCCCTGCGTGGCGGAATTTTATATTTTGAGCATACGTGGGCAACACCAGGCAAGGTTCGATCCGGCCGGCAGAACATATGGAAAACCCCAATCAAATAGAAACATTACGCTACTAAATCCAAAAGAGGAAGATGAGGAGAGATTTGTGCGTTTGGCAGTATTTATGAACAGTTTTTTTCATCGATGAAAGTTAATAAATCAAAACATCGTACAAGGCTGACTGACGATAACTTGGAAAATTCTTTTCTTTTTTGTAACAGTAGAATTAATCCAAACATCAATGGATTAGTTTCCCAAATTCAAGTTCATCAGCATTGTAACATGCTGTACCTATTTTTTTCATTTCATTTTGTTATTTTAAAAAATTGTATTATAATTACATTGTTATTATAATTTCATGACTGATATCTATTGTTAAAAATTATGAACCCAACTTTAAAATGCACTACTTTTAAAAGCGTCCCGCGAACCTATTTGCACACTAATGTTTGGCCCGCAACATGTCAAAGGTTACCCATACCTGCTTTAGACTATTGTCAAGATATGCATGACGCCCAGATTCTACGACGACTTATTTACACAGGCTTTTTAAGATTTTTGAAATACTGAGCACGAGTTATAGAAGACGGCATTTTTGCTGGACTAATGATCACTCTGACCTACCTGCAGGTGTGAGATCTGCTTCTTAAGGTCCTTAAGTTGCGCTTTGTGTGTGTGTGTGTGTGTGTGTTGTGTGTGTGCGTGCGTGTGTGTGTGTGTGTGTGTGTGTGTGTGTGAGAGAGAGGGAGAGAGAGAAAAAGAAAAGTATTAACACGTTCGCTGCGGATGCCCGAATCGAAAATCACTTCCAAAAAAACGAATTTTTTTTTTTTTTGTTTTCTGTTTTAAAGTTGTTCAAACTAAGTAAAAAACCTATTTGTGGTAATTTTTATGCATTTTTAACAACGATAATCGTATTTTTTTTAACCTCGCAACATATGCGAGGTCCGCACACGGCAGTGAATTAGGTAGGCAAACCCTCAAGACAGAACATTTTGTGTGTATTTCCCTACCTAGTGCACTGTCGTGTGCGGACATTGCATACGTTGCATAGGGAGGAAGAAATACGATTATTAGGTTACAAATGCATATAAAGTAAACATAATAATGGAATGGATCTATATGAAAATCATATTGGTCCAAAATGAACTTATATAGCTGAAAATACACCACCTGAACAGAAACTTTCGTTTAGTAATGGGAAATTTCTTTATTTCGTAATTGGTTATGAAATCATAAATCGGACCTGTCAATACCGCCCATATATTTATTATAATTAGTAATTGCCTCGGGCTTCTCGACGGTCTTCCCCCTGCTCGTGACCGCCTTTATCTGGGCATCAAACTCCAATGAAATAATAATGACATCTCGTTTGTGGCGCCATTTGAAAACGGACACACCCTTAACAGTAAATTTCTCTTTTATCTCTCCTTTTTTGAGCTTAGCCCCCACTATATCAGCTGGGTTGCCCTTCCGAGTCTTTCTCAGAGTACCAGTAAGATAGGTACCCTGATCAAGAAGCTCGTGGGCCATGGGGACAGACGTATAAAAGTTGTCAGCGTAAATGGGATGGCCGTGGCCGAGATAGTCATCAACCAAATGTCTGACAACTTTATACAAGTGTCCTTTCCCTCCAACTTGTGGATCCCTTGGTCCAGAGTAGACTAACGTCTTCAGCACAAGACCGTCAGGTTGAGTCAACATATAAATCTTTATTCCATATTTGTGGCGCTTATTAGCGATATACTGGCGAAAGAATAGCCTACCCCTCCAAAGCATCATGGACTCGTCCAAACTTAATTCTTTGAAGGGGTAGTATATCTCTTTCATCCTCTCAACAAAAAAATTTAACAGAGGCCGAATTTTATACAGCGGATCATGCTCAACGTTCGGGTCTTGTGGTTCTGTGACGAAGTGCAGGCTTCTCAGTATACGGAGAAACGTGTCTCGTGACATCATTGAAGGGAAAGCAGGGGTACTATAGGGGAATATGGACCTCCAATAATGAATGAGCCTCTCATGGAGAGACAAGTTGGCCCATAAAAAATAATAACCCCAAAAATTTTTGAAACTGCAAACGACTTGGCCAGACGGTGGTCAGAACACTACTGAATGCTTGTGAGTGCGGAGGTTCTCCCCACTCCAACCTTCAGGTCTCTAGAACGAATGGAGGGCGGGGCGACGCTCCTCGCAACGTAATGCGAGGCCCGCACCAGGGAGTGACTCAGGACCACGCATATGCTGCGAGGCTCCGCAGTGAAGGTGTTAAGCAAATTATTCGTATTTTCTGGTTTTCAGACATCAGTAAGTAATCTTTACTTGGATACATAACATAATGTTGAGATGAGATCAATAATGTATCTGTTCAGCCATGTACTCCCGCTTACTTAGTTCACTAACCGGCCGTACATCAGGAGGTCGCCGTAGGCGGTGGCCAAGATCGGAAACTGCAGCGCTGGTGCACAGGATGGAGCGCTCGTTTTAGGCTGGGCAGCCATATTGGTCCTGTCTCCGGCACTTGGTTTTGTTCATGCTCCGCAAACGTAAACGTTTTTCGGCTCTCCGCATCGAAGATAGAGGCCTCTGCTATCATTTTGCACCAGTTAGAAGAAGGAATCTGATGTGGAACACAAATAACACTGGAAGGAAAGTCCGCCTCATTGAAAATATATTTTCATCAATGGTACCTCTTTATTTTACTATAATGCTACCATTATCGACGTTGACAATCGAATGAGTACTCATGATAAAGGACATTTCAATCATTATCTAGTGTATATAAAGTATTGGCGCTAAAGTTTACAAACTTAATAAAGGGCAACCATTATTTTTCTTTCTATGTTTTACAGCCCTCTTTAATAAAGTTAAAGTTTCTTTGTTTTTATAGCAGATTTATCAATAAGTGTTAATGTTTATTTCATTAGTTTTAAGACTAGTTTCTAGATTAGTATTCCAAACAAATTTCAATTGTTTCAAATTATTATCATTTTATTCTAACCTATCAGAAAGTTCATTACTATATAAGTAAACATACTATAAGTTTGTGTATATGCTATAACTTATTCAATATATTTTGATTCTTTGGAGAACTCAAATAGTGGCTTGTATTATTTCACCCTGATCTTTCCAACAAAATAGTAAATACTTCGGTATCATCAAGGTGAGGAAATTATCTCTTTTATTAATTTTATTTCAGTCTAATGCTTTCTTATTATTCATACAAAGGCTAACCGTACGCCCTAACAGTATCAACTCGCTCGTGGGAAATCTGCTTAGTTTACGCACCCGTGCGTGACGGACTTTTTCATCTTCTTCACAACCCCTATGAGCATCACTCCATTGATCAGAATTCTGCACATTTCTTACTGCTACCTCAAAAAGTTCAACTAATTCATTGTATGCTTGAACCAATTAGTGAATTTCGTTCTTAGTATTGAGTTATCAAAATCCATAAACGAAATACGTTGAAGAAGATTGTTTCGGAATTACATCAGCATAGCAACTACATAATGAAGGGTTACTGAATTTCAAATAACATAGAACCAACCTATAATTGCGATATGAGCCAATAATAACTATAATTTGGAATCGTAGTACTAAATGCCATTATCTCATAGCTTGTTAATTGTAAAAGCTGCCAGAATGTAATTGACAGGTCAAGTGGAAAAAGGTTTGTGGCACGGATTATGACTTGATATATGCATTTCGGCAAATTTAGACTACTCGCAGTTTTTAGGTCATATTTGAAAATGCTTTTTGCGATTCTAACGGGTCATTTTATATAAGTCACATTGTGACCTGGCTGCCGAGAGTAAAACGTTACTCGCACACATGTTCAGACAGCTGCCAGACACCACTTACGCTCAAAAAAAAAGAAAAAAAAAGGAAATTAAAAATTCAGCGCATCACTTGTAACTTTTGATTCCGATAAGCACTCAGGTGACCTTACGACTGCGTTTATGCTCCCAATTCCATATTATTTTCCTGGAAATGATCAAATGGTGCAGTGTTCGTAGCAATCCATTTCCATCTTCGATGCCTGATAGTAATTAAATTGTAATCACTTGGAATGAGTGACTGCCAAATATTTTGAATGAAATGAGTGCTTCACATTTTCATTTAGGAAGTGCTTATTCGAATCACAAAACACTGTAAGGGAGAAAGTTTTCCCATTTTATTCAACCTTTGAACTCTTGAGCTAACCTTTCAAAACAACCATTCAGAAAATATACAACCGGTATTTGCAGTTCATATTTAAAAAAAAAAAATGAATATAATTTAACGCACGCTTAGATAATGAAATAGCTACTATTTTATTTTAAAGGACTAATGATTTAACCAAATAATATTTATCAAATAAAGTTTCAGATTACGGTGTCCGTTTTTAGGACGTTGTACTTCCATAACCTCAAAGCCATATATATTGGATGTTTTAACCGATGATATAAACAGTGAAGAAATTGACACCAAATTTCATCGTAAACTGACTTGAGCAGAAGTGACTAAACAGCAAACTATGTGAGACTTTTCAATATTTGATATCAATTTTCATAACTTCATTTAAATATATAGCAATCATTTTACACCATTCTTGAAGCAAATAATGGTAGAAATTGCATTTTTAATGTATTAATAAATTCAAAATATTCTTGGGCTTTGAGGCAAGCTTAGATGAATGTGAATAAACATGTTCCTAATGTTGTACAAAAAAACAAAACACCCATGTTAATAAAACATTTTCAGTAATTCCTACAATTTACCCGTAATAAAAAAGGCAATTATATTTTACTTTTTAGAAATGAATACATATTTGTTAGATAGTACTTGTGTTCAGTAGATTAAAAAGAAATTGACTTGTTCCACAATCTTGTTTAACAACTGGCTACTTCTGAGGGTCCACTTTTACATGCTACTTCCAGGTGATTCACCCGTATCGTTAACCCCGTCGGAGCAAGATTATACGATAAAACATGTTGAAAGACCTAAGAAATACTGTGAGAAAGAATGAGCAAATAGATACAAATAATGTGACGATGTCATCACTTCTACTCGCCTAATCATATTTTCATTTTTGGAAATAGAGAATATTTGGCGAGATGCGATCAGTAGTGGGTTATTCCATGCATGTGGGAAATCTGCTCAGTTTTCGCAGCCCCTGTGTGACGGACTTTTTTTTTCACAGTATTCTCCCTACGAGAACGATTCCATTCATCAGAAATCTGCATATTTTTTATGTGGTTAATCAGAAATTACTGAATTACGGAAAGTTATTCCTTATGCAATATACACCAAGAGGATAATTCAAAGGCAGACAGTCCTTGATAGATTCATGACGCAGAGAGACTTTTTATCTCACGAACAATGACCATGGTGTCGACGTTAACGACACGTGTTTTCCATAAAAACGTACTTAGGCGACAATCCAACCGCGCTGAGAAATCGGCTGTTTATACAGCGGGCAGTCGCATTTGCATAAAACCAAAGTCCCAGAAGATCTGGAAGAAAGAGAGGGGTGGGGTAGACATCGTTCTTTTAACGACCAGAACCATGATACGGTAATAATTTTTTAGATGAGTCTTAATTAAAAGAGAGCGAGCAGAGGCCAGGCTTTATAATCCAAAACAGCGGGGGCTTGAGGCTCTTATACAAAATTCAGGGCTAAAGATCCGCTAAGAGGGGCTACGGTTAATTCCATTGTAAAGTTTGCGGACTGTTTTGGGGAGCGGAACCCCCCCATAGCTTCTGTCAAAACTTAACCCGTCCAGAGGGGTGGAGGTGTCATGGCAGCTTCCATGTCATTTGACGCACACCTCGTCAACACATTCCACTCAATAGAAGTAGCTCCGTCACCGTAAATTCTACCACTGTTTGCCATTGTCTAGCAATTGTGTTCCAGTCGTGCAGAACCTTTGTCTGTCAGTCATCAGAAAATTCAAATTCTTCTAAATTAAAAAAAAACCGGCATTAATTATTCACTGAAACTAATGGCATTGTTTAGACATTATTCCTTTATTCGTACTTCTATTGCTCACTAAATTGTATTTTTCTGCCATGAATAGCTACTAAAACAAAAAATAAACACTCTTAAATGCCACCAGAATACAGGGAAATCGTCAACCTAACCTCTTGACCTTCCTTGAGCAAACCGTTCATGTTGTGTTCTGACAATAACCGTTATCTCTCTTACAGTTACACTTTAATTAATTTTATATTCATCATAGATACCTAATGTTGAATAGCAAAACAAAACATAGGATAGAAATAGAAATCGAAATGGCTTATATAGATACATTAATGCAGCGTGCTATATTAATTCAATTAACTCAAAATTAAGAGATGAGAACAATTTGAAAATTCCACAAAAAAAATTATTTTGTAACCAATTTACCCCGCCTTAACGAGTCGTGAGTTCATTTAAGGCCAGATACAGAACCACACAGTCTTTCAGACCTTACTAGACCATCTATGAATAAATTTGGAATTCTGAAACCAAAATTCTAAGAAATTGTTAAAAAGAATTTAGTTAATAAATAATAAAGCAAAACAACTGTTCATTAGCATTATGAATTCGCGATATATATATTTTAAAACCGAAATAACTAGCCACGACATTTATTTTAAATGAAATCTCTATTTATATTCTTTTTACCTATAGTTTAATGTAACATTATTTTAGGCGTACAAATTTGAAATATTTAATTTCAGAATTTTAGATTATTCAACATGAACTGATACAATTACAATTATTTATATTAAATTCAAGATTTACAAATTTTTTGATTTCCGAAAGGGAGCGTGTATGTGCCCGCGCAAATGAAGATACGTATGTGACTATGTGTTATAAATGTGAATTTTATCTGCTTGTATTATATGAATAGCTGAATTTAAGTTAACCGATTCTCTATTATTTAAGTAAATGTTACTTATGTACCTTTTTTTTTGCAATAACCTAGGATTTTTGTCCTGTTTTCATGGTTTCGTTAGTATTTTCTTTCCGTATTCGTATTTTCTTTTCGTATTTTGTTTGTTATGCGTTGCTTCATATTTTGTTAAACCTTTATGACGAGAGAAATCACGGAACTTATGGAACACTAAATAAAAATTAAATGTGAATAAGTAATTGAGATTTCCTCATTCTATATTTTCTACATCTCTATTACTTTTATTTTCAGATTTTTTTTTTTTTTTTTTTTTTTTAAATCGGTTTTTGTACTTTTATTCAGATAATTCGCACTGTGAGCGCTCTTATGACAGAATGGTATACATTCTCTTCGGCCTCCCGTGTAAGTACTCATTCCATGCTCAATGTTGCTTTATTTAAACTACAAAGTGAGAATGCAAGTATTGTTAATGACTGGAGCACATTTCCTTTGCCCCGACGCATTTTTTTTTATTTGTATATTAGTCTAGTACATCTTCAGGCTTATTGTTTATTTATTTTTAATTAGAATCTTTATTGTCCAAATGGCGAAAATGACTACAACAAACGACTAGGCCAAGCAATTTACGTGCTAAAACAAACAATACTCTAAAGCCATGTGTAAATGTCATGAGCCGAAGCGCGGTAGTCCTGGTATGAGACTTGGGACGAGCCGTCCCCCGGGTGGAAGAAATCAAAACCTAAAGAGGCAGGGCTCGGTAAATAAAGAGGGGGGGATATTCGTCCATAATTCAGAGAAGGTTGGTAGTCGTTGTTTTTATCTGGCTTCCTCCGGCTGGATCGGGAAACAGGAAGTACTTGTAAAATGCATGGCTAAGTCTTTTATAGACCCCTTCTCTGGGGAGTGGCCCTAACATGATGGATAGAGACGGTCAAAGAATATCTCTCTCTCTCTTCCTCTCTCCCTCTTCCTCTACCTCTCCCGCCCTCTCTCTCTCCCTTTCCTCTTTCTCTATACCCACTCTTAAAAAATATTTTATGGCTTTGATATTTCTCGCCCCTCCTGCCCCGTCACCCTTGGCTGGGCAAAGGTTCCCTTGTATTCCCTTGATTTTATGCAGGCCCTCTCAAAGGGAGGAGGATGTTATGCGTCTTTTTTATTAATATTTCCTCTTCATCTTTTTAGATGGCCTTGTTGGTTTCAATATTCTTTCTCATCTTTCCTTATGAGGCGAGAGAACGACTTTGTTGGACAACTTTGTGAGAGCATTAAATCTGCAGTCTAGAGATAGATGTAAACTTCACTTCCTCTCAACCATTTAAAAGTGATTTCAGGTCGGGTAAAAAGCATGTGCCTATTGTCCGTGTATTGAATTATGGAATTCAAATTAGGAGTCAAGCTTTAAATTCAAAACAAATATCCAAAAATTAGAACACACAGCAATTTATATTAAGATATTTAAGAGATATTGAACCTCATGCCTTACACGATATGATTCATCTTGTGCCTTAGCAGACATTTTGCAGATTCACATCGAAGGCATGGGTGGAAATGCCAAAGCTACTAAACTAATCGAAATACGAATAAATTTAGAACTATTGTATATTCGAAGTGCACTAATAGGATACAGCCCACAGACTTGGAACTATGGATTAACTCTTTATAAATAACATGGACATATTGCTTTTTCACTGGCCCAAGTATTAATGGTATTTCGTGTTATTACGATTATCATTATTAATCAAATAAACTATGATGTGAGGTAAGAAACATAGAAGCGGGCAGTATCATTTATCAACCAACTCCATTCATAAAATATACGGAGTGCAAAATTATCATTGAACGATTTTATAATAACCAAAAGTCAATGGCTGCGTAAAATAAGCAGATTTCCCTCATGCTGGTATAACACACTAGTGAACTCACCTCATCACATATTCTCTGGACTTTACTGTCTTCTTTTAGTAAAAATAATGTCTTGAGTTTTCTCTGTATTGACATTGATCTTCCACTTACTAAAAAAATTGTATAATTTGTTGAAGCTATTATGGAATCTATTTATTATTGTATCTATTCTGGCGGAAAACGTGCATGTGCCCGTACCGTCCACAAAAAGGGGTAAAATTGTGTTCTTAGTTTTAGGAATGTCGCGATACTTAAAATATCTTGATACTTTAAATATCTTTAGAATCTTTGGTTCTTAAAATACCTTGGGTTATAGGACAATTCGGAAATAACTCAGCTAACATCTTGAAAATTAATTTAAATGGGACATGCCACTAATTATTGCGTACCATAAACTGTCAAAACGCATTGTCATATTATTATTTATTTATTAAAGTCCACTTTTAGCAGATTTCCCATAAGGGAAATCAGCTATTGAGGTTGTACTCATGACACGATTTTCGAAATGTTTCTTCAAATGTCCATCGATCCTACCCAGGAGATGACGAAAATGAGGTCCGTTCAAAACTGGGTGTGTGTGTGTGTGTATATATATATATATATATATATATATATATATATATATATGTATATTTGTCTGTTACCGCTCTTGCGGTCGCAATTATTGTTTAATCGTTAACAAACTCGATATTTAGTCGTTTTATGTAAAAAGAAAGATCAAGTTCGTTAACGGCTGAAATCGGACTAGAGGGAGGGGGGGGGTTTAGAGGGGGATTTTCGAAAATTCGAAATATCTCCGTCACCATAGGTTGGATCGAAAAATTGTATAGAACCAATCTTATTATAAATTAAATTTACAATAAATATTGTTAAATACACTTATTCACTATCTAGAATATTAACCGAGATATTTGCATTTTTCAGTTTTCAGCCATCAGCAAACCGCCACTTCTACTCATGTTACATAAACAATACTCTGCTACATAATAAATCACATTATTCGAAGTTTAAATACCAAAAATTGTATTGAAGAGACCTTTATTATATGAGATACATGCAAATATGTCCTGGTGACCCCCCCCCCCGTGTTAAGGTTTTGGACTACTAAAATTTGATTGATTGAGATAACTATTATTCTGACTCATTATTAATTACAGTACTAGATATAGTAAATAGTTCTCAATAAAATTAATATGTTATATTCTGATATATTTCAGTAATTGTTTTTCTTTCCGGTGTGAGAAGGGCAGACCAGTTTGTTTATATTTCTAACCCAACGCTTCATGTCGACAGGTTATTGAAATTGGATGAAACATCTCTTATTTCCGTTTGTATTGTTAGCAGTATGTAGATTTATCTATTGCTAAACTTCACGAGGAAAATCTGCTTAGATTACGCAGCCCCTGCGTGACGGACTTTTTGCTGCTATAGCTAACTGGGACGGGTTTTCTACAGACTGCCACCCTTTTCTAGCCAGGGTGGGGCTAAGGATTTTATTTATTGAGTTCATCACTAAATAAATTCCAATTTGCCCAGGTGGAAATCGAACTCGCCACTCTAGATTGCATTTACATAACAAATAAAATAAGACAGAAGATAGAGACCAACTATATTTTACTCAGCTCATATTTACAAATACCCCTGAATATGGTCTACGAAAAGTTTCATAAACAAATTCAAATTAACGTCTACTAATACCTGTAAATGTAATACAAATATAACGTTTATTAGACGTGTAATAACCTTAATGATGCTTACATCAAACTTTCAGATGATAAATTAAAAAAGTCCGTCACGCAGGGGCTGCGTAAACTAAGCAGATTTCCCACGTGAAGTATTACAATAGAGAAATCTGCCAAATAACAACGGCAGTAGTGAGGAAGGAATCTCTAAACCTATACACGAGTGACGAATACAGCGGCCGCCAGAGCTCTCGCATAGCCCACTCCTGTCGACCGCCCACACAATACAAATGCAAATATCTCGGTTAATATTCAAGATACAGAATAAAAGTATAGAATAATATTTATAGTAAATTTAATTTGCAATAAGATTGATTCTATACAATTTTTCGATCTAACGTATATTAACGGAGATATTTCGAATTTTCAAAAATCCCCCCTCTAAACCCCCCCTCCCACTGGTCCGATTTCAGCCATTAACGAACTTGATCTTTCTTTTTACATAAAACGATTAAATATGAAGTTTGGTAACGATCAAACAAAAAGTGCCACCGCTAGAGTGGTAACAGACAAATATATAGATAGATAGATAGACAGATATATAGATATATATATATATATATATATATATATATATATATATATATACAGTTTTGAACGGACCTCATTTTCGTCATCTCCTGGGTAGGATCGATGGACATTTGAAGAAAAATTTCGAAAATCGCGTCATGAGTACAACCTCAATAGCTGATTTCCCTTAAGGGAAATCTGCTAAAACAATTTATAGCACGTGTGGACAATAATATATCAAAACTCCCTTGAAGGATCTTTCAACTTATATTTTATTAAAAAAAAAAACATTTGGTTTTATTATGAACAAAATGGAAATATACATAAAGAAGGTAAGTATTTATTTATTTTGGTGTGTCGCAATTTTAGCGATTCACATTGTTTCTTATTATAAAAGTCCGTCACGCAGGGGCTGCGTAAACTAAGCAGATTTCCCTCGTGAAGTTTAGTAATAGATAAATCTACATACCGGTAACACAACACCACCGTGAATAAATACAAACGGAAATAAGAAATGTTTCATCCAATTTCAATAACCTGCCGACAGGAAGCGTTAGGTTAGAAATGTAAACAGCCCGCCTCACACCGGAAAGAAAAACAATTACTGAAATATATCAGAATATAACACATTAATTTTATTGAGAACTATTTACTATATCTAGTACTGTAATTAATAATGAGTCAGAATAATTGTTATCTCAATCAATAAAATTTTAGTAGTCCAAAACTTTAAGATGGGGGGGGGGGGGTCACCAGGACATATTTGCATCTATCTCGTATAATAAAGGTCTCTTGAATACAATTTTTGGTATTTAAACTTCCAATAATGTGATTTATTATGTAGCAGAGTATTGTTTACGTAACATGAGTAGAAGTGGCGGTTTGGTGAAAACTGAAAAATGCAAATATCTCGGTTAATATTCAAGATAGAGAATAAATCTATATAACAATATTTATAGTAAATTTAATTTGTAATAAGATTGATTCTGTATAAGTTTTCGATCCGACGTATAGTAACGGAGATATTTCGAATTTTCGAAAATCCTCCCCTCTAAACCCCCCCTCCCACTGGTCCGATTTCAGCCGTTAACGAACTTGATCTTTCTTTTTACATAAAACGCTTAAATATGAAGTTTGGTAAGGATTAAACAAAAATTGCGACCGCTAGAGCGGTAACAGACGAATATATATATATATATATATATATATATATATATATATATATATATATATATATATATAGATATAGATATATATATACAGTTTTGAACGGACCTCATTTTCGTCATCTACTAGGTAGGATCGATGGACATTTGAAGAAAAGTGTCGAAAATTCCGTCATGAGTACAACCTCAATAGCTGATTTCCCTGAAGGGAAATCTGCTAAAACTAAAATAGTTGGTAAAGCCTCTTATAAAAATTATGTTAAAATATCTACAGTCGCTTGCAAAAGCACGTCACGTTTTCTCCAATGGATATTAATAGGGGCAGAAAGCCAAATCTTCAAGTCTACAGTTGTATGTTTTAGTGTTAATTTGGATAAAAAGTTGTATCTCTTGGATGTGTTTCATGATTGTCACAATTTATGAGTTATCGTGTAGTATTGTAGCTCTAAAAGGTTGGTAGGTAAGTTCTTGTCAGTTATTAGTCAGCAGTCTGTAAATGTTTGATAGTTAGTTGTGTGCTACACAGTGTACATATAGATGGTTCAGTCCTAGTCATGAGTTGTTCGAGTTTTATCCGCCATAATGATAAGTAGGCTCATTATTGAAAAGTCCGCCACGCAGGGGCTGCGTAAACTAAGCAGATTCCTAACGTGCTAGTATGACACACTTGTGATCTCATCTCACAAAATATTCGGCTCAAACGCTCAGACATGAAGTCGAGAATTGTCTGCACTGCCAATTTGTATTTCGGTTTATTTATTTATTAAAGGACTCGAGTATCGTTGAGAATGTTCAAGATCGAGCACTATAAAAGCGACCACGTTTATCCAACGAGTTATATGAATCATTTTTAGAAATGGCATCAGACACAAGTATGGAGTCACTGTTCAAATCGACGCCTCTCAATGATTTTTGGTGCAGAATCTGTGATGCATATCCAATTCTTGCCAAAATGGCCCTTAATGTTCTTCTCCCCTCACCAACAATGTACATGTGCGAAACAGGATTCTCAACCTATGCAGCAACGAAAACAAAATACCGCAATAGATTGGACGCAGAACCTGATATGAGACTACTTGTATCAAACCTGATATCAACCAATTGATAAAAAATTAAAAGAGAAAGAGGGCCATGACATGTCCAGCATAAAATATCAATTGCTGTATGAGGAGAAGAAGGGCAAAAGATTAAATACGGCTGAGGGGCTGCATATAAGGCTGGACAGACAGGCGAATGGAGATCGGAATATTAATAAGAAGGAGGAGGCGGTAAGGCTGCGACATGTCGGTGACGGGGCCCTGTCTTCTCTACGGGGACAGAGGTTCAGTCGCCCAGCAGTCGTGGTCCAGGCAACGCAGCATTAATCAGGTACCTCCTACATCTCCTCTCTATTATTAGTATGGGGTGATTTTTGTTTATTTTTTAGATGTCTCTTAGAGTTCCTCTGGGTTGTTTTTCAGAGGTTCCCACCCACTGTGATATGTTTTCTAAATACATCTGTAATTTGTGTTGGTTTTTTAATTTTATTTATAGTTTTTAGTTTTGATATACGCTTATCGTTGTTTACTTCTTTAATTTTAGCAGATTTCCCTTAAGGGAAATCAGCTATTGAGGTCGCACTCATGACGCGAGTTCCGAAAAATTTCTTCAAATGTCCATCGATCCTACCCAGGAGATGACGAAAATGAGGTCCGTTCAAAATTATATATATATATATATATATATATATATATATATATATATATATATAATTTTGAAAGGACCTCATTTTCGTCATCTCCTGGGTAGGATCGATGGACATTTGAAGAAATTTTTCGAAAATCGCGTCATGAGTACAACCTCAATAGCTGATTTCCCTTAAAGCTGATTTCCTCCTTAAGGGAAATCTGCTAAAAACAAACACAAAATAAAGAGTAAAAACAATAGAAAATCTTAAAACTAGTCAACTAATAAAAATAGAAAATCTAATAACTAGTCAACTACTAAAAATTAAAACCAAAACAATAGAAAATCTAATAACAAGTCAACTAATAAAAAGTCCGTCATGCAGGGGCTGCGTAAACTAAGCAGATTTCCCACGTGAAGTTTTACAATAGAGAGATCTGCCTAGTAATAACCTATTCTCACGAGGCCGAATAGTTAGTGAAACGGCCACACTAGCACTAGTGCGCTCGGCGGAAACTCCCGAACATAGCCGACCACACTCACAATAAAAATCCAAATAGCTCGGTTAATATTAAAGATACAGATTAAATATATATAGAACAATATTTATAGTAAATTTAATTTGCTATAAGATTGGTTCTATATAATTCTTTGATCCGACTTATAGTAACGGAGAAATTTCGAATTTTCATAATTCCTCCCTCTAAACCCCCCCGCCTCCCACTGGCCCGATTTCAGCCATTAACGAACTTGATCTTCCTTTTTGCATAAAACGATTAAATTCCGAGTTTGGTTACGATCAAACAAAAATTGCGACCGCTAGAGCGTTAACAGATTTGTCTGTTAACGCTCTAGCGGTCGCAATTCAGATTAACAGATTTCTCTATCTTGAATATTAACAGAGATATTTGCATTTTTTAGTTTTCAGCAAACCGCCACTTCTACTCATGTTAGGTAAACAATACTCTGCTACATAATAAATCACATTATTGGAAGTTTAAATACGAAAAATTGTATTCAAGAGACCTTTATTATACGAGATACATGCTTATAAGCCCTGATGACCCCCCCCCCATCTTAAAGATCTGGACTACTAAAATTTTATTGATTGAGATAACAATTATTCTGACTCATTATAAATTACACTAGTAGATATAGTAAATAGTTCTCAATAAAATGAATGTGTTAAGGCCGGTCCAGACGCAACGTTTTGTCTGCGCAGTTCAAAACGTTGCAGATAAAACGTTGCGTGTGGACTGGAAAACTGTGCAGTTTTGAACCCATTTCGAAGACGGTACAGTTTTAGTAAAACTGAGCCAGAGAGCATAGATTTCCTTGAACTGCGCAGACAAGTCGGAGTGTGTGGACGGTAGCACCGTTTTCCGAGTTTCATTTCGTCAGGCGACAATGGCTGTCCTCGGCAATGTTCTAGGGAGTTTTTAACAGATGTTTTTGCTCTGTATGAAAGTTTCCCGTGCGTGTTAAATCAAAAGAATACAGTGACAGGGATAAGAAGGGGGAGGCGTATGAAAGTTTAGCAAATAAATTTAAAGAAATTGATGCAACGGCAATCATTTTCATAGCTTCATCACGGCAATAATAGCCATTCATGTGCTGATATTTCTGTTCTCATACAAGTATTTTCTTTGTTGATATGCGGTGTCACTAATTCCAATAAATAAGTATATGTGTCAACGTCCATTCGCAAGTAGTTCCGCCAATCAGTAGGTTCATCACGTAATTCACGCTATAATTTGATATGGGAAAAGTGCTTCCTTTTTAGAAGCCACTTCCGCGACCACTTTGAACGCCGGGTACTTCTGAGATGTTACAATCTTTTTTTTTTTTTTTTTTTTTAAGAAGACATCGCGAAAATCGACCAGAGTAGTACCTCCTCCATGACGATCTCACACAAAACTGAGCAAAATATACAGATATGTCTGTGCCGTGTGGACACTCTACAAATTGCAACGTTTTCATTCCGTCTTAAGACTGCGCAGAGAAAACGTTGTGCAAAACGGAGCGTCTGGACCGGCCTTCAGATATATTTGAGTAATTGTTTTTCTTTCCGGTCTGAGGCAGGCCGACCCGTTTGTTTACATTTCTAACCTAACGCTTCCTGTCGGCAAGTTATTGAAATTGGATGAAACATTTATTTCCGTTTGTATTTATTCACGGTGTTGTTGTGTTAGCAATATGCATATTTATCTATCTATCTATTTATTACTAAACTTCATGAGGGAAATCTGCTTAGTTTACGCAGCCCCTGCGTGACGGACTTTTTTATTTTTGTTTTTGGCCATGCTATGAATGTTAAATTAACTCAAAGTTGTGTTTGTCAACAGGCACTGAGGATGGAGCGTTGACTCCGAAAGTGCACTCTGCATAATATTAAAAAACTGTAGAGGACTTGGCCTTCTTATTGATCCTTATCAATTGGTTCCTCTACCATCCAGCATATTCCAGAGAAAAATTAAAAAGTTTCATAACTCTCATTAGATTGTGTTTTTTTTTAATCTCTTCTATTCTATATTGGTTATGTAATAAGTAACTGTTAACTTGTAGTCGTATTATGATTATTAATGAGGAATGCACATAAGGTTATTTTTGTTTTATTTTAGGGTTCCACTAAGTATTTCTCATTCCATAAGGGTTCCGTCACCAAAAACACAGGAGCTACTATATATCGTCCTAGATACGAGGCCGGTAATCAGTTTACACCTAGCTATGCTACAGTCTCTCTCCTTGCGAACAACCAGTATTCGATCTTTATTGAGATCAGCTATGAGGAATACGACGACGTGGCAGTGTACTCCCTTGCCCTCAAACAATCCTTCAGCCACTTCCAAGAAAATGCTAAGAAGCTCCGTTGGTGCGCTATTCCATATTTAGGAAAACTCTCTGAGAAAGTAGGATGCATACTAAGTAAGTTTGGAGTGGGAGTAGCCTATAAGAGCGGACCGAATCTAGGCGATGTGCTATGCAGGGCCAAAGATCCTATCGATATGAAAGACAGGTCCGGTGTGTACAAAATAGTGTGTGGTACATGCAAAGGGTCTTACATCGGCCAAACAGGAAGAAAGATAAGAACCCCATTCAGAGAACATGGTTATCGCTCAGATTCGGAATTTTTCTGGCATCAAGAACAAGAGGGCCATAGCGAAGGAGCCCATAAAGTGTGTTTATTACATGAGGCCAAGAAAGGTAATAAACTAAGGGCATTGGATGGTCTGGAGATTGCATTGAACAAGAAGCTTATTGGTAGACGCTCTTTGAATAAGAAGACCGATTACTATAAGTCTGCAATGGTGGGGGTACTGGACCTTATGTTATCACCCGCGTGCCAGCCAGTCGCTTGCTGTCTTTCCCAATGAGCGCATGCAAGTAGGTCAGTAATATATTTTTTAGCTATACCTCAATAGATCTCTCACTCTCCTCTTTATTTTAGGATTTGACTTAAATACATTTATTATGATAATATCTGTTAATATTTATTTTGTGTTTTTATTTATTGTTATTAATATTATGAATGACCCCGTTTATGTATAGAGATTTTATCGATTTTATTGTTTTTCATGTGTAGCTCTGAAGATGGAGACAATAGTCTTCGAAAGCGCTTAGAAATTTGTGAAGAATTGGACGTATTTTTTTCTCTCCAAGTAAAAATATTCTTCACTTCCAACAACACTGCTGTGTAACTTTCATCATGTTACCAGTATTCACTACATCAGCCTCTTCCTCCCTAAAATAAAATACACTGAAAATGAGGACAAACTCTCTCTCTCTCTTTCACTCTCCCTCTTCTGCTACCATTTTAGTTTCAATTAGAAAAAAAAAAAACAAAAAAAGAAAAGAAAAAAAAACATCTTCCTCACTCAGAATATGGATTGTGAGATCGACTTCGTATAGGTCATGTCTTCCTAAAACATGGATACTTATTAGAAAAGAGGGAACAGCTAAAACGTGATGTTTGAATTGTACCACTTTCAATAAATCACATAAATACAGACTGCAGAAAATGTGAAGATTTACAGATACCCCATGACTCACACGGGGTTTGAAAGTAACCTACCCATAACCCCGAGAGAGAGGGGAGAGGAGGGAAAGGGAGGGGGGCAGAGAGAGTGAGAGAGAGAGAGAGAGAGAGAGAGAGAGAGAGAGAGAGAGAGAGAGATTGTGTGTATGTGTGAGAGAGAGAGAGTGAGAGAGAGAGAGAGAGAGAGAGTGAGTGGGAGTGAGAGAGGGGAATGAAAGGGAGAGGGGTGGGGAGAGAGGGGGGGGGAGAGAGAGAGAGAGATAGAGATAGAAAGTGAGAGAGTGAGAGTGAGTGAGAGGGGGGGGGGGAAGAGAGAGAGAGAGAGAGAGAGAGAGAGTGAGAGAGAGAGAGAGAGAGAGAGAGAGAGAGAGAGAGAGAGAGAGAGAGAGAGAGAAAGAGAGAGATAGAAAGTGAGAGAGTGAGAGTGAGTGAGAGGGAGAGAGAGAGAGAGAGAGAGAGAGAGAGAGAGAAAGTGAGAGCGAGTGAGAGAGAGAGTGAGAGAGGGGGGATGGGAGAGAGAGAGAGAGAGAGAGAGAGAGAGAGAGAGATAGCGAGAGAGCGAGAGAGTGAGTGAGAGAGAGAGAGATAGAAAGTGAGAGCGAGTGAGAGAGAGAGAGAGAGAGAGAGAGTGGGAGAGCGAGAGAGAGAGAGAGAGAGAGAGAGAGAGAGAGAGAGAGAAAGTGAGAGGAGAGAGAGAGAGAGAGAGGGAGAGTGAGAGAGAGAGAGAGTGAGTGAGAGAGAGAGATAGCGATAGAAAGTGAGAGTGAGTGAGAGAGAGAGAGAGAGAGAGAGAGAGAGAGTGAGTGAGAGAGAGAGAGTGAGTGAGAGAGGGGGGATGGGAGAGAGAGAGAGCGAGTGAGTGAGAGAGAGAGGGTTCCAGGATTTCATTAACCGAAAAATCAACGACCTCTTGAAAATGAATCAGGGGCTGGGTAATGACCAAATTAGGGTTAACGGATCGCAGTAGGCTTCTGAAAATTATGAACGGTCCAAGCCCACTGGGATGGCTGGTAAAGCTACAGGAAGCCACGATGAAGCCTGGAGAAAGAAGCAGCTAAATCCGGAATCGACGGTCGATATAAGACAGGATATCGTTAATGATGTCTTAGACCATGTAATGCCCCAGATAAACAATTCATTGGAAAAAATATCAAACCGGATTATCGAACAAGTAAATAAAAACCTCAACATTAAACCATGCCCGATTAGAAATAAAGTTAAATTCGACCAAACCGATACACCGTCAAGAATTAGATGCAATAGTGATAAACCCGCGGAAGCCACCCCAAACGTAACATTCAAAGTGGCGAAGAGCTACAGTGACGTATTAAAAATGCCTGAAGACATAGAAAAGCGAAATTCAAGTGAGGATGGCTGGCGCGTTGCTAAGGGGAAGAAAAATAAGTCAATAAACAGTAAACCAGCTCCGTCTATCAAAACGAAGAGAGATATCCTCAAATCCCTTCCTAAGTCAATAGAAGGTGAATGCATCTCGCCCAGTCTGCTCATCAAAGTGGATATAGGTAGTGAAGACCAAGGGTTGGACTCAGAAGGTAGGACAAAGAATATCCTCGATGCAGTTGAAGCCATAAACCCTGAAACGCTTGGAGATGATATAGAAGGCGTTAAACTGGCGAATAATGGCAACCTACTAATTAAAGTGAAAAACAAAGCATGTGCTGATAAAGTAGAACAATTCAGTAAAGCTAAAAACAAAGACATCCGGTGCACTGCAATGGAAAAGCGCCTACCAAGAATGATTTTCTCTGGTGTTCCCAATGTGTGGAGCGAAGACAAAGTTACGAAAGCACTCAAAGAAAACATCTTGGGCAAGGAGGACAACGTTTCAGGAAAAGACCGAAGCAAGAAAATCAGGCTGCTCTTTAAGTATGGAGCCAAGAATGGTCAGACTACTCAATGGGTTGCAGAAGTTGGACCAAAAGCCAGGGCCAAGGTTAAGGATGGGACCATAAGAGTAGGACTTTTAACTATAGTTGCTCGTGACTTCATAGATCAGCCCAGATGCTTCAGATGTCAAAGTTATGGTCATATCTCAACTAAGTGTGAAAGCAAAAATGAAACGTGTGCATGGTGTGGTCAACCAGAGCATCGGATGGAAAATTGTCCGAATAAGAACGCGAATCCGACTTGCGTAAATTGCAAAAAAGTACGGAGGCAACATGATCACCCATCAAGTTATACAAGGTGCCCAGCGCGCATGGCGTATATAACAAATAAAGTAAAAAATACTTGCTATGGCAGGAAATCTTAGACATAGGCAAAAAACTGTCTTCAAAGTGCTCCAAATTAACCTTCAGAAGAATAATACAGCAGCTGAAGAAATCTGCAAAGAGGCCATGGGTGACAACATTATAATAGCTATGCAAGAACCTGCACTAACAAGACGAAAACTTATGAAAATTCCACCTGGAGCACGATGTGCTGTGTCATCGACAGGAGAAACCAGACCACTTGCGGCACTTGCAGTAACAACCACTCTGCCGCAAGTCTGCCATTACAACCTCACCTCAGAAAACATCGCAGTAATGACTATAGGACGAGGACCGGAGACTCTCCATTTAATTTCAGCCTACTGTCCACCCAGCCAAGCCCTTAGTCCGATTCTAGACAAAATAGAAGAAACTGTACAGTTCTTCAAGAAAAGGACAGTAATTTGTATGGACTCCAATGCGTGGCATACTGGTTGGGGTTCCAGACGAACTGATTTAAGAGGGCGAGTTGTACAGGAGATGATACTGCGGGCAGGATTGTGTCTGGTTAATGACCCGAAGTCTCCGCCCACGTTTAATAGTAAAAGCGGCAGCTCACACATTGACCTCACTTTAGTAACCCCAGACTTACAGAATTCCATAACCAAATGGCGCGTTAACCACTCTACAAATAGTGACCACGCTACAATATATTTTGAAGTTATGGCAGGTAAAATAAGTTCTGTAGAAGGCCCAGACCATATAAGGTACGCGTACAAGAATGTTCGTTGGGACTCCTTCTCCGATGCGGTTTTAAGGCATGGGGTTACCCTAGAAACAGAGGGCCTTGCCTTTAGTAACAACGTGCAGATAGTTGAAGACATGGCTATGCAACTTCAACAGGTCATCACAGAAGCCGCCGATGAAGGACTGCCTCGCAATAGGAAAGGGCCGTGCACGAGGAGGTGTAAACCCTGGTGGACACAGGAACTGACGGCTGCTAGAAGAGTTGTGTCAAGTGCTAGAAAGGCCTTCCAGAGATGCCCAGAAGGGGCGTACAAAGAAATGAAGTGGGCTATCTATAAGTCCCTCAACAAATCATTTGCCAAGAAGATAGCGATGGTCAAAAAAAACATTTGGGAAGAGTTCGTTTTGAGATCATCTGCAGATGGCCCATGGGGAGCAGCTTATAGAGTTGCTAAAAGGCCTGCAGAAAACCGGTTCGCGGATTCGGCAGTTTCATCTGCGCAGCAGCACCCTCGGTACATTCCGACTTCAAACCGGAACATGCTGGAGGGCCTTTTCGGGGCAGACGACCCAAGCAGCGACACCAGTGACCAGAGAGAGATACGCAAAGGGATGAGACTTCCTCCTGGGACAGGGCTCGCACCGGAATGGGACTTAATTGACCTAGAGCTCGCAATGAACCCAAGGAAACCCAGCAGTGCACCATCGAGAGATGGAATAAGATACAAAATGCTACAGGCTGCACGAAAAGTGATTGGGCCTCAAATGCTATCTGTGTTCAATACCTGCCTTAACACTGGTTTTTTCCCTAAGATATGGAAGGTAGCCGAAGTAATGTTATTTAAGAAAAGAGGACCACGTGATATCTCTCTCCCCAAAAGCTACAGGCCTATTTGTCTGCTACCAGTTCTGGGAAAAGTACTGGAAGCTTTGATCAGAAACTCAATAAGAGCGCAGGTGGAGTGTAGTATTAGCGCAAGGCAATTTGGTGGCATCCGAGGCCGATCAACTACGGACGCAATCCACCTTTTATTGGAAGAGTGCAAAAGAGGCCGGCCCAAATACGCCTTCGCGGTCTTCATGGACGTGGCTGGTGCATATGACAACGCCTGGTGGCCAGCAGTGCTAGCAGCTCTACAAAAGTTAGAACCCCCCAGTAATATATTTGCGCTGCTCAGTAGCTTCCTCGATGACAGGTATGCACGTCTTATCACACAGAGTGTTACTGAGCCACCGTACAAGATAACTAAAGGATGCCCTCAGGGATCAATCTTGGGGCCCACACTGTGGACTCTGCTCATTGACGGCTTGCTCAGGGAGTTAGAGAAGGAAGGTATAAGTGCGATTGCCTACGTAGACGACTTAGCGGTCGTGATCAGAGCCGACACAAAGAGGCTAGTTCAGTCAGAAACAACAAGAGCTGTCGAAGTCGTTGAAAGGTGGTGTAGCAAGGTCAAAATGAAATTGGCACTCGACAAGACTGCGGCGCTAATCATGAGAGGTAAATTCGACAGGGCACATCCTCCTAAAGTAGCAGTCGGTGGATCTCAATTAATCTTTAAGGATACGGTGACTTACTTGGGA